>JAWMRA010000078.1:20850677-20869390 GCA_035584735.1 Pseudotriccus pelzelni
TTTTAGCCATCAGCGCGCTTGTAGCAAGCGTGGGTAGAGCCCTTCCCAAATCTTCGTTTGCGAAGCCTAGCCATGATTGTTAGTTAGAAGGAGAATGTGTTGAAATTCATATAGAGCTTAATCAGTCTCCCCTTATTTTTATCTCATTCTCTCCATTAACAGTTATTGTTGCTTTCGGACAGAGAAACGAGATATTGACATGTTAGTTTTTGGAAGTCCTTCTATTACTTTTTTGTTTGTTTGTTTTGTTTTGTTTGTTTGTTTTTGTTTGGTTTTATTTTCTTTTTGGAAAACTATCTACACACACATCTGCACTGTCCCCCATGGGACTGATGTGTCCAGCCTCTTCTTTATTTCTTTGTAATTAGTTCTCCTCTTATTATAACAACCTCTGGGTTTATTTATTTCTTTTTATTCAGTATGGTGACAAATTCTGTATCATAGTTCAAATACAGTGCCTTCAGCTGTTGGTTAGCTCTTAGGCACAGATACAGTTCTTTGATTTCTTCTTTTTCTTTCTTGTTTGTGCCTGTTTTCGTTTCTAGCTTAGTCTTAGTGTAATTATCTATGTTCATTGTATGTCTTTATTCTGTTTGTCATGTTCTTAAACTGCTGTTTTCACTTTGTCCCTGGTGACAAGGGTGCCACTGAAGTCCTTGGCAGTTGTGTAGGCAGCTGCTGGGGGCACAGGAACCCAGCCGAGTGGGAGCCCATGTCCTGAGTGGAGTGGGCAGGGAGAGGGGAGCACCTGCAGGCTGCCGGAGGCTGCTGGCACTGGCAGGCACTGGCAGAAGCAATACAGAGTGTGGTTTGGTGGCTTTCATTTATTTATTGGCCTTCTAAATAGCCAGACTTATTAAATGGTGTCCAACCTGCTCTCCTTTGTCAGTGCCAATTCCTGATGCAGTTTTACAGTTAAAACAGTCTCTGCTTGCACAGCAAGAAAGTTTTTTAGCTTATCCATATGAAGAATGACACCAGTTCCATTTGTCGGATTCATTATCATTGTTACCATGTCCTGGCTTGTTTAGATGTGGGAAGTCTCTCATGATTGCACGTTCGCTCAGTTTGGAGGGGAAAATATTTTTTGTTTTAAAAAAGAAAGAAAGAAGCAGCTATGATTTATTTTGGCTCTTCATACACAGAGAGAGGAACCAGATACAAACAGGATGTTTGTTAGAGGCATCTCCTGCTGACCTTGGAGATGCACAGAATTCCAGAAACTAGAGGACAGCATCTGGAGAAATACTTGTGGGGATTTTTTTTGGTTTTTTTTTGTTAGTTAGTTAGTTAGTTATTGCTGTGGTATGGCTCAGTTAAATGTGATTTGTCTGGCCATCATCAAATAGGACAGACGCTCAGAGAAGATGAAGGGATATGCATAATTTGCTTGCCCTTCAAAAAGTCATGCCTGTAACACTTGAAGACTTTTTCTGTTCAAATCAGTAAGAATATATGATATTTTTATCTTTGAAAGTAATTTTGCAGCAACTAAGCAGTTATGAGTTGGGCTACGTATATTTTTTGTATCTTAAGAACAGGCCTTTTCAGTGATGTGGAGAGAATGCTTAATCATACATTTTATATGGACATACAGACAGTGGGTTCAAACTATGAGATTTGTGATGATATTCAGCAACCAGAAAGTTGTGATATTCAACAAAATGCTTTTTCAAAAGTAAAAAAAAAAAGTTACTGTTCTGAAAAAGGGTTCTATCATATTTGAACAAATACTGTCAGGAAACACAAGACTCTTTTTCTTACATTTCTCTCTTATGCATTAATTTCAATTACTTTCTATCTGAACTGATCTGGTAGGTTTATTCCTAATATTCCTAATTCTTTCCTAATTCCTAATTATTTCATTCATCCACAACTGGGGAAAGAAATGATGTAGACTTTTACAGTCAAAGTGGTGTTTCATTTTGGCATTGGCAGTTAAGCGTCAGAGAGGATAATGGTGTGAATCTATGCCCACAGGACCTAGTAGAGCTCATGAGTATATTTAATACTCACTGCTGAGGAGATGAGCCTAAGAGATGATTTCAGGAGGCTACTGAAGTTTAGCGGTGATGCAAGACTGGAGCAAATGTTCTACTCTGAGTGGATCCTCATCTTGGAGGATTCATCTATGTGAGTTGGGTTTATTTTGTTGTTAAAATCTGAAAGAATGCCATGGCTATGGATTTCTTGCTCAGTTTCTATCTCTTGTAAAAAAATGTAGAAAGAAGGCCTCTTGGAGGGGAAGGCAAAAAATGGAAAATGTAATTCTTCTTTCTTTTGCCAAAGAATGTAGATGGAATTGGAGATATTCAGTGGGAATATTTTAATTATTCTCTGAGTTTGCTTCATAGCCTTCTTCAAAATTTCAAATGTAGGTATTAAATCAGGAAGAAGTTAGACTGAATTGTCATGATTCACAACCTCACTGTGTTATCACAGGACCTCATAACTTGCACTCATGGTGTGTCGTAATGGTCTGACTACTGAGAGACAACAACATCCAGAATAAACCCAGTATCATCCACCACAGCCTTTAACTAGGTACAAAAAGAAATTTTGCCTGGAATAAAAAAAAGAGGCTCAGTCTCCAAGTTCAGACAACATTGTTTCCTAATACTTATTATGCTGGGGACTGACCAGCTTTGCAGAAAGGAACCTCGGGGTCCTGGTGGACATGACACTGAATGTGAGCCAGCAATATGCCCTTGCTGCAAAGGCAATGGTATCTTGGGGTGCATTAGGAGGAGTGTTGCCAGCAGGTGAAGGGAAGTGACCCCTCCCTTTCACCCAGCACTGAGAGGCCACACCTGCCGTACAGTTGAGTTCTGGGTCCTCAGTACAAGGCAGACATAGAGAAAGACCCACTAACGGGGTTAAGGGACTGGAACATGTCTCCTATGAGGAAAGACTGAGAGAACTGGGACTGTACAGCCTGGAGAAGAAAAGGTTCATCAGGTGATCTTACAAGTGTCTATAAATGCCCGAAGGGAGGATGTACAGAAGACAAAGGCTCTTCTCGGTGCCCTGTGACAGAACTAAAGGCAGTGGGTGAAAACTGAAACACAGGGAACTGAAAACCTCTGAACATCAGGAAGCATGTTTTTACTGTGAGGGTGACCAAGCACTAACAGAAGTTGCCCATTAAGATTGTAGAGTCACCATCTGTGGAGAAGCCATCTGGATAACCTGCCCATCGTGTGCAATGTGATTTAGGTGGCACGACTTGCACAGATAGGTTGGACCAGATACCTGCAAAGGAGCCTTCCAATCTCCACCATTCTGTGATTCATGAACTTTATTACAGGGTGCTTTCTTTCTGCAATCGTTTGAAGCTTTATGCATTGCTTGTCACAAAAAATTGACTTATTGATAAGTTTTGTCATATGTGATCACCTATAATACTCTAAGTATTTCTCTAAAGTGGCATGATTTGCTTCATAAGTGATTCCATATGGTACATTGCAAATAATTGTTGTCTAAGTTCTGTAAAGACTGTACAAGGTACTGTTTCAAACCATTTGTTTATAAAAGCCTAGCAGAAATCTCAATGTGAAGATTCTCCAGAAACATCTCTAATAAAAAGTTTATATTTAGAAGCTCATTCCTATCCACTGCTCATCTGCTGGAGAAACTTCTGGAAAAGTCCTGTTTCTTTCCCTCTTCAAATCTCAACACTTTGTATTCCAGAGTACGCAACACAGAGCTTACTGATGTGGTTTGAATTTTTTTCCTCTTACAGGAATACGTAACTTTGCCTCTTATTTCTTATTTCCATGAGGAATTAAAAAAAAAAAGGGTTCTTGTGCTGTTTGTTTATATATATATATACATACATATATTTATACACATATATCCACATAATCTGTATATTTAAGCTTCTTCTTTCCCTGCTCTTCCATGAGGTTAGTTTCAAAGCGGGAGGCTCTGAGGGAGTAACCTATAGATGGAAACCACCTGTATTTATGAACCTTTAAAAGAACCACGTTTCCAACAGAAATAAAGCATCTTTTGCCTGGAATTATTCCTTCATAGCAAACGTGCAGTCATTTTGGGGCTCCAGTTTGATTTATCTGGAAAGAGGAAATATTTGCTGCCAAAAGCACGAAAGCAAAAATAAGCTTTGTCCAATAAAGGGAATTCTGCACCACATCTTGAGTTTTCCCTTTGTAAAGGACACTAGTAAAGCGAGGGGAGGGACAGCACTGGAGAAAAGTGAAGCATTTTCTTCTTTTTTTGTGTCTGATTCATAGTGGTTTTAGGCAGTAGAGTGAGAGGGGAGATACTTTTTTTAACATGCCATTCTTTCATAAACCTAGGGGAAAGAGGAGTATCCCATCGCGCTTAGTACTGCGGTGTGCATTTTTTTTCCTTTGTTTTCACATTTATTTATTCTTAGATATGTTTCAACCTCTTCGTAAATACACATTATGTGGACTTGTGTGGAGCAGATCTGAGTTAGTTGAAACGTCTCAATTCTTAATCTGAAGTGTGACCTTTAAGTGCTTCTTACGGTGAATTGCTTTGCTTATGGACTTGTTCCTGAAATGTTTCCAGTTCTGGAATTGGCATTAGCATTAAGAAATATCCTGTGGAAAACATGGCTGGGGAACCAGCATCTAACCAAAATTACTCATTTCATCTTACCAGCTGTCAACGGGACTCCTGGTCATAATTCTGGCTTGAACACTTCGGGTTCTAAGGCTTGATTTCTAGGACAAGGTCTGTGAGTTGATGATGGTAATAGGGCTGTATTCCTAATTTGAAAAGGCTGTGTTGTACTTGTAACTTGACTGCTTATGCATAAAGCTGCTGTCAGCATCAAGGAAGCACAGCTGAATGACCTCTATTTTTGAAAGCGTGGCATACCTTTATTTTATTTTTCTGCCTGAGATTGACACATGATCACATATTTTACCTCTTACAAGATTTTACTCCTTTTTCTTTTACACGAAGTTTACCCTTTAAGAGGTAAACTGCATTATATTAGCTTGCATTTCTGTGGAATTGCTGCCATTTCGTAATAGCAGGATGACATGCATCTTGCAAACTCATTCATGAAGCTCTGTGCTGAGCCCCAAACTTCTTCAGTAAAACAGTTCAAAAGATTGTGCTCATTATGCTAATAAATGGTACCCTTAGGCTCCTGCTTGATCAAGGTAGGGGATGCTTTAAAACTGGGCCATAATTAATTGTGCAGTAAAACAGAATTATTGTTAATTTATGTTTTTAAGAGAAGGAACTAAATTATGTTCATTCTTGCTGCACAGTTTTGGAAAAGAAAAATATGCATTAATAAACAACACGTCTGTAATTAATTAATGGTCCCCTGGAGAGGGTTTGCTCCCAAACTAGCTAATTAGTGTGTAAAGTACTAAAAAATTAATCCTAAAACACATAAGGAAAAATCAGCTATGGGTTAGTGAATTGTGGTCATTAAAACAGATTTTTAAATTTATTTTGTTTTTTAATTTTGTCTGAGTGGTTTGAGTTAACAACTGAGACAAATCCAAAACACAACACCAATGCTGAGGTGCATTTTGACATGTCTAATTAATGTGCTGTGCCAGTAAAAATATCATAAAGCTCTCACCAGAATTAATGTGGGCTATAAAACTATTGTTTACTCTGGACTGATTCAAAAATGAGTATCGATTACTGTTTTGTTTTTTATTACTTAGGAAGACCTGGGCAGGACCTAAACGTTAGAGTCCTCAAATTGATCCTTCCCTACATTTCCTGTTAGCACTCTTTAATCTTCTGTTGTGTCTGTTATTTTCCTCCCTTTTCAGATAGACTGATAGATCTCTTGAATTTGATCAGAAAAATACATTTCAAAAAGCTACTGTCTGGTAACCTTGATGGGGTCAGCAGTTTATGTACCTTTTAATAAACAGGTCACTGTGTACTTCTCCTTTGGATTATATTATTGGTCAGTGAAGTAGATTCTAGTATTTGGTTCCTAACTTCTTCGTAAAGTTTTTGCAGAGCATGAAGTGCACTGTGCTTTGTGTGCTGAGAGTCTCCCCGGCTTCCAGGGAAATACACGAACATGCCAAAAATGGGCGTACTCGTAGAATCAAAGCCTTAATTTGTAAAATGATACTTAATAAGAAAAACGGGCACAAGGTAGTAATTTTTCTCGTTGAAAACAATGGTTACTGCTCAGGTAAATGTTAGCAGAATTGATTGATTGCCGACAAGAGGTGTAGAAGTGATTAACGTGACAATGTACAAATCATGTCATAATGTTTTCCCTTGCAGCTGCAGCAGGCATATGAACCAAACCTTCAGGTTTCTAGGTTTTTTTGGAAGGAAAAAAGTGTGTTACAGAAAACTTGGGAAAGAAAATTAAAATTCTTCTGTACTTAAGTTTTCCTTATGAAGTCTCTGTGTAATGCTGCTTCAGCCTAACTGATACCTACTTCTTTTGTACTATTCGAGTGAAGCTTTGATGCATGCATAGATACTTCCTGCATCCCTTTCCTTCCCCACTCCTAAATCCTGCTACGTTATGCTTTAATGTGAGAAGATGAATTCTGCTTTTCTTCTCAGAAAATGAGTTTTCTAACTCATTCTGCATTTGTCTTTGACTATATGCAACATTAAAAAATTGTTTTAAGGAAATGTATGTTTAAGAAGTAGCAAAGTATATTAGAAATATTCATAATTACTTTCAATCTTTTAAGGTAATAAAAGAAACACAAATCTGCTTTCAAATATAAGGAAAAATTTGGTATTGATTCTAAGGCTATTCAAAGCGGTTGTATCTAAATATGAATGCAAGTACAGAATAAATTAATTGCTGTTAATTGGAGGGAATTTTTCTGTGGAGAGCTCAATTGAATTGATCTCATTGCCTCATGTTGCTGACTCTGCCTTCCTGCAGTACAGGTGCTCCAGGACTGGTTCTGAAGGCAAAAGCCTCCTCACATCTTGGAGTGGGAGTGATTTTTTTTCCCCCCAAGATCTGGGACAGTGAAGCATGTCTGGGCAACAGAGCAGATGTTGGAGGAGGGGACGAATGAAAAACATCTGGAAGTTCCTCTCACTGGAAGGGTATGTGCACTCCCTCAACAGAAACCACAGAGATTATCTACTGACTGACAGAGAAAGCGTACTGGCTGAGTGGTTTCATCCGATATTGGCATTCTTTGTTTGGAGCTAAGGGCACATAAAAATCACAGTGACATGGTAATGTTTCTTAGAGGGTAATTTTGTTAAACAATACTACTTTTGCTGGTGAAACTCTAGGTATAGTTTTGGCTTTGTTTTGGTTCATCTTTTGCAGTTCCTGACTTATCTTACTCAGATGCCTGGCAAAAATAAAGGGAAAAAATATATCATTTTGCTGAAATAAAATGTCTCTTAGAAGTCCAGTTAATCACTAGAGCTTCTGACAAATCCATCATGGAATAGCTTAGAGAGAATGAAGAGAAGAGCAGTGAAGAAAAACTGGACTATAGCGAAAGCATCTGGATATTTTTCAGGGAGGGGAATATGTCTTAATACTTACATAGTATTCAAAATGTGACTTCATTCTCTAGAGAATGTACAAACTTGACAAAAATGTTAATGAAAAGCAAGTGTCTTATTATGAAGTTGTCTTCTTTCTGCCTTCTTGAAAATTCTTAAATATTTTATAATAACTTACAACTAAACTGTTTTCCCCTGGTTCCTTTTAACATCTAGTTTCTATTTACATTCCTAGTCAGAATAGTTTCACCTTACAACTTGGATTTCCTGTGCAGTATTTCTAAATGGGACCAGAGGGACTTGTTGCTTTAATTTGTTTGTATTCTGTTTGCTTCAAGCTTGGATATATCTGTGGGCATTTTCTTGTGTGTATGTGCATGTGCTCTTTTGTTGAACAACAGGGGAGAGTTGTGAGTAAAGGCTCCTTTGCTGTAGAAGTGTAGTATGCCTTAATCTTTGAGCCGGGAAATAAACATTTTATCTATCCTTCAAAGTACTGAGATTTCAGATCCCTTTTTTGTCTGTAGTAGGATGAGAAACATCCTTTATCCTCTTCCTAAAGAAGATCCAGCTGGCTGTGAAAAAGCTGGTAGTGTTTCAACATGTGTATCTTACATCCCAGCTGAGTTTTGTGATCACCAGATAATATTCTGTTTTACAGAGATGAGGAGACAGATCTAGGTCCAATTTTGGTTCTGAAAAATCCTTTCTTAATGGAAGCTTTCCTGAAACTATTATGCTCCTGCAAAAAATGGAACATTTTTGCCCAGCCAAATTTTCTGTATTTTTCTATTTCTTAACCTAATACCTGGTAGTGCTTTATAAAGATTATGTATAACTTTTGACATATTTCTTAAAGAAGTGCTTATAATCATCTGTATTTCAAAATCTTTTGTGTACAGAAGTACAGTTCTCTTGCTTATAGCTCCCATAGTAATATAGCACAGGCTATTGTATATGTTTTTGTGCTTTGTGTGTCTAATTTTGTGGAATCACTTTCATTTCCTCTTCTCTTTACATTTGGTTCTTATGCTTCAGAGTGCTGCTTTTCTTAAATTAACATTTTTTTTTCAAATGGGAATATTAGTTTTTACCTTTACTCTATAGAATTTTTGCAGTGTTGGTGCAGTTTGCACTTCCATTGTTTGGGATCTGACAGCCCTGCCACTAATTTCAACATTTCCATGAGTTCATAAGAACTCAATAAAGTACTTCTGTGTAGAAAAGCGGCATACCAAAATTTCAACTGAAAGGAAAAAATAAGGTCGGAAGAAACCTCACTAAGTCATTTTGTCTAGTCTCTCATTTGAATATTTTGGAAAATAATCCTATAGAAAATAGTTAGAAAACAAGGGAGGCCGGAGGGGTTTTTATTCTGCTCTGAATTTAAAGAAATACGTAAGTCCAAAATACAGGCAAATATTCACTTTATAAGCACATTTTTTTTCTTCCCAAAAATAAAGGTAAAAGAAAAAAAGAATAGGATGTGCATTTGTGTTGTCATGCAGCTTCTTTCCTCAACAATGTTATAATTTATTTTAGTAGCCCATATTTACATAACACTGGAACAACTGCAGTTGCAGTATTACTGGGAAGAAATACTAGACTTGCTCTATCTTGTCTCTGGTTGTTTAATTACTAAAATTTATTTAAAGTACGTGCAGCACTTGCTAAAGGTGCTCTGCACAACAGTTTCTATTCACAGAGATATATTTCTTGGTAATCCAGGGTTCTGAACCCTACAAGATGGGATTCTGAAAGTACTTTACAATACAGAATCTCTTTTTATTCTTAAAAATGGCCACATTATCTTGCAGTTGTGTTAAATAATTTAGTTTCATATATGGAGTTTGAAACATGATACCTCTGCCATTTCATTTCAGCAAATTATGAGTGTTTGTCTGAAACAGACATATATTTTAAACAGCATGATAACTTCACATTGCACATGTATTTATCCTAAAGCTTTTTAGTGAAGACCTTATGTGGTGGGTTCACCCCAGCCAGCAACCAAGCACTCAGCATTCCCTCCCTCTGCTTGCAGTGTGATGGGAGAGAGAATTGCAAAAGCAAGAAAAATTTGTGGGTTGACGTAAAGACAGTTTAATAAATGAAAGGAAGAAAAAAGAACTCCAAGTGATGCAAAGGCAATCACTCACCACCTCCCGCAGGTAGAGCGATGCCGAGTCAGTCTCTGAGCAGCAGCTAGCTTGGAAACTTCAAACACCCAGTTTTTATTGCTGATCATCATACTACGTGTCCCAGAATATCCTTTTGGTCACTTGGGGTCAGTCAGCTGTCCTAGCTGTGTCCCCTCCAAAGCTCTTGACCACCCTCAGCCTGATCATCATGTAGGCAATGTGAGAGGCAGAGAAGGTATTGAGACCATGCAAGCACCACTTGGCAGTGGCAGAAACATTGCTATGTTACCTACAGTTTTGGTCATAAACGCAAACAGTACCAGATGGGCTGCCATGAAGAAAATTAACGCCAGGCTGCCAGGGACAGCACGTCTTACCTTGTTTTCCAGTTTATGTTGCTACAAACAGCAGTACTTAAATGCTTTAGGAGGACATTAACCTTGACCATGCAGTATTCTGGAGGCTGGAGTTCCTGCTCTGACAGCTTTAAGGGCACCACATTTCCCAGAACAGCTGGGTTTTATGAAAGAAATGTTTTCTGCTGTTACTGTCAAGTAAATAATGATACCAAATTTTGTTAGCTGTCTGGTGGCACCTGAGAACTTCTGGTAGTAACTCCTTTTTCTTAATACATTTAATATTGAACGTAAAGAAGTATAACTTTACTAATGTTATGACAGATGTGTGTATGAATTTTTATATCCTGATCACACTTCCATAGGCAGTTTCATGGTGTGACTTGGATGAAGATTGCTGGACATTATCTTTGTGTACCTTTATTGGTGTGAGTGGTATGTGGTATCTTACTCTAAATACTTGTGGGACTTCCTTTCTGGGAGTGGGCAGTCTAGAGGAAAGGTTTGAGGGTACTGAAATAAATCATCAGGAGCAGCATCCTAGTTTCCTTTCATTTGTCTAGCAAAGCCACATTGTCCAGGACCCCTCTAGTTGTTTACAGATCAAGAGAAACAGTTGACCCATTCATGCCCTCTGGCATAATTGCATCTCATGTCTGTACTCTCCTGTCTGCCTGTTTTCCCAGCAGATTCTACTGTCCTGAATGACTTGCATTCAAGAGGGACTGGTTAGAGAGCACGGAGTCTTGCACACAGCCATTGATATGGAGACTGCTGTAAAGGGGAAACAAAAGTATTTTTTTTAGAGATGCCTGTCAGAGATGTGGAAGGAAGGGAGGAAGGATGAAGGAAGGAAGTGGATACACCCCATCTTGTGTCAGTGTTGGGGAGACGATGGAGAAGGCAACAGAGGGTTTCAGTTACCTGTTGGAGGATCAGGATATTTACAAGTTGGGTTAGAGGGGTCAACTAGATGGTCAAATCAGCAAACAGAAACTTGGAGAGTCTTTTGGAAGGATGGACTGCCTCCTCTTCAGACAATTATCTAAAATACAAGGAGATGAAATAATTCAAACAGAACCTAGATTTGATGTAGTCCGCTGAAATGCCATCTCTTTCTTGAAAATAAGGCTTTCAGATCAAGTGAACCAGAATTTTATCGTCCCCAAGGTAAAAAGTAGGAGAAGGAGAGGAAGTTAGGAAGGGTTCTGTGGGTGCACATAAGAAAAAATCATTATGAAAAGTGATTAAGTACTTCAAAAATGTCACTTGATCTATGAATTGTGTTTTTGACATGAAGCTCTGAATGGGGCATAAGAACATCAACACTCCCATCTGCTAGGGTGATTTACTCCTTCAGTTTTAACTTTGGGAGCCTTCTTGTTTGGGAGCTACAGTTGACAAGAGGCAAATTTCTGTTCAGTGCACTGGGAGAAGAGCAGGAATTCCTGTGTCTTTGTAGAGCATCTCATTTCATATGCACTTCAACATTTACTATTCAAATAATATTGAAGTAAATAATAGCTCCCATTAATTAATGAGAAAGAAATCTTAACTGTATTTGAAGGACCTCTGCCCAGAAGGGAATTTAAACAAATTTTAAAATATGCATGAATAATCAGAAATCCTTGTGTTAAAGCTGCACAGAAGCCATTGGGGCAGGGCTGTTTCCGTAGGTTTGTTGGCATCTTTATTCACTAGCGTGTAGATAGTACAGGTGTGATCAGGTATCTGAACGAATTAGTGTTAGGATCATAAGAATATTGAGGGGAAAAAAGATATCTTGGCTCTTAGAAATTAAGTCTGAACCCATGTGGAGCTTTCTAACAGGGCAGGAAAAGCTGATCCCTTTCAAGATCAAAACAGAAGCTGAGAAGGGCACATGTTTTAGTGGCTTCCAGACAGTTTCAGTGTCCAGTATTAGAGATAAAGGTCTTCATAGACAAAAAGCTGGAAAAATTTATTGATTTACAAAATGTGATGTAATGCAGTAGCTTAATAACTTATTATGGGTAAATTAGTATATGAACACAAGCTATAAATTACATCAGCAGTTTGATCATCAGTGCTGTGTTTTTTTAGCAGATCATTTTGTCAATATAATGTGAAAGTGCTTTCATTGTATTTTAGGGGGTGAGGTTCAGTCAAAAGAGAGTGAGAGTATGTCACTTCACCAGTGTAATTTCCTACTAGTTGTGGTCCTGAGAGCTTGTTTCTGGTAGGTCTGATGAGGGAAGATAGTTAATCTGGGTTTCTAAAGTCTTTTTAGTTAAAGTGCTCCATGAAGAGGGGTATAATTTTCTATTTGACTTCCACCGATAGCATTTGTATGTAGAAAGCAAGTAGTGGAAAGGAAAGGAACTAAATAGTTACAAAATGAAGATTTTAAGAGTGCTGCTTTATTTTTTAAATGTTTCTGCTTGCTCTTGCTCGTTCTTCCCCTTGAGCACAAACATTCATTTTTTTAAACTAGGGAGACAGATTGGAGCACTTTTCTATCCCTGGAAAGTACACAGAATATAGTGGTTACATATTTCTGAGGGCAGTAGGGTTGGGACAGAGCCTTGCTGAGAGGAAGTTGGAGTCCCAGGATGTTTCTTTTTCTTTCTTCCCTGGCTCTTCTGGGGAATGTCAGCCATCTGAAGTGAACTCTGCATGCTCAAAAAGTAAAACATTTGCCAAAGTAGTTCTGCAGACTGTACAAATAAACTACGTGGCAGAAGGATGCCAGAGAAAATCTAAGATTGAGGATATTTACTGTCACTTCCTTAAGTTTTGTAGCATTACCAAGACTTCTCTAAGATGAAGGAATGCTTTATTTTTTGATGTAAAGAGTCTGTTTTGTGTTGCTAAGGAATAACACGTGGGAAAGAGGAGGAGCAAGACACTATCATTTATTTTGCCCATCGGTGAGCAATACTTTGAGGCAGTAAGCAGATTCTCCTGTAGCTGTGCTTAGCATGTTAGAAATCAAATAGGACAAAACCTCCTTTCCAGGACAAAAGGCAGAAAGTGGAGTGAGAGGAATTAAAAAAAAGAAAAAAGGTGTCTAGCCTGGCAGTATTACCAGAGTAAGAGAATTGTGAGGGGGAATGATGGAGAACACAAGGAAAGACTTGGAAGCTGAGTTACTAGTTGGGAATGCGTAGAGAGGCTTTTAATAGCATCTCTTTGGGTTTTTCCTTTCTGAATCGTGTCATATCACTCATGGAGAAGTCTGTGAGGAAAAATATCCTCCAACCTTTTGTGGTTTACATGTGAATGGAGGCAGCTGGTGGGAGCCATGCCAGAAGTTGCTGTTGTGCTGTCTAAAGCAATCGCCTCTGAATTGCTTGCAAGGACTGAGCAAAATGAAGCTGGTACTACTTTATGAAAAGAAGTTACTCTGTAAAAGGTGTTCTTATGATTCTGTTGTTGTGAGTCTTTCAAGCAAATAATGTATCATGTTAGTGCCTTCTTTTGAAGACCAAAGAAATATTGATACAATGTTATTAAGGGACATAGAATCAAAACAGCTACCTTTCCTAAAAAACCAGTTTTTGATGGCTGTCCAAATCTGTGGTTGTAGGTTACAGGGTTGTGTGCAGTGTTCCCCCCTCTAGATCAAGCTAATCAAATGATCTGCTTCTCTTTCCTATTTGGAGCGTAATGTATTCAAGTACCATTGAGATGCACACTGTGTTTTGGCAAGGCTGTTTATTGTCTCTACCAGTGATTGCTAGGAAAAGTAGTTTATGTTGATGGTAGGTTTCCAATCCCATGCCCCCTGAGCTGTCTTTAGTTGATAAGCTAATTAATTGGTGGAGAAAAATGGTGCTGAGACCTTGCCGCATAGCACCGTGAGCATATTTAGATGTGGAGGTGAATTGAGCACATATTCCTAAACAAACTGCTCATTGCTGGATCTGTGTCAACCCACAGCAGCTGCAGGTTTTGAACTTGGGAACATTTAGACTTGATTGATTAACTACTAAAATGGTGTTAGCAGTAGGATTTGGATATATATTAAGCACCTGATAGGAACACGTTTCAAATGTACACAGCTGCAAAGTGGTGTCTGATCTAAGCAGGGCTGAGATGAACAGGATATACTCCAAATGAGATTAAGTGGAGTATCCCTTTTCTCATAACTGCACGGATGAGTCACATTTGTAGGCATTTGATAAGCTTGTGGTTGCAACTGCAAGATTTAGGGTCCTTTTAAGATACCTGTTTGGCAGAGTCTAAATGTCAGTGTGGAAATGTGGAGGGTTACAGTGTGTGCATGTGCATACCTTTGCACCCTTAGTTCATGTGCATTTATGCTGTGTTGGCTGTTGCCACTAACTAACATTTGACTAACAGTAAGTCCAAATAATTCTTTGTTCTTGTATTTCATTGCCACAGTATTCATACAGTGTTACGAAGTCCTTTCTCGCATTGGAAAGTAGCACTGAGAAGAGCAGCCATCTGAATAAATTATTTCTTTGGCTGAAGAGGTAAAGGGTTTTGAACAGAAGTCCTGCCTTCAAACCTGGACAACAAGTGTTCCGTACATGCCAAGTGCATGTTGTTTGTGCTTTCACTCTCAGATGTGGTAATTTTAAATTTAATCATGTGAAGGATTGTATTTATTTTACTCATGTGTTACTAATCTGTGTAATTTAACAGCAAGTAGGGACATAAACTTCATTAAGATCCAGATGATAAAAAAAAAAATTGGCTGAGATCCCTCATCTCATTCTAATACTGAAAGCAGAAAGCGGCATGGGAAGCACAAAACTGTGATTACAAAAGCTGTTATTTTTTGCTGATTCCTGCATTATAACCTGGGGTGAAGGTGCAGCAGTGTTAGAAAGGGTCTTCCATTTCTGCAGTTTGTTTCCCTCTGTGTTCATCCCCTGTGTATTTAGTTAGATTTATTTGGTTGGTTTGTTTGCACTGGCACTTAGGATAAAAAGTAGTCCTTAGGATGACTGAGTGCCTTTTGCCTGCTGCTGGGAGTGGAGCAGCACTGGTGAGTGCCTCTTCTGTAGCTGGGGCAGGAGGTTGAAAAAGCCAGTTGTGTTTGTTAAGTCTTCACAGAAATGAGAAAAACACATTTTTTATATAAAATCTCAGAGTTTCTTTTTGGTGCCCTGTGTCATCCACTCAGAGAATTCTTCAAAACGGTGGTGTTTGGTTTTGGTGGTATTTATTTGAACTTTTTGATGCTTTTAAACTACTACTTTTAAACTACTTTTAAGTAGTGGTAGTTTGAAGAAACTGATAAAATTTCATTACAGCAGTTCTTGTGAGATGATTGGGAATGAGGAGTCAAAGGAACTAACGTTACCTGCATGTTTGAACACTTAAACATTTTTAGGTGGACTCTTAAATTCTATATATTTTTTTGACAAAATGATTACCTTTGGGCATCTTTGCACAGTGGTAGCTCAATGTACAATATTTCTTGCTGGAAAGTCTATCCTATAGTGGTGTGGAAGTTCAAAATGTATTTACAGCTGATGTGTATATCTCTCATACGTATCTTTTGACTATTAGGTGGGAGATCTAGATGAGAATAAATAAGTAAACATAGGTATACCCACATATAGTAAAGCTTATTATGGTATAGACATACGATACTTGTAAATAAATGTTTAAGGCCCAGTTACAGAAACGTGTAGCTACCTGTGTTCTGTACAGATGAATGCTTCAATTTTGGGGAGCAGGCTACGCAGCGTCTAAGGAGAAAATGTGCAAATCTGTTTTGAAAAAAGTTACTCATATTTAATAAGCAGTGCCTGATACATAAAAAAGCATTACATTTTGATTTTCATAATGAAACACTATTTTTTTAGATAGGGATAAAGGGTATGTGGGAATGCAAATAAAAGGAGTGGAAGTTTGTATGAACTTTATGTTTGTAAGTTGAGGGGAAACTACCTCATCATCAGGAAAAGAATAAAAGGCAAACAATTAAGAAGCCCAGAAAGTTTTTGATGTAAGGGCAATTTATGGAAATAATAAGCTTAATTTTCTACAATTTTATGCCCTCTAATACTTGTTTTGAAATTGGACTTGAAAATAACTATACCAGCACTGGCCAATGTTGCCACCAACCCAGGGCACAAAGGTCACACCAAAGTGAGAAGCTGGTGAAGCCTGGGGGATGAGAGATCAGGTTGCTGCCAGGTGGGGAAGGAGCTGATCCCAACAGCACCTGGAGGTTTTTGACACAAGCGCTCTTGATGTTTGCAACTTCTAGAAACTAGGTTCCTCAGTCTTGTGGGATGTCTCCAAGGCTGAGGACTGTAGGACTGGCTTGGATATCTTGGGTGTCATAACTGCTTGAATGCATCTGGTTATTCTGTTATGAATACATTTGGCTAGTGGCTTTAGAGAGCATGAAGTGTACTATTTACAAGCATGTGTTTAAAGCCACAAGGAGGTAAAAATGAAACCCCTGCAATCTACTCACATCTCTGGTCTTTTTTTTCTGTACAGATAAATAAGGCTTGAAGTCTGTTATATTGGAACTGAATGTGAAAGTTAAACAATGACTGTGTCTAATGGTTCTTGTGTGTCACATATTCTTTGAGCAAGTTTTTTAGCCTAGCAAATTAGAGATTTCTAGCTCTGGAAGTCAGGTTTTGAGTTGTTGCATCTGACTTCCATAACTTAATATTTTTGTTCCTTGTGTGGGCAAGAATGTTTGGTTTGCTTTCTGGTTTACTACAGCAACTTTTTTACTATATAGATACCTTCAGAATTTTTCTAGCAGTTACTTTTCTTGGGAAGAGTGAATGAATTTTAAAAATGTATCAAACCCACAGTTTAACAAATCAGTATATTTAAAAAAATTTAGTATGGAAAACATATTAAGTTATCTGTATTTGTTTTAAGTAAAGGCTGTTCAAGTGAACTGGGATGGTATTTGTTGTATACCAGCTATTGCCAGGAGTCAGTGATTTGTCATTCAGTGCATTACCAAAGGGTGGTAAGACAGATTTTGCATGAGAGTGACATTTTCTTTATTATAACATTATTTTTCTTCTTGACATAGTAGAGCCCTGAAAATAGGTGTCATGCATGTATTTAACTGACTGGGTGTGAGTTCAATGTGATTTAAAACTTACACTGTGACTGAGAAAGCTGGAAAATGTTTATTTGTGTCCAGCATCCAGTGATTTAATTACTTAAGTATGGCCTTTTAATGTTTGAAAGTTTGACATGCACTGGGGTATATTACACTGTGGGAACTGCCTTTAAAAACAGAAGAATTAGCCATAGAAATCTCCCTTTGAAAATTAATGCTTTCGTTTTTGCCTTATAAAATAGTTGTAGTCTCTGGAGCAGTTCTTTCTTCCTGCTTATATCCCCTTTGGATTTAAAGTGTTGTCATGGCAGTAATTTGTAGGCAAACAGGCCATTTTGTTTCTGTTGGGTATTTTTTTGGTGTGCTCTGTTCTCGATTGTGCAAGTCTCTCAAAGAGAAAAAAAAAAAGACGACTAATTCTTGAAGAATATGAGGTGCAGCATGAGTTAAAGCATTGGACAACCTATTTGATTAAGCTGGCTTTGGCAGGATTAGTCATATGGCATTTGATTACCAGACTTCTGATTAGTCATGGTGTTTCAGCAAAGCCTGTTTGAGAAGGACATCAACATTGTACAGTGTGGTGGGTTAACCTTGGCTGGACTCCAGTTACCCACCATCCACTCTGTCACTCCCCTCCTCAGCAGGATGGAGGAGAGCGAAAATAAGATGGAATAAAACTTGCAGGTCATGATAAAGGCAATTTAATAGAGCAAAGTTCACACACATGGAAGCAAAGGAAAACAAAAAACTTTATTCTCCACTTCCCATCAGCAGGGGATGTCCAGCCACTTCCTGGGAAGCAGGGCTTTAGTGTTCCTAGTGGCTGCTCGGGAAAAAAAATGTCATAATTACGAATGCCCCCCCCCCCCTTTCTCTTAGCTTTTATTGCTGAGCAGATGCCATATGTTATGGACTATCCCTTTGGTCGGTTGAGGTCAGCTGTCCCTGCATTGTCTCCTCCCAAGATCGTGCCCAGCTCCAGTCTACTGGTAGAGGGGCTGAGAATGTTCAGGAGACAGCTCTGATATTGTGCAAGCACTGCTCAGTAGTTCCCAAAATACGAGTGTGTTATCAACACCTCTCTAGCTATTGACATAAAGCACAGCACTTTGAGGGCTGCTATGGGCAAAATGAGCTCCATCTCAGTCAGATCCAATACATATAGCTTTGGATTCTGCAAGCTTCCTAGTGCTGAGGATTTCTGAATTTATGACATCGTTTCCCAAAGCATTATCCTAGAGAAACTGATTGCTTAAGTGTTGGGTGTCATACTCCTTGATGCATTAAAAACTGTCTGGATGGCTGAGCCCAGACATTGTGGTGAATGATGCTGCCCCCAGTTGGTGACCACTCACTGGTGGAGTTTCCCAAGGCTCATTATTGGGACCAGTCCTGTTTAATATCTTTATCGACGATCTGGACGAGGAGATCAAGGGTACCCTCAGTCAGAGTGCAGACAACACCAAGATGGGTAGGAGTTTTGGTCTGGTGGAGGCTAGGAAGGCTCTTCAGAGAGATCTGTACAGGCTGTGTCAATGGGCCAAGGGCAATGAATGGTACGAGGTTCAATGAGGTGAAGTGTGGGGACCTGCCCTTAGATCACACCAACGCCAGGCAGTGCTACAGGCTGGGGGCAGAGTGGCTGGAAATCTTCCTGCTGTGAAAAAGGACCTGGGT
>JAWMRA010000078.1:20883728-20947305 GCA_035584735.1 Pseudotriccus pelzelni
GGTGGGCTCAGTTCCGCGCACACTGTGTCTCACCTAAAAAATCCAATGCGCAGGCTGGAAGGCGTAAAGACCTTCCCTGGATCTTCATTTGTGAAGACTGGCCATTATTATTATTATTTATAAGTCTTGCAGATAAAGAGGGTTCATACATGTGGTGGTGAGCTTTGACTTCTCTGGTACAATACTGCAGCATCTTTCTCCAAGTGAGACAAAGAAATTGGTGTTGGGTGTGTTTTAGGAGAAAGCCTTTTTTATTCCTGCTTTACTTTAAAACCCA
The DNA here is from genome assembly GCA_035584735.1 of Pseudotriccus pelzelni. Classification (NCBI taxonomy): domain Eukaryota; kingdom Metazoa; phylum Chordata; class Aves; order Passeriformes; family Tyrannidae; genus Pseudotriccus; species Pseudotriccus pelzelni. Next base: position 20,884,006 of record JAWMRA010000078.1, read on the forward strand.
AAGTCTTAGCTCCAAAGGTCTACAGAACCTAATTGCATCCATCTATCAGTGCTCTCCTTGCCAAATGTTTTTTAAATTTTGGCCTTTTTACCTTCACTGCTCGTGTCCCTTGAGCTTTCCTTCAGTAAGCATCTGCTAAAACTGCCTCAACCCTTTTTAATCTATCCTGCTTTTTTGGCTAGTTTTACTGCGATCCCTTTCCCCATGTTACAGATCAGTGCAGACTGCCCTTGTCAGATGTTCATTTAAATGTCCATTTAAATAAATAAACATTCCCAGTTTGTTACATGTGTGCCTATGTTACGTGTATGCACTCTATCAAACGGTGGGTCTTGGTCATGTGTTTCTGAGCAGGAGACCTGATTAGCGACTTCAATCAGTGACTTGGAAGGTGAGTGTCAGGTCTTTGAAAGATTCCTATCGGCTCTGTGCACAGGAACATCTTAATCCACTGGGATGCCAGCCACTGGAGTGGGTAAAATGTAAGCAGAGGGTTTTGACTGAGCCAGCTGTGAGATGGGGAAGCAGCTGGAGTGCTGCCGGAGAGCAGTTGGCAGCACTGAGCAGTGACAGAGGGGCTTCAGAGTCAGATCACACTATAAACAGTTGTCTAGCTGAAAGGATTAGAGGAAGTATTTCTATACTTCCATTATTAACTGATTATGAAAAATGGAGCTAATGTTTTAACTGTAAGCTCTGATATGACAAATAAACTCATACAGAATGTGGCTTACTTGGGACTGCAGTGAAATCAGTGGAGCAGAACAGGATTTTCTCTGTAGTTTTGGTGGTGGGAGGTGGGAGCATCATCGAGACATGCCATTGCAAAGCATTTTCTGTATCTTCTTAGACAACTAAACTAATCATTATGCAAATTAATAGGATATTAGAAAAGTATCTTAAAGGCAAATGAGTGGAAAAAAATTCCAAATTTTACAGTTTTTATTATTACAACCTTTAAAGCACTATAATTCAAAATAGTTTTGACTGGGAAAAAAAAAAGTTGCAAAGTTTAATTGGATGGGGGGAAGAAATACTCTTCTACTTAAGTTTAAAGCCAGAGTGCAAACCTCTTGAATGCTGAATCAGTATTTGACAGCAATAGTTACTTCTGAAGAATTAAAAGATTTAACAAATGTTTTCTTAATTCAATAACTAGTTTATTCAGAGACTGGAAGCTGGTTGGAAGCTGCAAATCAGGATGCTTTGTTCTCATCTTCACTGTATCTGCAAAAATGAGCCTGAAGCGATGACATGTGCCACTTCTTCAATGACAAAAAAATAGTAATGAGAAACCTTTATGATTTCTAGTAACTGCAGACAATAATGTACCTGCTAAAAGATGAAACTTATTTTTGTGTTTTTTCTTGTCTACAATTTTAAATGGCTTTATTTACTCAATCATTTTAAATCATAGTATTAATGTATTTTAATTCCAGTTTTAAGTACTGCTTAAGAATAATTATATGGAAATAATTTTAATTTATTAGGCCTAAATTGCTTGTTTCTTCATGCTAAAATGTAAATTGAAAATGTGAATACATACATAATTGCTGAAGCTCATCATTGTGTGTTTCTTGCTTGGAAGAAATTATAAACTTAATACAGCACTTCCAGTTAGTTGAAAACAGCTCTTTTATTATGAACTGATAATATGTAACCATTTAAGGAAAATACTTTGGTACAAACTTATAACAAGTTCTAAAATAAGTTATTCAACTTGATTAGAAGGGGTGATTAAAGTTTCTTTTCAATGGAAATAAGTAGGACAAATTTCTATATCTGTCAGTGGTTTTTATTCTTGAAGGCAAAAAACCTTGTCATTAGGGGCTCTTAAAAGATCCAGACATAGAGACTGTGGTTAAATCTGAAATCTAACAGTGTTCTGTAAATTCTGTGTAGTTGAGGACTCACAGCTCTTCAAAGAAACCAAAAGCTGATGTGTCTGAGAAACAGGACACCAAATTTTCATTTGGGGATAATTTTCTTTTTAGAGTGCAAAGTAAACAAAACAGTTTAAGTTGTATTCATTCAATGCTACCATTTCTCAACAAAGTCATGTACTTACTGCAAAATGTTTTCCCATGATGACCTTTTTAGCTTTTTATGTAACTGTGTCTGCTCTATGTTTCTTTTGTGTAAAAACAAGAAATCCTACATGAATCAAAGCAATTAAAAACCAAGAAAAACACAACCCAACCCCCTCCCCCTAAGAACTGAGTCTACCATGTAGATTATATAAAATGTACACTGGTAAGTAAAGTCAGGACTTCTACAATTGTGAGGGAGGTTAAACAAAGCCTGGAGTAATGTGCAGTGACTTTCCTATTTGTCTTCTGAAACCTCATTACACTTTGCAAATCTATTGCCTGTATTAATGCTGATTCCCTAATGCTAATTCTTGGGAGCTCAATGCAATATATTTCTGCTGATTTCTGACTGTCATTAGTAACCATGAAGATATTACTTATATCTGAATTTGTCAGTGCATTGTTTGAGGCCTTTTATTTGCAGTTGCTACTCATGAAGGCTTGGCTGATTTTTGGTGACTTAAAGTTAGGCAATGTTCATGAAAATTATGGGAGAAAGGGCAGTGTTAGTTCATCTGAGAGCAGATGGAAGGTTTTTTTTTTCACAGTATGTTTAATATGAAGTAGATAAAGGCTAGGAGTTAAGGTTCAATGATTTAAATTTGAGTGATTGGGGTAGGTTTATAACGTTTAAGCTTAGCGGGTCATACTTCAGAACTGCCTACCCTGAAACTGGTTCAGAAGCATTTAGGTAACACACTGTCAGTGCACAATGTGCTCAAATATTTTTGAGCGATCTGTGGATGGGTCAGTGAGGGCAGGTGACATGGAGTGTAAGCCTGTGTGGAACCAGAGTAGTGCAAACTCTGAGCTGGCTGGGTGCATGGGGGTTTGCAAATGTAAGTGTGTAAGCACAGTAATCCAGTAAGGTCGCAGGCTGAGTGAAGTTTCAGAAGCTGATATCTGTTTTTTTGTTTGCAAAATCACAAGTGTGAAATTTTCTGGTACAAACGAGAAAAATCCACTATATAAAAATGCATTTTAAAAATGCCTACAAGAGACAATGGAGATGAAGCACTGCTGACCCCGTGCTGCCTACAGTACAATGACCAAGCATTTCCATAATGTGATTACTTTTCACATTAAGTTGAGTGAATTACAGCATGTTTTGTCTGAATTGTGTGCTCTAGTTGCAGCATGAGTGAATTCCAGGGCTTTTAAAGTATTGCAATTGTTCTGTTGTCATGGCTGCTTTGCAATCAGTTGCAGTTCAGCACTTACTAAGGAACATGATTTCTTTTTTAAAGGGAATGTTATGATAGAGGCATATCTTAATAGATTACAGTGAGGGAAAGAAGTGTTTTTGGAAGGAAGTCATGAAAGGAGGGAGTAAAGATGACATGTTTATGATATATTGCATAATGCCTCCAATCTAATTTTATTTCATGTCTTTAATACTAATTGTTGATGCTGGTGTTAAGCCAAAGTAATAGTTTAATAGCAAACTTTAAAACCCTAAGGTTGTTCTGCTGAGTGAAAGACATTAAAGTGAGGTTGAAGGAAATGCTATTATTGGAGTTTGCCAACCTGATAGCAGAATAAAATTTGTATAAAAGGCCAGGATTAAATGAGTGCATTAGATTTCACAGTGCTTACAACTTCAGAACCAAGCTGCATTCAAAAACCATTTCTTTTCTTCTGGCAGAGAAAGTGCTGTGATGCTTTTGGCAAGTTATTAAACATCTGAGCTTTAATATTCCATCTGAGGGAGAAAGAAATTATTATCTTTCTCAGTGGATTTTGAAGATGGTTTTCTTAGCACATCTTGAAGATATTCAGATGTTACAGTATTAGAGTGGATGGCCTTGGAAATGCAAAGATGAAGTCAGACAAAAGTTAATCAGTTTTACCTGCTTTCCTTTGCCACCATAACACAAAGTTTTATCCTCTTTAATGTGTTTTTTGGATTGGTGTGGTTTTTTTAGCCTTTTGGTCAAAAACAATGAAATGAACCTTTGCCAAGACTGAAGTTTGGCACCTTCTTCTGAAAGAGCACTTTATTTCTGATGTTTTAAGTGCAAGGGCCTTCATGCAACAGTCTAAGGAAAATCTCTTTTACTACTAGAAAATAGCTAACTTGGTTCTGCCTTAAAGATATTTTATTATGGTAAACCACATTTTGCAGTGCAAATTAATAGGTAACTGTGCATCACTGTATCTTTTCTGTCATATCTGTGAAAAACAAGAGGAAGCCATTGTAATTGTTTATTATATGAAAAAGGGGTGTAGTCATATTTTTTTCATATTAATATGTTAGTTGGACTTATGCCAAGCTTAAATTAACATCTTGGGTTGTTCAGAAAGGATTTACATGAACTAAAGTATCCCAGTTATGTGTAATGTGTGATTCGGGAAATGCTTGTAGCACTTCAGATATAAATTCTTGTGTGTGGGTTTGGGTTTTTTTGGTATTTGGCTTTTTTTTTGGTGGTGGTGGTCTGGGTTTTTTATGTGTGTTTTAATGGTTCTGTTACATGTATCTTCATGCCTTGGCCTTTGCTAAAGGAAGATGGAGGTTTGTGGGTTTTTAGTTTATGGTTACATAATAAAGTGGTTTTTTATTTTGTGTCTTTTTTACTTGCATGTTTAGAAACCTGCTGCTAGGTGTTTTGCTCTAGTGCAGGCTTCATGATGCACCATATGGAAATGGCTTCATACCTTTAATTGTTACTCATTTTTATTACTTTGACTTGAGATTTTGGTTAAAGGACAGCTGTTTGATAAGGGCAGGCTTAATGTTGTTTATATTACCTGGGTTTGAAATGAAAAGCAGCAATTAAAAAATGTAAATGAATATTTCTGGAAAGTGACCCCAGGGATGCACTTGATCTGTGTTGTTGCTACTGTTTATGCAATGGAGCCATATTATGCAGTTTAATATTCCATGATAGCTTGCACCCTGCCTTCTCAAAAGTTGAGCTTTAGGGGATACAGTTGGCAGAGTAAGAATAAAGGCTAAAGAATTAATTTAGTGCAAGGAAATCTCAAACCCAAGCCCCTTGCATTTTGAGGTCATATCAAACATTGTACCAACTTCGAAACCTGTATGGCCTTTCCCGGAGTTGCACATAGGCTGGTACATGCTCTCACCTAGTAAATTCTCCTACTCTCTGTCTTCTGTAACTTTGACTTGCATTGAAATAACTTGGGAGATGGCAGCGCTCAGGCCTGGCATGATCCCTGGAATGATGTGTCTGCAAAGGCTGTTTCATTTGATTTCTGATAGACACCTGCTACTAGCAGGGAAGAATAAGGATAGGAAAAGAATAATCTAATTATTCAGGTATGGGACAAGAATTTATTTCAGATTTCCGTAAATACTACTGGCAGCCTTTGCTGGCAATCATCATATTAAAGTGTCCTCAGTGAGCCAACATTATTAAGATAGACTTTCAAAGACAGATTTGAATTGCTTGATCACCAATTAGCTTTTTAAAAAAATACATGGTCAGTAAGTGAGCCTATCAAAAAATCGAATCAGTTTAGTTTCAGGGCTTCTTTGAAGCAGAAATACATCAGCCTAGAAATGAAAATGGACTTTGGAGGATGAGGTGAAGGGCACCCATTACTCGTTATGCTGAAAAAAGAATCCAAATTATTCTGCTTGCTTTCTGTCCGCATTCATGAAGGAGTAAAGGGGCAGAGTCACTGAGTCATTGAGACTCCATGCTGATGGAGGAAGAGCTGTTCTCCTTACTTAATAGCACGTGTAATCTGCAAGGCAGGCTGTTAGCTGCTTCACTCTGCAGATGCCAACTTTCAGGAAAGGTAAGGAGGTGTAAGAGTGATCAGTAATTTCAGAAGTTAAACATCCTTATTGTCTCAGACACTTTAAGTTTGACAAGGGATAGCCTTTATTCCAAAAAGGAGTTTTCTTCTGCTTTTGTAATTTCATCCAAATTTCCTTAACTTGGCACACTGAAAATAGTCTTAATTATTGCCTATTAGAGACTTGTTAAAGCATAGCTGAACTTTGTAGGATTTCCTATTGTAAAAGCACGCTGCAATTCCTTACAGGACCTGTGCTAAACTACCTGTGCATATTCTGAACCATGAGTAGTGAGTTCACTCTGATAAGGGACAGAGTCAGACTCCTTCTGCGATGGATCCCATCAGGATCTGGGTGATAACCTGAGGCACCTGGAGAATGTGAGAACAAGGTTGCTGTTGTTCCCCTGAGTATATTCAGTGCTTCTAATATATGCAGAAAAAGGAGCCTAACAAGAAATTCGGAGAGTTCAGGAAGGATTCAGGTGTGTATGGATATGTATAATACCCATATGAGGGTAATAACATAACTTTATGAGGATAAAGGCATAAGAGTGGGTATGGAGGGCTAGGAGCAAAGGCAGTATCAGAAGCAGTTTTTAGGGAGAATGGGCAAGAGTTTGAGAGTGTGGGGGAAGATTATCTGTAATATTTGGTGGTTCTTTTGGGAATTCAGATCTTTCTGTGGAGTCCTCAGTTTCCCTGTCCTGTTTCAGCAAGTAGGTGTGAAATTCACTAATAAGCAAAACTTAAACACGGCTGATCCCTTTTGGGATGATAACTATTACTGCTGGCATTGTTTGAACTTAATTACAGAAGCCTGTGATCTAGTCTTCCTGTTAATAATATAGGTACAGATTAATCTTCATGAGAGAGATCTCTATTATCAGGTATTTTAAAGGAAGGAGGAATGTTACATACAATGGATTTGAACCAAAATGCCCTGTTAAAATTTAGCTTTAGTTGTGAACACTGGTTCTTGCACTTTTTTTACTTATCTTTTATACTGGGGTTTTCAGTGTTGCCATTTCTGACAACTTAATTGCAAGTCTGTTCTTGTTCTGAGATGTTTAGGATTTGGCATTAATATGACAGTCTTCTTAGCATTTCAGAAGTAACTGAGAGATAAACCCAGTGAGTGTACTGAAGACCTACTTAAAATTGCACTGGGGATGTTGAGCATATCATGTAAACTACTATAGAACTTTTTTCTTTTTTTTTTCTTTGACGGAGTAGTACAACAGGACCTGAGGGGCCTCGACACAAGAATTAGTTTTCTGCTGCTGACACTAGCCTTCAGAGAAATTGGGAAAGGTGGTGTCCCCCTTCCCAGAGCTGTGAAAACTGTGATAAAACCAATTAGCCATCTGTGCATGTATTGTAATTGGAGGTTCGTGCTGTCACAGGCAGTCAAAGAACAACCAGTCTTTTGTGTGTTTATCTCTCAACATACTGGTTGCATCGAGGTTAATGAGACTCTGCAGGAATGTAAACACCTCAGATATAAGTGTGGAGTATGAGATGTGTATTTTTATTGTAACATTTCGAATAGGAACTGTTTATTTTGAAAGTGTTGGATCTGTGTTTGGCATATGAAATCCAGAGGCAGCCGTAAGACCTTTTACAGCAATTTTGTATGTGTTTTTTTTTATATCACTGTGGCTTCAGTGGAATCTTAGCTGGAATTCTTGTCTGAATTTTTATTGCCTTAGTAATTGTATATATTAATACTCAGTCTTTTTACATTTTAAGTTATTTCCACAACATTTTCTGAGGATAGGTAGATATTCTATTAGATTTTCTATTCTATATAAGCCCTCATTATGATAAACTCTAAAAGCATTGCAGGATTCTTTTCAGTCATTTTTGTCAAAATTTTGTCAGACAGCAGCCATAATGTTGTGCTGGAGTACCTTATGCATAAAGGCTTTCCCAGTTCTGTTGGGAATAATACCTGAAAAGAGGTGTTCTGCAGCATTACATTTCTGAGGCCTTCAAACCTTTGCTCAGTTTAAGTTGCAGTTTGTCCTTGAAATGCTCTAGGGGAATCATAATTTATATGTTTTGTTGGTTGTCTTGTCCTAGACCTCTTTACCCACTTACCATTCATAATTAAATGCAGTATTGGTTTTTAGGGTAAAACTCTTGTTTTGCTCCTGATCCTGTAGGAGGTTTTGTAAACAGAGGGTTTTATCCAATAAACTGGGGATATACACATAGAATCATAGAATATATCATAGTGGAGGGACCCATAAGGATCATCGAGTTAGCTCCCTGCTTCTCTCAGGACTACCCAAAATTAAACCATACGACTAATAGTGTTGTCTGTACACTCTTTGAGCTCTGACTGGCTTGTTGCCATGACCACTTCCCTGAGGAGTCTGTTCCAGTGACCAGTGGCCCTCTCAATAAACACCCTTTTCCTAATGTCCAATTTGAACTTCCACTGGTGAAGCTTCGTGTCATTTTCTTCACAACGTGGCTGAAGATAAAAAGCTTTATTTGAACATCAGACTAGACAGCGTGAGAGAAACAATAATTTAAAGTTACAGCAAATACATTGTTCAGATTGCAAACTAAGTTTTACAGAAAGACAAGATGTTACAGCTGAGAGCACATAACAAAAATGACAAATACATTTTGCTACAAGAAGTTTCCTTCCTTTTTCTTTTTAACAGATAGTATCACTCTGGTTTTCTTAATTGATTCTCCTCTTACCTCTCAACTATTCTGCTTCTGAAACCCCCACACTGAAACAGAAGGCAAGGGAGAGTGGAGTTCCCTCCATCTTTCACTGGAACAAGCAGCTGGTTTGGCCAAGAACACTCATCTTGCTTCTCTGTCTATAAAGAGTCTAGTAGTGGGGACCTATTTTAATGACTTAACTGCTAGAATAATACTAATTTTATTTGCAAGTATCAGTTAAGAAGGCATCTTACTAATTGGAAGAACAACAGAATAATTAAGTATGAGTGATTCTACTTACAAGAAGTTTCTAAGAAATTGTGTTCACTGCTGCATAATTTTGTCCGTGAGCTGTATAGCTCATGATGTTTCATTTTTTGAGAAACAGGACATTATTATCATTTTAACTGTATGTAGGTAGTCATGGGACACCTTAGGTTTTGAGAATGACTGCTTTAAGGGATTTTGGCATTGTTTTATGGTAAAGTAAGAATTCTTTTCATAGTAAGCTTCTGCTAAATCTGTCAGAAATTAAATATAGTATTTTTTTCCCACAGAAGATTTTGCAAATAGGTTTAGTGCATCCATGAGTGCTAAGAGAGTTGGTGGACACCACAGCAGGCCACTCATGATCATCTTTGAAAGGCTGTGATGATCAGGACAGGTGCCTGAGGTTTGGAAGAAAGCAAATATCACCCAGGTTTTCAAAAAGGGGAAGAAGGAGGACCCATGGCACTACCCGCCAGTCAGCCTTGCCTAGTCCATGGAAAGGTCATGGAGCATCTCATTTTGGAGGAATCTCTATCCACATGGATGACAAGGAAGTGATCTAGAGTAGTCAGCATGGATTCACTAAAGGTAGATCATGCTTGACCAACCTGATTGCCTTCTGTGATGAAACCTGAATGGATGAAGGGAAAGCATTTAATATTGTCTACCTTGACTTAGCAAGGCTTTTGACAGTGAAGTGGATTAAGAAATGGCTGAATGGCAGATCTCAGAAAATTGTAATCAGTGACCCAGGGTCTAATTGAAGGCCCATCATTTGTGGTGTCCCCCAAGGTCCAGTACTGGGCCCAGTATTGTTATCTTGTTAATGAATTACGTTTATGAAGGGATGGATGTCTCCTCAGCAAGTTCCCTGACAACACAAAGATGGGAGGAGTGGCTGATACCCCAGAGGGCTGTGCTGCCCTTCAGGAGGACAACTGGGGAGAGGGGCAGGAAATGTCTGAAATTTGACAAAGGCAAGTGCAGGGTCCTGCACCTATTGAAGAATAACCCCAGGTACCAGGGCAGGCTGGGGATTTACCTGCTGGAAAGCAGCTCTGTGGAGAAGCCCCTGGGGGTCCTGGTGGACAACAAGCTACCCATGAGCCAGCAGTGTGCTCAGTGGCCAAGAAGGCCAATGATATCTTGGGGTGCATTAAAAAAAGCATTGTCTACAGGCTGAAGGAAGTCGTCCTGCCCTGTACTCAACCCTAGAGAGGCCTCACCCAGAATACTGTGTGCAGTTCTGGGCTCCTCAGGACAAGAGGGACATGGAGCTCCTGAAGTGGACCAAGAAGAGGGCTACAAAGATGATTAAGGTACAGGAGCATCTCTTTTATGAGGAAATGCTGAGGGAGCTGGGCCTGTTCAGCCTTGAGAAGAGATGGCTGAGAAGGGACCTCCTCAGTGTCTGTAAGTAATTGAATGGAGGGTGTCAAGAGGATGGAGCCAGCCTCTTCTCGGTGGTGCCAAACAATAAAACTAGAGGCAATGGGCGGAAACTGATGCTCAGGAAGTTCCATATGAATATGAGAAAGAACTTTTTAAAGTGTGGGTGACTGTGTCCTGAAACAGATTCTCCAGAGAGATTGTGGAGCCTCCCTCAGTGGAGATGTTAAAAAAAACTTCTGGATGCAATTCTGTGCAATGTGCTCTAGGATGACCCTGCTTGAGCAGGGAGGTTAACCAGATGACCCACTGTGATCCCTTCCAACCTTAACCATCCTGTGACTCTGTGATTCTGTCTTGTGAGAGTTTTGGAGAAGTAAGTGCCTGAGCACCAAGACAACCATGCTTGAGGAGAGATGCACGGCTGCATTTAGGCATATTTCAGATACCTTTGGAATGGCCAAAACAAAAATAGTGAAGTTATAAAGCACTGTATGGTGGTTTTGATATATAATGACTACCTAGTACAAGTTATTTTTTAATCTTGGTGTTTGGAAGCACATCTCCCCTCATACCCCAATACTACAGAGAGCTGTCATGCAAAATGAAATGTTGAGTGTTTTATTGTCTCTCTGGTTTGAAACATTGTGCTGTAAATCCTGTAGGGGTAATTTAAGTGGAAGAAGATGTCCATTCAACCTTAAACCTGTCAGTTCTATGGAATCATTCACCTGTTTTATCATAAACCTTAATTTCTTCTCTTTCCTTATGTAGCAGGGAGTCTTCAACTTGATACAAGAGAGATAAAGATAAAGGCTAGAGATATTAATGAGTGTCTTTTTCCCATGCCATTTAACCAAGAGAAGTTTCATTTGAATTTGAATTTATTAGACTAAACCAATATGTTTCATTTAAAATTTCTTATAAAAATTTAAGAAATTACTGAACATTTGAAACAAGGCAAGGGAAATTCTTTCCCACATCTGAAATTGGTATTTTGCACCTTTTATAATTATGAAACTTTTGGGGCTTCACCAATTTTTTTATAGGCCACATATTTGCTCTCAAATAAGTCTGTTGATTTATAACTCTGTTCCAGTCCTCTGTAACCACTGTGTGCTCCATCACATGAAAATCTATGTTCTTCTACTTCATGAGATGGTCGGGCAATAGTCTATTTAACAACATATTGTAATGGGGTTCAGCTCTAGAGATACAGAAAGAGGAGGGAAAAAAGGTGCTTAGGTGGAATTTTCTGTGAGAATGGCTGTTCTGTAAGCTGCAGTAGCTGTGCTACCACTACTTGCATTTCTGTAGAGGTATTTTTTATAGCATGAGAAAGAGGCTTTTTTCTCTTGTCCTTTCTGAAGTTTTCTGTCTTCAGCAGCTCACTCCTCCTGAGATGCTTTCTATTTCTTGCCTAAGAAGTCCTGGGAAAATAGATAAGCTGCTCAACATGCATTAAAGCTTTATCAACTTCTGGACTGAAGTGCCCTTCAGTGAGAATGCCCAGGTGAATGCAACCCTCTTGTCTGAATTGCTGAGATAAAACAGGACAAGAAAAGTGGTCTGCAAGGGGCTAGTGACCCAGACGGTAAAGGACTTTTTAGGTCAAAATCAACCCTTTATATTTAACCAAAGAACAGAGAAATATTAGTGCAATACCTGCAGTTCTGGTGCTTGTTTCCTGTGAGCACTTGACTCAGCATTGCACCAGCTTGAGCTTTGGCATGCCTTTTTGCTGAGTGTCATTGTGTCAATTTAATTAGTAAAGAACAAAGGTGTGGGTGACTGCAGTGAAACTCTTGTCCATTAAGTAGTGCAGCCTTCTAGACAAACATGGCTGGAAGGAGGGGAGATTATTCTCCCAGCTGCTCCTCATGTTTTATTGTGAGAACCAGCAATATTGCTAAATCAGGTATTACTTGAGTGTTTCTATTCAATTTGTCAGTGACTTCTTTAATTTCATACCATGCCACCATCTGACCTAGTGTTTAGCTTTCAGCAGCAGCAGCTTTTCCAGTCATTGTGATCTGCGTGGTGCTTACACATTTGTCGCATGTGTCATCTATGCCATTAGGAACCGGCAATATACCCATTTTTGAGTCTTAGAGGGAAATGGCAACTAACCTTCCAGGTAGGAGACACAAGACATGGAAGGGGGATGAAAAATTGGTGCATTAAAAGAAGCTATTTAGTTGAACTGCCAAAAGTTGCCCAAGGATTTTGCAGTATAGAGTATCTGGATGATAAAATGATAATGTTATTTCGTGATGATATGTACAAACTGATGCATATAAAGAACTTAACTGCAGTTTTGCATGTGTAACGGTGAGTCTAAACAAATTACGTTATTCTGGTTAAGAATGATATGGTCATTGGATAATAGCGTGACGATAGTGACTGGTGTTTAATAGGAGTCTAAAAACCAAGTAAACCTTTAGAAACAAATAGGAAAAGAAAGGAGAACAAAACCAAACCTGTCATTATGTGGCAGAAATCCTGTTTTTATAAAGATATTAAATATTAACCATCATAAAACAAAAATTACTTAGTCCATCTCCTTCCTATGCTGGGGACCCCAGAGCTGGATGCAGCACTCCAGGTGGGATCTCACAAGAGCAGAATAGAGGGACAGAATCACCTCCCTCACCGTGCTGGCCACACTGCTGGTGGTGCAGCCCAGGACGTGTTTGGCTTTCTGGGCTGCAAGGGCACATTGCTGGCTCATGTCCAGACTGTCACCCACCAACACCCCCAAGTCCTTCTCCACAGCACTGCTCTGGATCATCCCTCACCCTGTATTTGATACTGGCGGTTGCCCTGTCCCAGGTGCAGCACCTTGCACTTGGTCTTATTAAACCCCATGAGATTCCCATGGGCCCATTTCTCAAGCTTGTCCAGGTCTCTCTGGATGGCATCCTTTCCTTCAGGTGTGTACAACCACATCACTCAGCTTGGTGTCATCAGCAAATTTCCTGAGAGTACAATTGATCCCTTCATCTCTGTCATTAATGAAGACATTAAATAATTCTTCTCCCAATGTGGACCCAACAACAAAGCCTTTTATGTGAGTATCTCAGATTAAAAACAAAAGGAGGCTAAAATCCAGTGCTGTCAAAGAAGACAATTTCAGGGCATGACATATCTAAACTTGAGAAAGAGATGAAGGTGAATCCATAATTTTGGGTTATTTTAATTGATTTATGGAAAGGTTTTTTCTCCTAGCTATAATGTGTTGGATAACTTTGGAATGGGGTATCACTGAACTTTGTCCCGGTACAAGATGAGCTGTAGCAATATATGTAACTTGAAAATGAAACATTTTCAGGGATTCTTCCCTGGAGTCTATACTGGTAGATATTAAAAATCTATTTTCAATTCTCTGTAACTGTCTCTGAAGAAAAAGTTTGTAAACTCTGTCTCTAGTATTCATCATTAAAATTTGTGTCATAGAAATATTAATATGCTTTCCTGATTAGCCTTGTTTATTTTTTATTAATTGCAAATATGAGAATTGTCAGCTATGTGGTTTTAGGAATTCTGTGTCACAGTAGATAGGTTAGTTTAATTAAAGCTACTCCAGTAAGTCATCTTGCTGATAGTTATTATCTTCCAGTCACTGAGCATACATTTGAATTTTGTACTGCTTGAATTCTTTGTGGTGTTTTTGAACAATGTTTGACTAAGATGTTGAGTTAAATGTCTTTTTTTGTGTGTTTTTTTTTGTTTTTGTTTTTATCCCCTGAGTATCTGAGGTTGTGATGCTTTTTACATGATGTATTAGTAACATTAAGACTTAGGTTATATATGTATACAGGTAGATCATAAGGCATGGGAATTACGGTGCATATCTTGTCTGGAATTTTATTTATATGTTACAAAGATACCTTCATTTCTGTAGTGAAATGTTGCTCCTGTTGTTAGCACATGTAACTTTATGATGCTGAAGATTAATGACTCTATCACTTACTCTCCTGCAAATTGGGATGAGGAATTTAGGCAAACAAGATGCAGGTTATTTTACCTGACTCTTGGCTTTATATTCTTTCCAAACAGGCATTTTTTTTGCAGTATAATTTTAATGTATTACAAAATCATGAACACAGCACTGGCAGAGATAGAATTCTGCCTTTGTGTAATAGTTGTGATTGTTTTTGCAAGCATGAGGGAGACAGGGCTGGGAGAAGACTATTTGTTTGTTATTATATAGCAAGGTATTCTTTATTATTGCAGGCTGAGGTATGTTGGAGTCCAATTTTGCATCTAGCTAGATGCCCACCACCAGTGGAAAGCCCATGGATCTGCTTTCTTAAAAGTAGAATAATCACAGAATTCCATACTTTGACCAAGCTCTGTATCTGGTATCTGTGTACATTAACTGCTGATCATACTGCAGATGTGAATGCTTCTGGCCTTTGCATGTCTTCTCTTTAAGTACTTTGGCTAATAATCAGAGGCTAACATAATTCTTTAGAATAGTGATTGTACAATGCTGTTAACTAAGAACTTAAAGAAAGGAGAAAATAGTGAGGCTTGGAAAATAGTATTTGATTAACAAATAAAACAATCTCTGTGCAACTGTATTAGTATTCACAGTATGTGGCCATGTTGGGAATGTTAGAGTTAGATTTCCTTATTGCACAGACAGAGTAAAATTGTATGAAGAAGTCATTCAGTTAACCCTTTAGATGCAAAGACGGAGCTGAAAATGTATCTGGACTGATTTGAATGTTTCAGATGTGTAAAGTATTCTCTATGTTGCTGTTGTTCTGTTTGAATCTGCAGTTTAAACATTCTCTGTAATTCAAACTGTAGATGGAACCAATCCCTAAACCCACAAAATCTTTTGGTCTTAGAAGTTGCAAAAATAAGTGTCATTGTGTTGCATTGCATTTCATTTTAGAGAGTGACTTTTTAAGTGACATTACACGATACCAGATAATGCAGATGGTATATTTCAAATATTGGTATTATGAAGCAAGTTTCACAGCATGTTGTACTTGGAATAATTTTTCATGCATTCCATTGCAATATTATCCACTGCTTCACTTGCTGTCTTAAGATGCAAATGCTTTTCTTTGCATTCAACACATTTGTGTCACTGCTGAATTGTTTTATTAAGGTCATGTTTTCTGTACTAGACTTCAGACTAAATTCAAACATAGCAATTTAAAAAAGGGGTCATACTGTATTGTCACCTGTGATAGCAAGGACCTGAACTGGATTTAGACAGGTAGTGTCCCATCCAGCCCTCTGTTTCTGAACACAGCTTGTAAATAACTTTTTGTGAAATATTATTAGTGTCTTATGAAGTGGCTGGCTAGATGTCTATATGACTTTCACAAGTGAGTACATTTTTAAACGTGTAAATTGTGTTCACCTTTCCCTTGTATATTCAGTCTGCAGTTGTCAAAATGGAAGGGTTTTTGTTGAGGGTCAGTGGCTCTTAGTCATGCAGTTTCTTCTGTGAGGAGCAAATGGGCTCATGGATGTATGAAACTTATACTAATTACTGCATTTGATTATTACTTCTTGGAAAGGAGTGAACTGTTAGCTGCCTTTTTTCCTTGCGTCCTATCTCCTCTCATCTCTCTTGGATGATTCAATGTAGAGTAATGAAAATAGGACATTACTTACAAATTCCATTTTAACCGTATGTAATATTACTGCGTAGAACACAAGGTAATTACTGGCAGTTTTTCACTGTGGCATATTAATAAATGACGGTTTGCATGTTTAGTTAATTGACCATCAGAGCTGTGACATTGTTTAATCTCTCTGTTTGAAGTATAGCAGTTTGCAGATGACTGTGTAACTATTATCTTGAAAGCTCCAAAGATGCCTCCTTATATGTGAGAAACTGTTCTCAAGTGCCCCAGAGCGTTCTGGAGCCTGCTCTGAAATGAATGCAAGACTTAAAGTACTGATCATGTGAAACTTGTATTTGGAGCTGATTTCCATGCAGAGCTTTAAAATCAAAATGCATAGATATTTAAATTTTTTAAATATTATTTAATTAAAACTTTTAGGTTAATTATTCTCCCGCCTCCTTCAAAAACAAACCAATATCATGCTACAGGGGCCTTTGTGTGGTCCATAAATTTCATTGGTAATTCTAGATGATCTTAGCCTTTCAGCCAGGTTTCCCAGTCCTCTCTGTGGTTCCATGGGCAGCAGCAGATCATATATTTGTGTTCCAGGCATGTTGTGTTCAACCACAGTCTGCAAATGGGTTTGGGATTAAGGGAAGGGATGGGGCTAGCACAGGAGAAGAAGGGAGATAAGAACAGTAGGAAGTCAAGCAAAAATGTTGGGAAGCCTGCATGGATGAACAAAGACTTCCTAACAAGACTCAAATGTAGAAATGAAATATGCAGAAGGTGGAAGCAGGAACAAGTAACAGGGAAGAAATACAGAGACATCTTCCGAGCATGCAGAGATGTTAAAGCCCACCTGGAATTGAATCTGTTGAGGGATGTCAAAGGCAACGAGAAGGGCTTTAATGTCATAATTGCAGATTTTTTTCAGTACAGTAAAAATAATTAACTTTAAAATGTGGGAGGGTTTGACCTCTTTGAGTTATATCCCATTACAAAGAGGTCCTGCAGGGAGACGTGGAGATATCAGAGGGCTTGGAAATCATCAGCCCTATGAAACTTAATAAGGTAGAGTGCCAGAGTTTGCACCTAGAACAAGGCAACCCTGGGTGAATGCAGACTGAGGAATGAGAGGCTGGAGAACAGCACTGCAAAAGGGAACTTGGGGGTCATGGTTGATGGCAAGCTGAGTATGAGTCAGCAGTGCCCTGGCAGCCAGGAGGGCCAACCGTGTCCTGGGAGCATCAGGCAAAGCATCACCAGCTGGTCGAGGGAAGGGATTGTCCCACTCTGCTCTGCACTGGGGCGGCCTCACCTTGAATATTGTGGCACTTTTGGGCACCACAATGTAGGAAAGATACAGACTGTCCAATGGAGGGCAACAGAGATGGTGAAGGGTCTAGAGGGGAAGCCATACAAGGAGCAGCTGAGATCACTTGGCTTGTTCAGCCTGGAGAAGAGGAGACAGACATTACAGTCTACAACATCCTCACAAAGGGAAGTGGAGAGGCAGACACTGATCTTTTGTCTCTGGTAACCAGTGACATGACCTGAGGGAATGACATATAGCTATGTGAGGGGGGGTTTGGATTTGATATTAGGAAAAGGTTTTTCTCCCAGAGGTAGTTGGACACTGGAACTGTCTCCCCAGGGAAGTGATCACGGCACCAGGCCTGTCTGAATTCAAGAAATGTTTGGACAATGCTATCAGGCACATGGTGGTTCTTGGGATGGTCCTGTGTAGGGACAGGAGTTGGACTTGATGATCCTGATGAGTCCCTTCCAACTCAGCATATTCTATGACTCTATGACTTTGTAGGTTGTTTGGTTTGGTTTCTGTCTCTGTCCCTTGGCCCAACTCTTTGCCTGCTTCTGGAATGCAGTTCCATTTTATTCTGGCTTGCCTTTTGTGTTTACTTTTGCCATGGCTGTCCATTACTTTTTCCTTAACATGGTGCCCATCTTTTGACACATGCTGGTTTCTGCATGTGCTTACTCACTAGCGTTTTTCTCCTGAGCCTCCTTCTGTCCTATTCTCCCTCAGCCTCAGGCAAATTTGATGTTGACAGAATAAGGTCAAGAAATGTAAATGTTTCAAATGTATTTTCTCATATTTTCAGCTGGAAGCTTTTTTTTAATGTTTTCTTCTGGGACCCCCTAGAAGAAAATTTCGCCCTAGAGAGTGGAAGTAATTTTTTTTTTCAGGAGATGTAAAGCCTTCTATCTGCTTAGAAACAAAGTTAAGAAACTGAGAAGTCTTCTGGAATATGCCCCTGGGACTAAGGCTGTGAAATAGATGGGGAAAAAGATGACAAGCACAATGTAACTTTTGGGAGCATCTTAGGAAATGTGCTCATGCCATTCAAGATTTATTGTCATGGAAGTCACTGATGCTAGTTCAGCTGTCAGCCTGGAGTTGAGAAGTATTTCAGCCTGTGTTTAAGTCTTGGTGACTGTGGTGAGACTCGAGCAAATGTGGTGAGTTTACGCCCACTCTGCTTTCTTCAAAGTGGGATTCTACAGGGGAGCCCATTTCCAGTGGTTTTGTGATGAGGGTCACTGGCACTGCCTGGGGCGTGAGCCAGGGCTGTGCTTTGCCTGCTAGTGCATTGCACCTCTTTGTTACGTAAAAATGAAAAATATTTCAGGGTGTTGAGGGTGTTGTGTAAGCTGAGCTGTGTGCTTTCCCTCCTGAAGGTTTTGCTTGTGTGTACATTACAGTTCCCTCTCCTAGTATAGTCTGCCCAGTGCTCCCCCAACCCTGGGAGGTTTCTGGGGAGCCAGGAGCCATCTGAAGCACAGGCCAGCAGGGGTTGCTGTAGGAGTAGGAGATGGAGAAGATTCACTGCATCCCTTTTGTAGAAGCCCTCCCTGAGGGTTTGGTCCTGCTGCCCTCTTTTCCCTTGTACCACACCCAAGCTCGCTTGGGCTCAGTAGTGGATTCCCAGCATGGAGTAGGTGTCTCTTGCTTACTCACAGCTTTGTGTATTTTGTATGTTCATAAATTAAATACTAAGTTTCATCCTTACAATGCTGAAACTAACTTCAGATATTTTGACTCAATAAATTTTAAATTATTTTTACTATTTATTCTTTCTGTAAAAGTGGACAATGATATTCATAGTGCTTGTTTCCAGATGCCCATAAATTATTGCTATAGTATTACTATTTGTTACTCAAGAACTTGCTGATTTTTTTCATAACTGGGGTGGAACTGAATTGGGAATGATTAGTTGCATCCTTTTGATTGAATGTTGAGGGTTTTTTCTTAATTTCCTATGAAATCACCATTAGCTATTTTGGCTGCAGTTCTGTGTTGGGTTGAGGCAGTGTTACATTGTAAATCAATATCTTTTCAAAAAGACTGCTGTAAATTGCCTAGATAGCATATGCATGGTTACTTTGGCTGCAATGCTGCTGCAGAGCCTGGATACTCTGCCTTTCTGGGAACTCCACAGGCAAGTCCATCATATATTAAAAAAAAAAAAAATCTTTTTAGAAAGAGCATAGTATTGCTGATGAATTTTAGACAGAGAAATATTGTACGCTCAGTGCTCATCTGTACCTTTAATATTTTACTCCACAGGGATTACCCTGTCTTGAGGGATTTCTTTGTTTGCTGCTTTAGATTTCCCCCTTTCTTAGCTGTAGTACAGCCGTACCATTTCAGCTTGCTAGTGCAGAAAGATGTTGTGAATTCAGTTGCTGAATGAGCCCAGCCTGACTGCAAACACTAACATTGCTAGAGAGATGCCAAAGAGTTGCAGGTGAATCTGACCTGATCCGGGCAACAGCAAAACGGTAAGATGGGGCTTGTTTAAATCTCTGGCACTAATTGGGTACTGGGGTTTGCTGTTTCAACCTGAAGCCCAGTTATCACATGCTTCCAACTTGAGCAGGATTCATTCTGTATGTGTCAGGGTGGGTTTTCTCGGGAATGCTTAACATCCAGGCAGAGGGAGGCGGTGGGAAGCTGGGAACGCCACATGAGACCTCTCGGCAACCACCCTGGTGAGATTCCCCAGCAGTACTGCCTGCGGTTTGTAAATACCAGGGAAAAGGTAGGGGAAGGCTTAAAAGTGATGCTTTTCTCGGATCAGCTTTGTATTTCTCTCTGGCAGCCTTATTTATAATTGTATTAAGAGGGTAGTATGGGCAATTTTTTCCGATACATGCTTGGCTGAACGCCCTCTGGGACGAGTGAGTGAAGGACGTGATCAGCCACTTTTTCATCTCTGCTAAAAAGTCTTTGCATCTTGCTAGATCTGAATAAATGTTTTTAACAGTTACAGATTTGCTTGGTGGTGGAAGATAAAATTAAAATGATCCTTTGTAAATACATGCTATATCATGGACGTCAGAATATCTTTTTGCCTTGTTAACCTCTGTCATGATTTTATTTCTCTTGTCTTTATTTAATATAACAAAAAGTGAGGTAGTCTTTTGAAGTAGTCATTCTTGGATGCTTATATAGCAGTGTGTTGACAGAGGTTTGGATCTTAGTGGAATATTTCAATGTATAAAAGCTTAGAGCAGCAGCATGTTCAGGGAAAGAGAGGAGAATAAGAGCAGCACTTACCATTAGTACAAGACAGATTAAAATGTGACCATAGTATGAAATTATTTGAATTATTTCTGATGAATTAACTGACAGCTAGTGTGTTTCAGCTGTCAATCAAGTCCTAGATTATTCTCAACAGAAATCCAGTGGAACTGAACAAAAAAAAATTTCACCATGTGTTCTAGTATTTAAAGGAATTGAACTGTGGTAGTAATGGTAGAGTGAAGAGATATGGTTTTTGATATTACTAGTTAAGAGTAAAAGCAGAGGGATCTTTTCTAGGGGAGTATGCTTATCATTATGCAGCATGTGAATTATACTCCAGGAAGAGATCAGTTGTATATCAATGTGGGATCAAATAACTAGTTTGACAGCAATTCATGTTTGTTTTTTCTGTACTTGCCAATTAAAGGGTTTTTCTTCTCTGTCACTGAATATGATCAAGGAGTGAAGATGCAGTGTTATAGCAATTATTTTCTAAAGGTTTCATTATTATTTTGCTGGAGTTCCTTCTTTAAAAAACACTGTATGTACTGCAATATAAGTGATGTGAGGTGATCTCTTTCACACTGTATACAAACCTAATTTACATAGTTTTGTCTCAGAAAGTAGAGTTGCCTCTTTTTGGCAAGAATTACCTGGAATGTTTTTATTACAATAATTATTTCAGTTGTATTATTTCTTTTATAGTTTTTATGGAAGTTTTCCTCTGATTATACTGTCATGCCTATCAATAAATTTCAAACCATTGTTTAGTGCACAGAAGTAATTCAACCACTTGTGTTTACTCCCGTGTTATACAAATAATGAAAGTGCAGGCATATGGAATTTTTTTAAAGCAAATTTTAAATTACATTTTTCTCTTAGTGTTATGTTTTCATCTACTTCATATGTTAAATTTGTTGCTTCCATCAGCTTTCTTCCTCCAAGTGTTTTTTCTCCCCAAATCTAAAGCCATCATTTCTGTTTGCTGTGTTACTACGGTCTCTAGAGTTCTCCCATTTCAGTTTTCTGATCTTAAGAAATGAGTAATGTTTTGAACATATTTTATTGATAAATAATATTCCCTGTGGTAATATTTAGTTAAACACAGATCCCAAGCTAACTATGGGGGGGAAATAAACTTATAGTGTGGAAAATGTGTCCAAAAGTTAAGAACAAGATGGGAAAGGGAAAAAATATATAGTTTAATAGGTGGTTAGTGCCAAGTGCTCTATGAAGATGAAGATCTTGTCTGTGTGGATCAGTTTTCTAGTGAGGCTGGGGTCTGTCACAGCAGTACATAAGAGCTTATCTGAGAAGTGTTTGCCATAGTCTCCTTCATGTCCCTTATGCTGGACAGAAAGAACTTCAAGAAGCTGTAGCTGAGCAGGTTAAAAATCATCAGTGTTGCTTGCATCTTAGTGCAGGGAAGTTGACCAGCCATTGAAGTCCTATAGCAAAAAGGGTCATCTATCTTTTTTTTTCAGCTATTTTGTTGTGCAAATCTTAAACAAACCCAATCCCTAAACTCTCTAAACCCAAACCTGCCCCCGCAGTTTTTGACATTTTCCCCTCACACTGTAAGCATGAGTGGGCTGTTAATAGAGCTGGCCTCTGAGCAGGTGCTCCATCTTGGGCAGGCAGTTTTTGTTTCTCCCAGAGCCCCCATGGATGAGAACACGGATGGAGCCATTGGTGGGGACTGTGATCAGGCTGCAGAGTAAGTATGGCTGGCTGGTCCCACAAAGCAGCTGGCACGGGCAGCTCTGCTGGGCTCCAGCTGCAGAGGGAAGGGATAAAGGATTATTTTGTTCGTTAAGGGAGATCCTTGTACAGTGCCTGCTGCCACCGGGCATTTGCCACTGCAGGTTTCAGCAGCTGCCCTAGGCAGATCTTTGGGGTCAGAAGAGAATGGGGTGAGAATGTGTGGGAGAGCTCAGCCGGGGGCAGGTGAGGCTTTGGGCTGTTGTGTTCGGTGACTTCTGTATAAACGTGAGCGTAGATGTGCCCTTTAAGAGTCACAGGAGCTGCTGAGCAGATCCGGACAACTCTGTGGGGTTATTCGCCTTTGAAGTCCCAGCAAGGCAAAAATAGTCAGCGGTGAGACAGTGCTATACACAGTTTGTGAACTGGGTTTTGGATAATACTAGTGTTAAAATGTTCCTGAGTGTTTCAGGTACTGATAAAATGATAATTACAGCTTATAAACGCTGTTGAAATGAAAAGGAGTATCCTAGCAAATATTAAGTGAAACAACAGCGAGTCTGTACAATACCAGTCTCCAAAGCCCGTTTCTGAACTAGAGAAAAATGTAACTGGTGTTCTTAGTTTGGGAAGAACAAATTAATTACTATTTTCTAACTTGAATTCACTTAGGTAGGTCCATACTGGCTTCTGTAATTGCTGATTAGATTTTGCTTTTGGTACTTTGGAAGGTACATGAATGTACTGATGGTTAGTTAAGAAACAGAACCTTAAGGCCTTTATTTTTCTTAATACTGCTATCATAATGTTAATGTCAGGACAACTTCTCACAACAGCAGCTCCCTCAGTCATTAAGTGCTTCTTCCACCTACATGATGACTTGTGTGTTTTGGTTTAGTTCGGTATGTAGCTCTCTATGTGATCACTTTTTCTTTTGAGATAAGTGTATTGTATATTGTCAGAATTATTGATCATATGCATCTCTTTCACATGTGGCGTATTTTTCACTGATACCCTCTGTTTCACTTTCTAATAAAAGCCTACATATATTTCTAGATTTAGCTGTTCAGCAAAAAGCAAGTAGTGAAATAATAATTTAATGTAGCACTGAATGTTGGATTCAGGGGGGTGATTTTGCATTATAAGATCTTTGAATCAACCCCATAAACACATAATTTTGCCTCTGTAGAAGTAACTTTCAAGTTTTCTCTTTATTGCTGGTGAGAGATATGTTTATCATATTCCTGGGTGGATGGGCTTCTCTGAAGTTCCTGTATCAGTTCTGGACTGGCCTGCACAGGACGTGTAGGCACACAGTCTTATCAGTTAATTGTCTTATTCTGTGTTGATGTGCTAGTCAAAAATGGTGTAAAAAGTTAGGGTGGAGATTCTTGTTTTATTTTGCAAAACTTTTTAGAATTTGTTGTTGGAATTTGTGTAAGTTAACACTAGAGTAGAACTTGCTATCTCGTGCTGCTGACTAGAAGATCTGTTGCAGCTTCTGACTGAAAAATAACTTGATAAACTTCAGCTAGACAATAAATAAATATAAAATAATCTAAGCTTGTAACAAACATCATATCAGCAAGCTTCTGACACAGTTTTTATCATTCTGTCCTGCAAATTGAATAGAATTTATGTCAGTTATATTTCAGTTTTGCTGTGTCTGATGTTTGTAATTTAATATTAAATTGTGTACAACTTACCTGAAAAGGAAAATACTGAATGTTGCCAAGAGAGCAGTGAGGAAATGAAACCACTAGAAAAAGGCATAGTGTCTATTTATATGTTGTGAAAGCTTAGCTTTACTTAATTAATTTCTGATACTTTTCACTCTACAGGCTTAGTGTGTTTGAATATGTGCTCTTCCATTTTATTAAATCTTTGTGTAAGTACAAAGAAAATGTATTTAAACTGTTGGAGAATATATGTAAAAAGTGTTGGCCCAGACTTCCCTGTAAATAGTGGGAATTTTAATGAACAAATGTTGATAAATGTTGGCCATAGAAATGCTATATTAATGTCACGCAGAAGAGTTGTCTTGAAAAGTTCTGCAGTTTAATGATGGAGTGGTTGGTTTTGCTGCTGCCTGGGAAAGTGGTGGAACCACCCCCCTAACTTTCAAGTTGGCAAGGAATTCCCTGTATTTGGCAAAGCAGTCCAGATACATAAAATTATATAATCATAAAATCTGATTTTGCTGCTGGTAGGCAGCTATGCAGGGAAAGCCAGGCAAAATATCTGCAATCAGCCTCAGTTTTGTGAAAGTTTTTTCATGAGAAGCTTAATGTACTGTAAGGATGGAGGACTTCTCACTGATGTTCTAACGCTGGCTGTGATTTTTGACCGATTTGATTCTTAGGATTTGTTGCTTGTTGAAAGTGATTCATGATGAACTCACAGCTTGGAGGTGCAAATTGCCACCAACTGCAGAAGGCTTGACTGTTTTGTACTGTTACAGCTTTTTCTTTAGAATTGAGCATAGTCATAAGTCTACTACAGCACATGTTTTGGCTTGAACATATCAAAGCAGCAGCAGTGATTTTCACTGTTGAAATACATAGTTTTTAAAAAAATGAAGCGTTATCTCTGTGCTATTCATAGAATTCTTCTTATAAAATTGCAGTCCTTCTTATGATGAGCTCTTCTCACTATCAGTTTGAAACCTCTCCATTTTAAGTTTTAAATGTCTTTGTAAGAAAAGATATACTGAAGTGTTCCTCATATTCTGAATAACTTTAGATGCTGTAATTTGCATTATGCCAGCTGACTCAATTCTGAATTGTGGGACATGGTATGTTTGTGAGCATAGCACATATGTGCTGAGAAACGAGTTTCATTATGCTTCCCCACACCTTTTTGCTTTGAAAGTGATTGTGCTGCTGCAAGTCTGACAAACCTGCAGTAGCTGCTAGAAAATTCCTTTGAGACTTTTCATTCAACTTTTATAGAATTCTGTAACTGGATCATTTGTCTGAAGGCAGGGGGGAAAAAAAAAGAAAGAACAAGTTAAAAAAAAAAAAAAGTCAGGTGTGCATGAGATCCAAACACAGAGGAGGAATTTTCATTTAGTTGTTTGTGAAACTGGGCTTGTCATCCTCTTCTGAACTCTCAAACTTCCATGGAAGAATGCAATGGAAGAGAAGTCATGGATGGCTGCTATTAAGATTTCTGGGAGACTGCGCTGGAATATGGGTTATTCACATCTCTGGAGATTACTTGCACAAGTGAATAGTGAAAACTTGAAGAGCTTTTTCTGCCTGCTCCTTTATACTGTGCTGATTTGACAGAGGATACTTTGTCAAATTCAGTGGTTTGGAAGATAATACGTAGGGGAGCAGATCTAGAAACACTTAAGAGAGCTTGTCTTTCCTTGTGACATTGATCTGCATTGGAAGCTGCATTTCTCAAGCTCTAGGGTTGTTAACCTCAGGGATGAAGCACCTGAGAGCAGGAGAGATTTCTTTCTTGGTGCTAGAATGAAGCTTTGGAATACATTAGCAGAATGAAACAAACAATTTTATTACCTAGTTTTTCCTCTTTTTTTTTTCTAAAGTTAGTTAAAAAAAAAAAGGCAAAGAAGAAGAAAAATGCAGAAAATAGGAAAGGGAATGAAGTAAGTAGATTTTTGTGTATTTTTTTTTTTTAAATGAAGGAAATGGTCTGAAGGAAGAAGAGCCAAACTAATTTACCATTCGAGTCCAATTATTTCTTGCAATGCACTTTCACAGCATCTGCTGAAGATAATGTGAGTCTGCTATTGATTTGTAAAGGACCGTACAACATACTGCTTCAGTGCGATGAGGGTTGTCATCATACCAGACAGAAGATGGTTGTCAAACCTCTCCATCGGCAAATGAATATATTTCACAAAAATTATTACATGATCTGTCTCCTTCCTCCTTTCTTTGTATTAGAAAAGTGCTCTTCAGCATATATGTGAAGAGCACATTGTGAAAGACCTGGAGTAGTTGGGCTTAAGTTTTATACTGTCAGTTCCATGACCAGATCTGACCAACAGCAGTGTTTTTGTTCCCCGCTTGTAAGAGGACAATTTTTGTTTTAATTTGAATCAGAAGTATTTGGTAATAACTGTGAAAGAACAAAGAGGCTTTCTAGGGACAGGTAAAGGAGTCTAAAAGAACTGGCTAGAACCTATTTTCAAGGCATGGAATTGTTTACGATTTATTTTCTTAAAAACCTTACTGACAGCCTCAGAATCTAGCAAGAATAGGCATTTTGTTGTCAAGTCTCTCAAGATTTCTCACACTTAACGTGGCAGTGGGAAGGCTTACTGCATTTATGGATACAACTTTGATAACTTCATGATCAGGGGGAGTGATAGAATAAAATTATAAACCTGTAAACTCAGAAAGACTTAATATACTGTTCGCAAAACTACTAATACTGCACTTATGGAAAGAAAACTGTATAAACTTGCACTGGCACATGTAGCCATCTGTTGGAGCAGGAGGCTGATATGGAAAAGGGATTGAAATATTTTTTTAATCTTTATTTTTAAATGCTGTTCATATGGTTACAGAGGAGGATAGACAACAGCTACAAATGGGTAACTAAGTAAAAGGGTATAGAAACCACCTGTCACAATTTCATGGGAGAATGTTTATGTTCAGACACTTTCTCCACCGCTCTGCTGGTTACCAAGGCATCCTTGGCTCTTGCCTGGCTCTGGAAGCTGCCTCTCCCACACTGACACCTCTGCTGATCCCCTACTGTGCCCTCCTGTTTGGTTTACTGGACAAGTGACCCTCCTGCTTTTGAACACGCAAGTCTGGAACCAGTTTAATGGAAGCAGCAGCCTGGTTGCAATTTCAGGAAAAGCTTGCATGGCATATTACATTACATGCCACTGTAGCAAATGTGAGCATTGCTCGAGTAAAAGGAAGAATTTATTTGCCAGGCTTTATTACTAACACAGTTATTGCCTTTTGGGGCATCAGTACAGAAATAGAGCAAAATGCCCCTTTAGATCAGCTCTGTTGAACTTCTGTCTCTTTTCATGAACATTGCAGGCTGTCAGAACTTCAATGTGACCTTTTTCTGAGACCCTGTCCTTAGGTGACTCCTCCTGATGTCTGTTGTCACAGAACAGGGTTTTGCTTTGAGGACATATGTAGGCTTTTATAGACATAGAATCTAATCCAGGTTTTCTTCAAAATCGGACCTTTTTTCCCAGTGAGGAGAGGAATATCAACTTTAATGAACTGAAAACTCACTTTTCTGAAGTTTGGCTGTGCTATGAACAGGAAAAAAAAATAATTTTAGAAGTGGTCAGGTCTGCCTTGCCTTGTTGAAGGGACATAAAATCATGTACAATAATTTCTGACCTCAGGATTGTGCTTCATTCAGTACTTATGCTAATATTTAAATATCAAGCTAGCAGAATAAATATGTGCTGTATTGCAGCTCTTAGTAGGTTAGTGGTGGTGAGAAGAAAGAGCTGTGTAAGCACTGCACATAATACCTTCTAGTATAAAACATTATTTTTTGATGCAAGTGTTTGAACTTCATTTTAGATTTGTATGATCTTGGGATTCCTACCACAGGCCTGATAAGTTGGCCTTTCTGTGAGAGTGAGTTGTTCTCATTTGGCAATTCAGCACAGACATTTAATCTGCTCATTGAGTTCAGTGTTTCAGACAAACACACAGAATTAATGTCAGAGCTTCTAGTTCAAAAATTCTTCCATCTGGCACTTCAGTGACCTTTTTATATTTGCCTTCTTCCATATGACAAAGACAGTTGGTTTAACATCACCTTCAGCTTCAGAAATAAAATGGCCATTTTGGGAGAGTGCCTTTGAGATGGGCCGTGGGAGATGTATGAGTAAGTTTGTGCTAGGTACAGCAAGGACCATACCATATCCCTGGATACCATTTTCAGCCTCTGAGCTCTGTTTTCAGTTGCATTTGCTACTTCATGACTAGCATTGCTAGCAATCTCTTCATCCAAATAAAGTTAAATATTATGCGAGAATATGAATTACAGTTCAGGAGCAGTTGAGCCTGTTACCCCTGGAGGTTACCAGAGAGAAATGACAGGCCATCAGGACAGGAAAAGAAATGTCTTACTGTACAACCTTTTCTTTCCTTGCATCTTCCTTCCATCCCTTCTGCCCCTCTGCTCCTTTTTTTTCCCCCCATCTTACTCAAGTTCTCTTCCTGCTTCTTTTGGCTGTGCCCATCAAATATTCAACCAAAGGGCTGGTGTAGGTGATTACAGGGAAAGGTGAGTGTGTTCAAGGACCTCTTTCAAATTTGGGCCTGATTGTGCTGGTAGCTCTGGTATGAGCTGGCTGGTGATGTCGTGTAGCATTACATGCTCTACTTCCCCTTTCACAATTTTATTCACTCCCTTATCTCATCTCTTGTTCTTCATAGATCTTTTCCTGCATTGTAGCTTTCTTACCAACTGAGCTCTCTCTTCAACCTATTTATGTTTCTGCTTGTGGGTGCAGCAGGGTGAGCCTGTCGTGGGGATGATGGAGAATGCTACCAGCTGGGCCAAGAAGAAGCAGGCAAGACCTGTGTTTGTAACAAGAAAGAGCCTCCCTGCTGCTTTGTTCTGCAAAGAGAATGAACCTCCAGATAGCTGCATTTTTATTTTGGACAAAGCTGCTTGTAGTACTCCAGACCATTCCCAAACTGTGTTTTATAAGTAGCAAATGTCAAATTCCAGGGATGCCAGAATCTGCAGATGACTTGTATAGTTCTCCATTGCCATGGTACCAAAGCATGATAGAAAATAACATGCTTATAAATGGTAATAAAACCTCATATCGAGATAGGATTTTTCCAGTGAAAATTTACGACAGGCTTGCACTCTCAGCAGTTCAGCTGTTGAATCAGTAGTCACTTGACTGTATATGTTTTTTTCTTCATACATCTCTCCGCTAAATGCAAGTGCTAAGTCTTATTCTCTGTAATAACGAGATTGTTGCACTACCTTCCAGTGGGCTTTGGCTCTACAAATTATAATCTATATCTTCATAACATTTCACTTAAAAAAACCCAAATGCTTTACAAACTTAATTAGTTCTCCCAGTTTCTGCTTGTGATAGGGGCAGAATCATTATTGCGAACAGAAAGATGGAATTGTGGAAAGCTTAAGTGACTTCTTTGCCTCAAGTCACTCAATAATTTTTTCGGTTTTTTTTTTCTTGGTGCATGCTCGGTCTTGCATTTCCTTATATCTGGTCCTTTCGTACTACGTCTCCAGGAATGGTGCAAATGGGAGGACTTCTGATATTTTCTTCTGGTTTTTCATTAGAAATTTTTAATGTTCACTCTGATATTTACCCAACCAGTCACCCTTTCCCAGGATATACACAGTGGCAATGACTGATAGGGAATAGTAGATGGTTGGCAATTTTTTGATATTTTACATAAGTCCATAGGTATTGGATGACTGAAGTAAATATTTGTAGTATGTTAAACATAGGAATTAAACTCCAGTATAATGTGTCTTCCCGAAAGATGTGATGAGCTTCCAAATAGTATGTCGCTACACTATACAAGCATTTTAAACTTTTTTTCTTCTGTGTGTGGTAGGATGTCTGGTCTTTTCTGCCAGGATTGATTGTTCTTCATTATCGGGGATATCTTTATTCATATGAATGAATTCCACTGATATGGGACAGCCTATCTTTTGCTAAGTACCTGAATAGGTGATTAATTTAGGGGTCATTCATGACTGTTTTATAATTCATTAACTATAAGGGCTATAAATTACTTACATGTTTTAACTGATCAGTCTCACTCTTTCAATGCTCTATTACTTTAAATAGCAAATTAAGTAGTCCAGCAACCTTTAATTCTAAGAATTCTATTTGTCTGGGACCTTTTGATTTTGCTGACAGTGATGAAGTGAAAAAATCTTGCATTGAAACTGTATCACAATAAGTAAATCTGATACACCATTTATTATTTTCAGATTAATCCCAGAGGCAGATTAAGGAGTATTTCTTGAGATGAGAGATAAGGTGATTCAAAGAGGCATCTTTATTTAGAAATGGTTCCATGAATGGTTGTACTGACTTTTATTTACTTAGTGGGGCTTATTATGGACTTTATGCATGGAGCAAAAATGCACTTCTTGTGATTTCATTCTCTTAACTTCAGCAGCAGTCTTTATGGGAAAAAATTGGCTAAATGCAGACATTATATGTTGGGATATGATAAATACCATGATGTTAGGGTGGGGTCTGTAAGAAACTGGAGCTCAGTGATCCATAGTGATATAATGATGACTAAGTCTGTTTATCCTAGAGCAGCCTTGGGATCTTCTGAAATTAAATGTGAGACTGGGCAGGAGGAACAGGGAAGAAACCCTGTTCAAAGTTGTGTTGTTTTCTGTCATACATTGTCTTTTGATTCTGATCAGCAACTAAGAGAGCTGCAAAGTATAAACTATGTTGTGCTTTTCTGCGGCTAGAAGATTAGGAATTTTGAAGTGCTCTTTCTTTAAGGTTTTGGCTCTTTAAATAAATAAAAAAACACACAGAGAAGTACTAAAATAACTTTTAATATCAAGCTGCACTAACTTCTGTGGTCCTGCATTTTATTTTGCATTTTACATTTGAAGAATCTGTAGTAGCTCAAGTAGTTATTGAAATTGGCATGAATATTCTGATTTTCTAGATAAATGTCCCTTTGACTATTTCTTTCCAAAGCAGAGGAGAGCTCTTCAGGCAGCTGCAAAGTGGCTGTTTGTGCTGTAGTTTTTAAGTGGCCAAATGACTTCTGTCTCATCATCTTTCTTTTTGTTTTGTGTTTTAATTGAGCCTGATTAAGTTGTGGTCGAATTTTAAAAGTGGGTTTATTTCAGTCATCAGAGTTTGGAAAATGTATATTGTTTGGTAGCAGAATGTGGAACAACTTGGGCAAATACAGTTATGTATTGACATTAATGATCCAGATGTGAGAAATACCATGTTCAGGATGCAGCATGTTCCTGGAGAGGTGCTTAGACCACACCTGGACTGACAGGGATCTTTTTTCCAAGGTCAGGGACTCTGAACTACTAATACTATTGCCTCACTGGGTAGGAACAGTCATTGCTGTTTTCCAGATCAAATCCTTTCCCATAAGACGCCAAGTCCCTGGACAGTTTCTGAATGCTGCTTTGGAAGTGCTTTCCCAAAGACTAACTTCAAACACAAAAAATGAGTTTCTGTAGGACCCTGCTGTTCTCTGTGTAGAAGAGCAATGCTCCATAAAAGGAGGTTGGCATTGGAGTGTAGTTTAGTTTTTTCAGGATTTTCATCTTGGAACCAAAGCAGAGATTTCGTGTGTGAGTGTCCTACATGTGAAGTTCTCTGGTGTGAATATGATGCATATCATTGCCATTGTTTTATCTTGGCTTCTTTTCCTTTTAGGAAATATATTAAATTTTTTTGTACCATCTGCCCCTTGTTTCTGCTTCTCTCTCACTGTTTTTGCCAACGTCTGTTTTTCATCACACTTCTTCAAGGTACTGAGATTCCTGTCAGGTGGGAACTTCGGTGGCACAAAGCAGCTATTTCCTCTCTTATGTTTCATGTCTGGGGCCACCTAATGAACCCAAAGTCAGGGGTGGTGAACTGTCAAGTGACTTCCTTGAGCCTTTTCTATCTGTTACAAGGTTTGGAAGGATAGTAATGTTTGCTCAACAATCCATACATGATACAGGGTTTTTTTTGCATATTTCCTGTTATACCTGTAATAATCTGTACTTGTTAAGTGTATTAAGTTGGTCGGCCTATTTTTAAATACTGTTTCCTATAAAGAAGAGTGAAAGCATAAATGAAGATCCCATACCTCCCTTCCCCGTAATTATGAGATCTGCTTATTAAAATACCTCACGTGAAAGTGATAACTGTGGTTCCATTGCACTGCCTTTAAAAACCAAACAGATTTGAAAATAGTTTACACCTTAGACAATTATACTTTGAATGTAGTTTGTGGTGGGAGAACCACAAAATCATGGCAGTTTGTGAAGAGGAAAGAATCACTTAAGTGTTGACATACCTTAATGTTTATTTGTATGATTACTTGTTTTAAAGAAATGACAATTAAAGCTGCTTAACAGCTCATGCTATTTCTAGACAGAGGTGTTTTTTAAATGCATAGCATATTCATTCTGAAAAGTTTCTTTCTTCCTCTTGATTGCATTTTATAAAACATAATTTTCCTCTCGTGTGATGAACCAAGATGTTACTTGTATTGTCTCTACATACCCTTGAGGTAAGAACTTGTAATAGTTAAGGTGCCATTGATCACATCTTCATGTATCACTGGGTTTTGACTGTGGTGGCATTTATAGCATCTCAATGAGTGTCTGGGCTCCACTGTTTTAAGTACAGCATTACACAGATTTATAGATCAAGGGCAAGAACGGGTAATGAATCATATAGATGGACTTCCTATATGTAATGGCTTGATTAGCTTCTTTAGGTTTGTTTTTTGTTCTGGTGACTGTAGCTAAAGCAGATATTCAACAAAATCATCCAGTTTTGAGGCTGCACAGGCAAAAGATAGTTTCCAGTTTTTTCTGGATTGTCGTCTTCACAAGGTGCACAAGGGTTGTTCTGTATGTAAGAAAAGGGTTAGTAAAAGTGCAGCCCCCACTCTGCAGAACCTTTGACTTATGTATATAAAATAAATGAAATGGGGTCAAAGAAAAGTCCTGTCTTACAGGGAAAATGGACTTAGAGGGAAAGCCCAGAGGGTCACATAGGAGCATCTGAAAGAGGCTGAAAATGCATCTGTGTTCTTTACGACAAATGCTATGCTTTAAGTGGAAAATAGTCCTTAACTCTATTTAGCAAAAAGAAAGCTGGAAATAAGAAGATGTGTCAGGCTTCTCTTGTCTATCAGTAAGGAGCTACCAGGTGGTAGATAGTGGTTTACTTTCTGATGCTATGTATTTGTACATATCATATTTGAGAGGCTGAAATTTCTAAGAATCACTTTTGCTAAGCAGTACAGTGGAAAAATGATATTTGGAAGGCTGAATGAGTGTTAAAAAAAAAAGAAAAACAAAGCCATACTGTTCCTAAAAGTGGTGTGGTCAAGCTGGTGAAATCCATGATCATTTGTATGCACAGGAAGTTCTCCAAAATATGTTATACTTCAGTTTTGTTCGGCACACTGTTGCTTTTTTGCATGATAAGTCACTACAGAATAAGTTGCACTGTTAGCTGGAGCACCGGGAGCAGCTTGTCAGCATGCCCACTGCCTGGAGGCAAAAGGAATTCTATTGTGCTCTTGTTGATGGAGGGAAACCTGAAATTACCAGTGTGTCCTTAAGCTATGTAATTCTGAGGTTATAGCCAGTGCTCAGTGCTGACCTTTTAGACCTGCTCCTTTCAGATTTCACTGAAGAAGAATTTCACTATAAAGTTGGACTTAGCATAT
The DNA here is from genome assembly GCA_035584735.1 of Pseudotriccus pelzelni. Lineage (NCBI taxonomy): Eukaryota > Metazoa > Chordata > Aves > Passeriformes > Tyrannidae > Pseudotriccus > Pseudotriccus pelzelni. The sequence continues at coordinate 20,917,472 of JAWMRA010000078.1, forward strand.
CAATGGCAGGATATAAAACAACTGCTTAAATATTGTTTCTCTTCAATGTTTTGTAGGCAGGGTAGACAGTTTGGAAATGTGTACCCTGCATAAGCTTAGCTTCATTGGCTTTAACAGTGCACTTTGGTCAGCAGTCATTTGGAGAGGATGTTTTATTTCTGCTAGAGAACTATTGATATCGGTGAGAGAGAAGTGATGAATGAAACTCTTTGCCAGCTCTGCAGTTGCAGAACTGGCAAGAAGCGTGGTGAGCAGCCCCTGCTTTTGCATTTCCCTGCTGCTCTCAGCCTTTTCCACAGGTGATGCTGGTGTCCAGCCTGTACGTCCACTGAGGTGTTTGACTTCTGAGTGGGGGGTGGTTGGTGCACATCTTGGTTTTAGTCATTTACAAGTTGGAAGTTGGGTCTTATACAATGGTAGTGAGAATTTTTATTCTACTCCAAATTCAGCCAAGTGACCTGAAGGTTAAAGTGTCTCCCTTCAGTGTCTAATTCCAAAGTATTACTGCTTCCAGTGACAATCAATAGAAACAAATGTCTTGCTTCTTTTTAATGCAATGCTTAAATGGCCCACGTTAGAGCTAGACATGGAGATTTTCCAGTGGAAAAAGAAACTAGAAGCAGCATTCATGTCATTATTATCTGTAGTATGTTTGTAGTTGTGTATTCCAAAAATTTGAACCAGCTACAGGTGGTCTTGTTAACTTAAAAGGAAGAGAAGTAAAGTTTTTGAACTTTTTTCTTCTTATCTCCTGCTTTCCAGATCATAGGATTTCATAGGCTGGTTCATTTGCATCCATGTTGAATAAATAACATGGAAGTGCTGGTATATTAATAGTAATTTAAATTTACATTATATTAAAACAGTTTTCTTGGTAGCAAGCATTGCAAGAACATGAATCTGGAGAGGACAGTGGAAAGTATGGGGATGCATGTCTGTGCATGTAAGTTGTTTTAGAGGAAAGAAGCCAATTAGTTTTACAAGAAGGCTAATTAAAAATTCTTTATGTAGAAGCGCTTTATCTTTTCTCTCTGAAGTAATATGTTGCTTCTCTCTGAAGTAATAGTACAAAATTACATAATTGTCTTAATTTTGGCCTGAGAAGGAATTATCATGTGGAATGAAGGGTGACTGTTCCTTTTCTTAGTTATAACTTAGCGAAGTTTTAGTCTTGGAGCAATCACTTTAATGAGAAGGAATTTGAACCCTTGTAAAAGCTGGTCTGTAATAGTAGTGATGTCCTTCATTAGAGCTGACCTGGTGCATGATCCTTTGGCTAGATGGCACTGTGCAGGAAATATACTTTAAATTTTTAATTTAGAAAAGAAATCTTTAATCTACTGTTACAGTTGATCTTCAAAAACAAAAAACCAATTTAACCGCACAAGGTATAGTCACCCAGTATTTTTAGAAACAGTTGAAGTAAGTTTGATTTCAGCGTACAAAATTCCTCTGAGCAAGGCAGCAAAGACTAATTGATTGGAGAAGTTTGTATTGGAGACACTTTGGGCTATGGGGGAAGAGTCCTGATTTAATGATAATTTATTTTTATTTTTTTCATGTTAGATGTTCTATGACAGCAAGTCTTTAAAAATGCTCCAGGTTATGGGTGCTTGAATGGAATATTATGCTTATTTAATTGTATGTATGTGAACAGTTTACAGCAAATTAACAGTCTATCCTTAAATACATTAAAATATAATGGAAAAAGTACACCGTGGATTACTTTGATTTACTTATGATTTAAGGAACCTTTTGTGTCTTGCGTCGCACTTTGTAACTGAAAGCTATGAAAGTCTGAAAGACAAAGCTCTTTTCTTTCCAAATAAAAGTCAAGTGTCTTATGGGCGAAAACAGAAGCTGAGGTCTCAAATACAACTCCTTACCAACGGTGTGATTTTAAAAAAATGTTGTATATATTGGAGTGTATTAAAATTAAAACCAGAAGCGTATATGACTGGAGTTTCTAAACCTGCTGTTCTTCTCCTTTAGTTCTTTTGAACTAGCCATAGCATATTTTGATAGCTCAAGCAGCAAGTGGCAATCTTGAGAGCTTGGCAGAGTCATACTTCACAGTAACAAAGAATTGAACTTCTGTGCTTTAGTGTGCCATTAAGCTGCAGTCTCACGTTTCAGTGCCTGGGAATTGATTTACTGATTTGATTTTCTGAGACATATGGTGATAATAATAATAACACTGTATAAGCATTATTTAAAAATACAATAATATACCGGTATTGAATCTTTGGCAGGCCAGCACCGAAGTGCACACACAAAACTACCATCATCTATTTCAGTTGTGTCTCATCCAATTTTAAACAAATGGAAATCAATACCGCTTGTGGATATTTGTGGCTAGATTGGAGAGAGAAGTGAAGTGGCATTTTTGCCAAGAACATATTGTACAAGAAAACACAAATGCTTGAATTTTATATATGTTCCTCTTTTGCCTTTCTTTTTCTGGATCTTTTAGTTCAAAGATAGACTTTTTATAGTTATGACTGTGGTGTGTGTTCCCTATGTAAAATGCATGGGTTGTTTGCAATTTTAATGTAGAAATAGGAAATGAATGCTTATGAAGTTCAGTGCCTTTTTGATGCTTATTGGTGATGCATGGAATGATACGGACTTTAAGCCTGTTCGAGTCAACAAATGCTGGTTTTGTCTTTCAGATATGTGTCACAAAGATGTCTACACGGAACTGCCAGGGAATGGATTCAGTGATCAAACCTCTGGATACAATTCCCGAGGATAAGAAAGTTCGGGTTCAGAGGACACAGAGTAGTTTTGATCCATTTGAGAAACCAACTAATCAAGTGAAGAGGGTTCATTCAGAGAACAACGCTTGCATTAACTTCAAAACTTCATCTGCAGGGAAGGAATCACCTAAAGTCAGGCGTCACTCCAGCCCCAGCTCTGTAAGTGCACAGTCCTGATATCTCTGCATGTACCAAATGGTGGAATTAACAGCACCAGATAAATATTTTCTTGCTTAAAAAGGAATTGATTACTTGGAAACAAAACTAAAAGGTCATGGCTGCTATTAAAGAGGTTTTCTATATATATTTGTAGTATCATTAGTATGATAGAATCAGAAAATAGAACTTGAAAAAGAATATATTGTGAAATTCCTGTCAGATATTAGTTAGGATGTCTTATGGGATTTCTGAGCATTTTCCTCTTCTTATCCTGGTGTTGCATTACAGCTGCTATAATGTTTATGCTGCATATTTTGCAGAGGATTGCTTATTCGTGAAGAGGACTTCTTTCCCACAAAGTTTAGGAAACCACGTGAACTGCATTTTTGATTTTTAGATTTTGGTTTTAGAGAAACAGATCAGATTTGACAGATTTTGTTTACATTTAAAATTCTCTTTTTAAAATCAAATAGTAAAAATAACATTTATTCCATGTCAGAAACTCTTGAGAGAGAAAAGAGAGGAAAAACAACTGAAAAGGGTTTGGCAACACATTATAATTGTTTTATTCTCAAGTATTTTGAAAGCAACTAGATAAATAAAATGTCATATCTTTCATGAATAATGCCCAGAACAGGTTTCCCCCAAAAGACCTTCAGAATTATTGGAAAAACATTACTGTTATTCTTGCTTTGGCAAGAAAAATCCATAATAATGTGACCTTTGAGTTGAAGACTACAGATCAAAGCAGAATGGATGTAACACTTAAAATCTTATTTGGCGTGAAATAACTTAAAAGTTTGATTGTCTCTTCTTTTTTCTTTTCTTTTTTTTTTCCTTTGTTTTGCTCTATCTTCTGGACATCTTCTGCCCTCCCTACAGAAGTTTGACTGAATCCTGTCAGACTTCTAACAAGAAATGACAGAGGTTCATTTTCTGTAGATGAGCTGTGTTTAACCCATGTGAATTTAGCGGGTAAGATGTCATGCCTCCAGGGGACTGTCTTTTTTAGAAAAGGTTACATTTTAAAATGTAACCATCTGTAGCAAAAACAAATTTGCTTTTTCATCATTGCCTGGCATTTTATAGCTGCTGCCAAAGATATCTCTAGTGTATTTCATCTGAGCCCATGACAAGGAGTTCTTACCATAAAACTTTTACAATCATTAAGGATGGATGAAGTGGTTTGCACTGTGTTTACTTGTTTGTGATGCCTGATTATTGTTTGGCACCACAACTATCAATTTAAATGATGTTTTTTTGAAAGTCTTAAGTTTTTTTTTCTTATTAACTCACTCCTTATGTCTCCTGTTCCTCTTGGAAACTGTTAATAATTTTTGTAATACTTTATGCACTTTTTTTCTGTTAAAACTGGTGGGTTTCAGTTGCTTTGCTTCCAGAATTTTGAAGCAGGCGTTTTTGAAGCTGTGTTTTTGGCATCTTATTCTTTTCCAGAGGGCTGATACTCTACTGCATCCATACAATCTCCTAAGATCCATTATTTCTTTATGTAAATGATATTAATGCTTCCTCTACCTATATGCTCCTGGCTAGAGCCCTAGCTGTACATAAGCTTTTGGTAATCTTTGTCTGTGCTGTCTCACACAGACTTGCTGGGTACAGGAGGTGCATAGGAATTTCTTGAAATACAATTCTCATTTCTTAGCTTCCTGTAATTCTACCTGATTTTTAGAGCTCTGTTCATGAACTCAGTTCTTCCTTCTGCTTGAAGGCATTGTTAGTAATTCTTAACTCTTCTTCACAAGGAGTGATCCAAAGAGTACCTGTCAAGGTGTAACCTGTGGAGTAATGGGAGTGTTGGCCAATGAAGAGGGAAGGGCAGAAGTTCACAGAAAAAGGGAGTATTAGCCCTCTGCTGATCAGGTCACACCTGGTCCTGCCCAGCAGACCTGAGTTCAGCCATCCAAGGCAGAGATATGCTCAAGCTGCTTTGTTCCCCAAGCCTGAATACACTGCCTTGGGCAGTGGATGTTCTGGTGCACATTTCGTTGAGTGACACCTGTGTGGTTAGTTGCAGAAACTTATCATTCAGTGGTCTTGAATTATACTTGAATTGACAAAGGGTTTGGGGTTTCTTTTTTTTCATCTAACCGTGATGTTGTCTAGTAGATGCCCTTGCTACTTCCTCTTCTGATCATTACTTCCTTTTATTCCATATTAGAGGACTACTATGTATTTTCCCTTACTGAGTTCATACTTGATTCTCTGGAAATTTTCCTCTTATATAGGTTATACCAGTCTGAACAGGCATTTCAGTTTCTGTAAATGTTCTTGAGCATGCTATGCTCTCTGGGTCATACTGGCTACAGTTGTGGAATTGTGTTTCAGTTTTGGCTCTATTTTCTCTAAGCTTTATTTTAAGATACTCTGATAGATGTATGCTACCTTCAATTTACACTTTCCATGCTTGATTAGTAGAGGAACTGAATTAGAGATGGGCTTCAGTTTAGTCTCTTCCCTTTCATCATTAAAAGTCCTTTGTAGCCATCAGATAGGGAAGTGATGTCTTGCAGAAGGTACATGTCTGAGGCTTGCAGTCTCCATATCACTGCTTCTGCTCAGGTAAAAGTCCTTTGTATTAGAAATAACATTTTTCAACATGTTACCTGAAAGACCTTATCTATTATGCCCTGGGTTGTTAGCTTCTGCTTTGATTAATTTCAGAGGTTTTATCACCTCTCTGGCAGGTATCAGCTTCAGTGTTTGGTGAAGATCGCCAAATACTCCGCAGGTGGCACGGTACCCATTTTGTGTTTTACGTACCTTTGAAATGCTCTGCATCTTGTGATGAGAAAGATGAAACACACACAGAGTTTTGGGAAAGCTGGAACTCCATGTTCGTGCCCACAGATTGTCTCTTGGCAAATAAATCTCTTGCTTTTGAACATGAAGTAATTCCCTGCAGTTAATGTCACAACTCGTTGCAACCTGGTAGAAATCCCGTGTGGTTAATTAGTGCAGTAGTGCATAGACAGGAGTTAGAACTTTTTTTTGTTAGTTCTTGTAAGACAAACTTAATTTTTACACTTAAAACCTTTCCACCTTCTCCCCTTGGTCTAAACATAAGAAAACATCTATGAGAGTGATTTCCAAACCGCTTAAGCTGACTGAAATTCGATGTTATTATGGAATGAATTTTCCAGCAGAACAGGCTTACTCCTTTGTCACATCAGAACAGTGGATAACTTGGAGGTAGTGAAGCAGGTGTTTGCCATTGTTAGAAGGGAATTAGAAGGGAATTTAGCTTGACAAACGTTTTCTCTGATCCATCCCAACACAATATGTGTGTGTATATACAAATGTATATTATATACGTGTAGCTATAGTTGAGTGTACTTACCTGTCTGTCTCTCTCTCTACCTTATCTTTCTAAAAATTTCTTGCCGAGTTTTTTGCCTACCAAAGGAGGAAACTTGCTTTCCTTTTCTCCTTAACTAAAGAAGATGTAAAACTGCAAAATAAACTGCACAAAATAAAGAAAACACAACCGAGAAACAAATGCATTCAACTCTTCCCAAAATTGCACTGGTTTTGACTGTAATTATCTGAAAGTTTTATTTGAGATTCATGCTCTTTTAGCGCATGACCTTATTTATTTCTCTCCAGTGCAAGGTGAAGTTTTATTGTATTCAGCGTACACATTTTATACACTATAATAGTCCTTTTGCACAGTATGTTAATAGAATAGTGCAAGTTTTATAAACTAGCCATCTGCTCAAGATTTAGTTGAGTAGTTTGTTCTCTTTGAATGGCTTAAACTCTCTGGAAATGAATTCACATGTCATGCTAAGGTATATATCCTACCTTTCAGTTACTTTTTAAAAAATAAATGAAGCAAAACACTAACCTTCTGCTAACTCACATAAATGTAAAAAACCCATTCAAATAAAAATAATTGGATAAGCAATGCTTTACTGCATTGACTTTGCTCTTTTTGGAAGAGCAGCCTCTTTTCTATTGCTGTAACTAGTATTAATTTTCAGTCCTGATATATGCAACTATCCTCCAAAAGGTACAACCAAAAAAGCATGAATCCTGTTATGATCCTACTGATCCCATTAGCATGTTGTAAATCAGCCGTGTAAGGAATCTAATTTTAAAACAGACACTAGTGTCAGGATTTTATCCAAAAGTTAGGCATCATTTTTGTCTGCCTAAACACTTGCTGTGCCATTCTTGCCTGTCTTCCTCTTCAGGTATATGCAACCTTCTCCAGTTTTAGGAACCTGTTAATTAGTAGGGTAACTGCATCCCTCCTGGTTGATATGTTTTATTGAGGTAAGATGATTTCAGAATTCAGCACAGAGAATGGATTTTTCTTTACTGGCACAAAGGAAGCGTTAATAATCGTTAACCTGAGGGATACTCTCTAGATGAGAAGGCAGATAAAATGTGGCAGTTGAGCCAGCTCCTCTGCTCTAATAGCCTGGAGAATAAGTGAACAGCTTTAAAAACTGCATCCAGCCCTTTCACAGAGAGATCTATGGTTGCTCTTAATTTATGTCTGTGTGTTAAAGGGTTAGGAAGATGCAAGCAACAGAATGGGACCAGATACTGGGAGAGCTGAGATTAAGGCTTCGTTTGGATTCTTGAACATCTTTGTATTCCCTGAATAGTGCCCTAGAAAACAGTCCAACTTTCAAAGTATGATCAAATTGACCTGTTATTGGATATAGCCTGAAATTAGTGTGAAAATTGCATATGGTTTTGTGACAGAAGGTCACTGTGTCAAAGAAGAAAAAAAATTTATTAAAAATTATTATCTTTCATTCTTTTTGATTTAATCTCAGTTAAGCTCTTGGCCTGCCTTTTATGTTCAAGTTTTTCCAGCAACGTATTTGTTCCTTTTGAGGTGCAAAACAAAATACTCAAATACTTAGTTTTGATTTGCAATAATTCACAGAGGCAATGTGAACATAATATTTTCCCCTAAATTATAGTTTTATATTGAAGTTTAATGTCCTGCAGTTAGGAAAAAAAAAAAGGGTCTATTGAAAACTTAGACTTGACAGTGTGACGGTTAAGTGTGACATTCGCAAGCTGTTTTGCAGTTATGAAAAATGCATGAGAACATAACCCACACAGCTTCAATAGGAAAGCCAGGTGATTTTCAGTGTAATTTTCCATTAAAGCATTCTTTACTACATAGATTTTGAAAATTTTTGAGAAAGACAGGTATTCACATGGCAATATAGTGCAAGAATTCATACTACAAGATGTTGGATTAAGCCTTCCCACAGTCTGTATCAGTGAAATGTCCATTTGAAATGACCTGGTCAGAAAAGACAGTTTCTTCTCATTTCTTTTTCTCTCTGTTATTTTTAATACTCTCACGTCAGTTTGAAATACTAGCTTCTTCTATTTCTGTAGTCAACATTTTGGCATACTCTTTCTATCCTTGTTACTATGATCTTTACTTCCTTAACCAGAGGGGAAAAAACATCTAATCTTGGTTACTGTAAGCCATGCTGCTAAAAATGCCCACTCCCTGTGCTTAGTGGTGCTTAGGCTAATCTTGCACTGAGAAATATGTAGGCTTAAAATAAGAAAGCTACCTAATGAAAACTATTTTCAAGAAATGTGAAACATAAAGGCAAACAAGTAAAATTGCCAGTGGGTTTCCTGAAGGGAAGGACATGCAGTATTCTGTGCTCCAGTTGATAATATCCTCTTGAGGATAACATAATCTACCACAATCTGTGCTGACTTTCACAATGACTTGGGACTGTGCTCTTCAGAGGCATGAGGACCTTTACTCCCTTCTGTCATGGTAATTCATCTAGCTTTGCCATTTGAGTTCTTTGGAAGATCTCTCCATAGCATGAAAATTCTCTTTGCAATGAGTTTTCAAATGGTATCAATTTCTTGCTGACAGGTTGTTTAGTGTCTATTTAACTTTTTGCCTGTTATATAGCTCAGTCTTGGTCACATATGCACCTGTCTGGGTTTTTTTTCTTAGCTTGGTAAGTTGGTTTTTTTTTGTAACAAATACAAAACTCTAATATGGAGCAACAGGTTTCTTTATGCCTAGGTAGTCTCACTGAAGAGTGAGATTCAGAAGTCTATGGATCCACAGGAAGGAGATCTCCCCATGGTTTATATCCAACAAATTGTGATAAGAATTTAAAAGAAATTATTAAGTCTTTAATTAACATAAGGAAAACATTTTCAGACCCAGTAAATAACCAGTTTTCAGACATGACAAAGATTGTTCTTTTATCACAGTCATGCTATGTCATGACAAATTTTGGTTGACAGATGTCTGAACGTGTGTGTCAGGTGTGCCCAGGTGTGGCCAGCAGGACCAGGACAGTGATTGTCCTGTACTCAGCAATGGTGAAGCTGCACCTCGAATACTGGGTTCAGTTTTGGGCCTCCCACTCCAAGAGAGACATTGAGGTGCTGGAGCATGACCAGAGAAGGGCAGCAGAGCTTCAGACTTAAGCTTTGGAAAGTTTTGTATTTTTGCATTATCTTAATCAGTCTTCACCTCCTTTGTAATTCAGAAATAAAAGGAAAGGTAAGAAGTGCTTGAACTTTTTACCTTTATAAACAATTTGTAATTAGAAGTTTGAATTGATGTATGAGACTTCATTTTAAAAAAATTGAGAAAATGTTGGGGAAATGGTAAAGCTGTTCCTTAATTTTCTGTAGTAATTGCATTTTCTGAGTGTTTTGGCGTTTCATTCAGAAGTATCATACAAATTAGTCATCTTCTTTAAATTTTTTTATAAAATCCTCTGAAATGATTTTCTACACCAGACACCTTCAAAAATCGTAAGCCTTTTAAGATTACAAATGTAAGGAAAAATAATGTCCATTTTCACAAAAGGAGATCTCATAGTGTACGGACATGGGCAATCCAGTCTAGTGGTCCAGCTGGAGTAGAGCTGCCCTTCACTGTGGAGGTGCTGTACCCTGGAAAGAAGAGGGTATCAACCAGATGGTTTTACTGCACGCAGGCAGGCGGTGGGTTGCGCTTTGGGTTTGGGTTGTTTCTGGTCTGCTCTTACCCAAGGTGAGCAGGCACTGGACAAGTGATGGGGGCTGCTTGGGGAGGGTGTCAGGTCAGCCCTGCTGCTCAGAGCTGAGCCCTGGGGCACTGTGTGGAGTTGCCCCTGAGTGCAAGACCTCTCTTGTAGGATCAGGAGTGAGCTCTTCTCCTGGTCCAGTCAACACCAGCATTTAAAGTTTGGCTGGTTTTGGTGAGGATGCAGCAACATCCAGGAGGAGAATGAGTCAAAAGACATGACCTTAAATCTGTGCTTTTGGCAGCCTGAGTACGGAGAAAGAAGCTTGAGGTTGTAGGAATAATTATTGTTGATGATATGCTGTGTGTTGCTGGATTAAAGGCATCCTGTTTCCTATCAAGATCTTAAGACTTACAAGTTGTTGTGACCTTTATATTATGGTTTCCAGCAGTAGAGAATAAAAGTAAATCTCAGTGTGAAAATAAGAATGGATGTGAAACACATGTATAAACCCTGTCCTTTTTCTGTCTTGCTATGAGGAAGCCAACAGTGAACTATTCACTGTTAACTAGGGCAGCATTTCCACTCCAAACAAAGCTGCTCACTGTGTGTTCATTGCAGCTTGCAATTTGGGAAATACTTTGCTGTCCTTCTTCGTTATATGCAAGACGTTTAAACATCTAACCACTCTTTTTCTGAAATTTTTTTTAAAGTTGCATTAGTCCATTATTGGATACTTAAATGAGAAGGCTACTCAAATAAATATTTTAGTCACCTCTATTAGTAATATCTGTAATAAAACTGTGATTTAAAAAAAAAAATTGCTTTTAACTAGGCAAAATACCTTTCTAAGCACAGATTGGAAACCAAGAATATTACTGCCTTATCTATAATGAAGTGCTCCAAATAATGCAGCAGGAAAAAGATCTGAGAGCTCCCATATGACAAATTTTTGTTAAGTCTATTAATACTTAGGAAGTGGGTAGCAAAATAATAGGTTGTTCTTCGTAATGGAGAGAGGTGTAAAGGCTCAATTTTGCAAACATACAAGGATATGTCCTTATACCATTTAACAGAAAGCTGAATGTTCATCTCAAAAAAAGTGTATTTGTGGCAAAGTGCCAGAATTTCTGCATGGGACAAACGAAGGATAGTTGAGTAAAGAGAATGTTTGCGTTTTCTGGCTAATGGTTAATTGGATACGCTGGACAGGTATGAGGAACCAAGTCACTTTACCTGGGATGCCCCTGTCTGTTTAAATAGAAGCGATTTTTAGGCTCAGTTGATTTAAAACTTTCAACCATGGTTTAACAGGAATTTACACACAGATGTGTCCTGTACTGTAATGTTTGTTTCCTTTAAAAAAACCTGAAACATTAATACTTCTTTAAAATCAGGCCTAGGATCCTAAATGTGAGTGTACCATGTATGCAGCTGCATACATGGCTTAGAGCCTCTCAGCTGAATTCAACCCTAAACACGCTGGGTTTGCTTGTTTGCTTTTCTTTGTAGCATTTAACCAGAGCACCATCAAATCAGTCTCTCTATGGGATTTGAGTATTAGTGCTGACCCTCCAAAGTTTCTGCTTTGTGATCGTTTGGTTGGTTTAGGTATAGAACATCTGAGCACTGCAGTCTAAAATATATGTGGGTAATGCTGAGAGCAGTTGCAGGTCAGTTTTTTGCAGTGTCCATCTGGTCTTGGGGGAAAAATAAAAAGCCCTTTCCTTCCAGACAACTGGAAAATGGGGAAATTTGGGAAAATGGGATGCAGTTAAGAAAAATCAAACATTTTCCAAGAATTTCAATGGAAAGTTCTCATGTCAGGTAATTCCTGGTTCTGTAGTGTTGAGTTGTTTTCTGTCAGGACTGTAAAAGTGGGCAAGTACCAGTCTATTGCAAAGGCCAGCTGAGCTATCTGCCCTTTGAGCAAGAATCATTGCTTATCCTCCTTCAATTTTAGATCCCTCACTTATGCTGCAGATATTAAGGATATAGGACTTTATTTGACTCTTTTGCATATACATTAAAGTATGGTGTGATTATATCCACAAGCTCGACTGTAATCAGAGTCAAGAGACTTTCATTAAAGATGCTTTCCTGTTGATGTAACAGGACATTGACTAGTTAGAGCAATATTTTTTGATGAAATAAAAACAAAATTAAAAGAAAAAAAATCAAACAGCTCTTTTAGCCTGATTTTTTTCAGGGCAGACTGAGTATGCTGTTTAGATCTCTAAACATAAATAAGAGGCTTTAGTTGTTAGTGATCTTTTTCCCTCTATGAAGTTCTATATGTGAAAAATGAAACAGAAACATCTCTGATTAAGAGCAAAGTCCTTTTGATAGTTCCAGTGATTTAAGTGTATGTTTAATATCAGCAACCACCATCTGGGGTGTTGAATGATCTTTTCTTTGAGTAATCTATTACAACATTTCATTAGCTCTCCTATTATTTTTTTGTTGTTGTTGTTGGCTGCTGAAAACATGCAGGTCTATGAGTTTTGATAATGATGTTTGGTCTCTAAAGGCTGAATCAAAGCAGTTAATGTTATAGGTCCAATACATACTGAAAAGTCATCTCTTTTGTTTTGTTTAGCCTACGAGCCCTAAGTTTGGAAAAGCAGACTCATATGAAAAGCTGGAAAAACTAGGGGAAGGGTCCTATGCTACAGTATACAAAGGAAAAAGCAAGTAAGTGGTGGTTTTCTTCTTAATTTAATTTTATGTGTAAATGAAGATAAGCAGAAAGTATCAACTAATGTTGCTGGACATGTACATAGATCCCTATGAATCAAAGTGCTACTCAGTGCTGTGTGCTCGAGTGAAAGAGACTGAGACCATTTTGCACAGGTAACATACTACTTTCACATCAGAATAAGATGTTAATCTGATGTTTATTTGTACTTTAATGTTGTACTGCTTTCTTAATATCCATACCAAATAAATTTTTAGGGGTAAAAGCAGAATATGCTGTCAAGTAAATTTTTCTGATACTCTGAGGGCAATGCTGAATATATGTGATAAGGTGTTTGCCTTTTATTTATCATTATGAAAAAGCTTGAAAAAAATAATATGAACAGAGTTAATTGAATTTTGGACTACTCTAGGTTTAGTTTATTTACAAGAGTTTATTTACAATCGTTGCAACCATTCCACCTCAAAATAATCTACTGTCTACATGCCAAATATTTTTTTCATCCACTTTTAATGTTTGCTGTTTGTTGCAGGTTTTTTATCCCCAAATGCCCTAAGTGCTTCTATATTGCATAAAATAATTCAGTAAACACACTTAAAATATACTTCTTGATCTAGTGCTTCCATTGAGAGTTATCTTTTGTGGAGCAGAGTGTCTTGTATGATTTCACATATTTAATCAAGTTTCTGTAATCACATTTCCAATAATAATGAAGCAGTTCTGAAAGAGGGGTTTGGGACTTGTGATATCTTCATTTAAAAGCTTTGGCTATTCAATGATAGGTGAGACAACTTTACCATTCCAGCAGAGAGACTATCATAATGCTCATGGGACAGAAAAAAAGGAAATATATGTTAACATTTTCCAGGGTCATGAACTTGGTTAAGTGCAGAAAATTATCTTTTTTCACTGAATATTTCTAATAAATCAGAATGATGGGTTCCCTCATATGAGTAGCTTTGATATTGATAAGCATAATGACAGCTGATGTGAATAAGAACATGTTCTAATTGTAGAAGTATTTACGCTTCTGCCATGCCACTGCAGGTATTGTATTTCTCTGGCAGCTTTCTTCAAGAAAATGCATTTATCTTGTGTGGTTAATGATTCAGTTGCGCATCTCCATATGTTCCAGACATTATACACACGGAAGCTTTTTACTGGGGTCTGCGTAATATGAGGAAAGAGTATAGATTTCACTTTGTGTCTTGCGACCAAAACCCTTCAGTTAAATCACAGTGAGTGTCTGGTGATAGTTATTCCTTATGCCTTGGCTTTCAATAAGATTGAACTCAGGCAACAGGCTCTCTAGATGTCCCCTCAGTCAGCGGAACAGACTGAATGTTAAAAACAAAGCAAAGTTCTTCCCTGAAGCTATTTCATTCAGTGGTGATTTGTGAACACGTTATGAAATATAGATTTGTTAGAAATACTGTTTTAGTAGAATTGCCTGCAGATCTGTAAGAAATGCTTCAATGATTTTAATGGTAGTTGAATAATAAATTGAAATTACTGGGTGCACTACGTTCTCCATTATAAACAGTTAGCTCTGGATAAATAGTGAGAGTTATAACAGTTACATACAACTTTATCCTGCTGCTTCATAACGTCTTCTGCAAGGTTGTTAAAATGTATTTTGAAAAAAGTATTTGTAACTGGAATGAGGATAAGAATTCATATGCTGAGAGTATTTCTAATGTTATAGTACTATTCCTTCACCTGTTTGAATTGGACGTATTCTTTTTCCTACTGAAAATTGAATAATTTCTGTATTACCCAGCACTGTCCAGATTCAGCACTTCTGGTCCAGACTTCTGTCTCTTAAACTAGAGAAACAGTTGAATTATTTCACAGCAGGGAAAAGGTTATACTTTAGGAACTTGGGAAACACTACAAGTGCTATCTGCTATTTCAAAATGAGTTGTTTTTTGAGTTGATGTAGCCTTGTCACCTTTTCTGTCCCCATGAGAAACCGAGGAATCTGTGGCCCAAGTGACATCCCTAAAGAGGAAAGAGCATTACTGCTCTGATATACTCTTGGGGAACGGACTGGGGTGGAGCAGAATGGATGGGCCAACGTTGGCTGAGCCCCATCCCTGGAGGTATTTAAAAGGTGTAGATGTAGTACTTCAGGACCTATTTTAGTGGTGGGCCTGCCAATGCTGTGTTAATGGTTGGATTCAGTGATCTTAGTGGTCTTTTCCAGCCTAAACAATTCAATGATGCTATGGTTGAGAAAGAAACATGGTTGCTGCTTTTGAGGCACATTGACTCTGTTTATAGCTTTATCTAAAAATGATAGAGGAATAGATACAGGGTTTTTTCTAGACCCTGATGCAGGTACCTGGGGTGACATTGTGATACGCATCACTGTGTTCCCCTGCCTACAGACTCAGTGGGAAGAAAAATGAGTAAAATAGGTCTGAAGAGGCTTGTGTATGTTGGTATATGGCCAGTTTGACTGCTGAAGGATTAAGCTCTCATAGCACGCTGTAGAATGCAGACTTGTGTTTGCACATGATGGAAGAGCTGGAGCTGATAATGCTTGCACACAAGTGGATTTTGGTCAAAACGTTTGAGAATCCCCAATAATCAACTCTAATGCTTGGCTTTCTCATTTTGCCAAAATGTTTTTGAGATGTGTCCTTAACTGAAGGTGAAGATGGAAAATTGAACATCAGATTGAGCTGTTTAGAATGATGCTTTCTACTCAGAATTATTGTGCTTAACATATGTCACCAGCTGCATGTGGCAAGTAGCGGAGTTTGTTTTTTTAGATGCATTTCCTGAAATACATTTCAGCTTTTAAAATTATTTCCTCTGCTGATCATAAAGATGGAATAAAACATTCTTGATCTTAGCATACTATTTTGAAAGTCTAAAAGATACATACCTGTCTCCAAAGACACAAAATCAGCCATTCCTTTCGTAAAATTTAAAGTAATGCATGCAGTAACTTGGTTTCAGGACAATCCTGGCTTTTTACAGCTTGGAGCAGGATCTGATACCCTGATACACTTTGATAGGAAGCCCTTCCTATCAAATCCATTGCTTTTCTCTCTATCTGACCGTTTGTGGTAGTATCCCATAAGTGAAATGAAGTTGGCTAATTCCTCTTACTGGATGATGGATTTCTCTTTTTTTGTAGTCAGATAAAAATGAATCCCTGGGGTGAAGAAGCAGCAGAGTGAACAGGACTGTGTTACTGAGGAAAGTGAAACAGCATTCTCTGAGGCTGGGCTTTTTTGTTTATAGGAGGAACAGCCAAGCAGTCATTTTTTTCTGGCTGACAGTTGCATCAATAAGCAAATCTATTTGATTTTGCGTGTTGCACATCAGACGTATGTAATGAAACTCATCTTGGCATGTTCATTTTCTACTTTCATTCATGTTAGGTTCTCATATTTTACTTTATTGTATAAAATCCCAAGTGGCTGCTTACTGCATGAAATTCAGATGACTTTGAAGTGATTTTTTTTTAACGTAAAATTTTGGAGAAGTTGGCTAAGTAATTCACTAATAACAGTGTGAAAAGTGATGCAAGTTCTGTTTACTCTGTATTTGACTAACACTTGAGACATTTGCCATTTAATAGGTGGAAAGCCATAGGTGTCTTTTGAAGATACTGAAGAAGTGCTGTATGTCTGTGTACTGACACGGGTGTCTTCCTGCTGCCATTGACCTTCTTGCCTCCTGAGCTTAATTAGACATTTACCTGAACATACAGTGATGGGATCTGGGTTGTTCTGTGGCACATAAATGTTGATGTGAGTTGTGAGTCTGGAGACAAAGCTGGTGACAGCATAAGGGAGCTGCTGCCAACCAGAACCCCTGGTTGCAGCATGGAGGCCTTGCCTTCCCACACTGGGAACTCTGCATATTGCACTTAAGGGAAAAACCTGTGCTTTTGGCAGCGTTATGAGTTGGCATGCTGTCTGTGCTCTCCTCCCACTGTGTTCAGTTGTCCTTCAAGGCAAAGAATTAAAAAAGATTACCTTGGCTAAGGCGATGTGATCTGTGACTGCTGCTTGCAAAGCATTCGTTCCATGTTTTGAGAGGCAAGCCAGTGGTGTCTCCACTGTGGTCTTGATCTGTTTCTTGCAAGTTCATGTGATTTTTTTACTATACCTTTACTGGTTTTGGGCACCTTTACTAAGGTGCTCATAGTATTGCAGAAACGTGTAGAATTTCTAACAGCTCAGTCAACACATTTCTGCCTAATTTCCATACCATGAAATTACATAATTTCAATTTATCTATAGTAAAATACTTGGTCTAATGAATTGAGGTCCTCATCCTTTTTAACTATTAATATGAGAAATAAGGAGAGCACAGAGCAGAGCACATTAAGATGATGGTGCCAGCAAGAACTCAAAGGCTGCAGAGAAGGACAGTCCTTCAGTCAAGGTACCCCTCTCTTTTCAGTTTTAAATCTGAATTGTTTGTGTTCAAGGTGATTCCAAGACGTACTTAAAGACAAAAGGTATTTTTCAAGATAGGCAAGGCATTTGACATTTATCTCCATCAAAGACAGCACCTTTCACTGTTTGCTTGAAAATCAATAGGGAGTTCATGGTACAAAGTGGAGAGAAATTGTGCTCAGGCAGGCATCAAACTCTGTGCTGGCTGTGTTTTCCATGCTACTTGGGGCAGCAGGAAATATTTGAATAATCAGTGAGAACTACCTGTATTTGTTTCTGGCATGATATACTGTAGTGTAGCTGACCATCATATTTTGTATCTATGTATGGGGATAGCTGCTCACTAAAAAAAAAGGATGGTGCGTGTATTTTGTTTTTTATATTTATGATGCTGAATCTTTCACTGAGGATGACTGACAGGACTAATTGCTATTCTGACTTTTGTTTTTGAAGTTGCAGGATTTCTTTTACTTGTCATGAAACCTCCTTGACTCTTTCATTGTCTTTTGTTTTGTGTTCAGTGTACTGCAAGTGCCATAGGCTTCAGCTGGTCATGCTGCCACTTTTTTTAATCATACCCCTAACTTCACTCTGTGCCCCTGTGAGGTGGTGTGTTCACAGGCTCCCTGATATGTTTCACGTGCAACAGTCCAGTTTCCTTTCATAGGAAAGTTTTTCTTCATGTTATGAAGAATTTATTTAGAGCAATTATTTCAAAATTGCTCTTATTCATGTTGCCTAAATGATCTAAACTTCCTTAACCTTTTCTTTATTTCTTACAAATTGTGTTCTATAAATGAAGCACTTTTCGTCTGAGGATAGCAGATGGCTGGAAAAGGAACACAGATTCAAGGATTATGAAAAGGCATTTTATGGTTATCAACTAGACCTTCTCTTCTGTGTTCTCTTAGTTTTTAACTAATTTCCTTAACTGATTTTTGTAGGCAAGTCATGACATGGGTTTATAAAGTGTTTATGTACATGTCTTTTTGAAAAATCTCTAGCATTGTAAATCTTTAATATAAACAATAACTTTGAGTTGAACTAGATCCAAAACTAGTGATAACTGTATGTTCAACTAAAATGCCAAATGGTGGAAAATATTATTAAAGTAGTGTAAGTATTAAAATAAGTTACTAAGATTCTAACTAGAATCTTCTAGTCATTGACTGTGTTGATCACTTACTGAGTGAATTTCTCAGCATTTAAAAGAAAGTTTGGGAAAATTTCCTCCATAGTTGAATATATATAAAGAACATTACAGTACATATGCTGTGCTTTAACCTGCAAAGCAGTTTGCAGAGATGACTTAGTACTATTAACTTGCATAGAGTGGGACACAATTGAAGAAAGAAAGTGTATTTTATTACTTGTCCAGGATTGCCCAAGAACACTTGGTAGAACCGCAGATACACAGGGTAGAGTTATTGGATAGTAATTTATTTGCCCTCATGCATATATGCATGAATGGAATGGTAGAGCTAACACTGAAGTAATTTGCCAACTAAACGCCACTGTGCACCAATGTATTTTCCAGTTAGCCAAGGAACATTATCTCTCAGAAGATCCCCTGTGACTGTCGCTGTGCACAGTTGCAAGAGGCCAATTTACTCATAAGCAGTGTCATTATTTGTCTCCAAATTCTTCTTTATATGAGCATCAGTGGGACCCAGAGAGATAAGAGGCATCTGGAGGAGGACTGGTGCTTGGCATCACCTTCCTGCTGCCAGTCGCACGTGATTCGATTCCAGCAGGTGTAGGTCAAGTACAGCCCCTGTGCTTAGATGAGCTGCTGATTCGTTTGAACTGATGTGGGCTGGGAGGTAGGAACGGGGACCAGGAGGCAAATGCTCACCAGCTCCTGTTCAAGTGAGGGCTGCCACATTGTTGAGACTGCCTTGAGTCCTGTGAAGAACAGGGTTCCTGAGTTACAGTGACAACACTAATTAATAATTTAAATCCTTCTCTCTCGGAACTCTTTGATCTTCTCTTTTTCAGCTCTAATAAACATCAGCGTTATGAAATATCTTTAATCCACCAGCTTCCTCTAAAACAAGGTAACTTTTGTCTAGGATGAGGTTAAAAGATGGTGAGATTCAAAAAGAGAAATGCAGGGGCTGTGTTAGTCCCTTGAGTACTTACACCATAGGGCTTTAGCAGGACTGTGAGTGGCTTTTGTAAACTAGAAATATTAAGTCCTTTTTAGTAAGAAAAATAAAATATAAACCATGTTTACACTGAACTGCCTTTTATGATAATGATTAAAAGAAGTGTTTACTTCAATGTGGAATTAGTTATTTGTTGGTATAACTAATCAGAGGTGACTAAACCTATAGTGAATGTGCCTCTGTGAGGTTTCTTCAAAGGAAAATTCTGGCAGAGCCTGGTTTCATCAGGCCCCTGTGGTCTATTTGGGGTTTTAGATGTCTGTTTATGACATTAATATCACTATGGAGTAGATCTAATTAGATATTCCCAATGTTTGATCATCAAACTTTGAGCTTTTCATGTAAATGAATATTTAACAATTGAGTTACTTTTCTTCATAAGAATTAGTTTCTTGGAATGTGTATCACTAACTAGAGCATCATCCCAATACTGTCCAATGATTT
Source organism: Pseudotriccus pelzelni (assembly GCA_035584735.1). NCBI lineage: Eukaryota > Metazoa > Chordata > Aves > Passeriformes > Tyrannidae > Pseudotriccus > Pseudotriccus pelzelni. The sequence goes on from JAWMRA010000078.1 coordinate 20,937,113, forward strand.
TTCATTATAGAAATGTTCCTAAGCTTAGCACTTGCTCAAGTTATGAGCTCAGCCTCAACTCCAGCCAGTGGTAAAACTTAGTATTAAATAAACAGATTCAAATCAGAGTGGCAGATTTTGTGTGAATTGACTCTTTCAAATGTGTATATTTAGAACATTTATTTCATCTAAATATATCTGAAGAACTTGAGAAAATAGTGTTATTGTACTCTTTTTTTCTCTGTGTGGCATCATCAGCATTATCCCCAATGAAGTCATCAGTTGCTTTATATTTCTCAGTGTTATATGTTCTTAATGATGCATTAAAGGATTAAATAATTTCTTATCTTCTCTACATTCTCATAAATGGTCATTTTTTATAAATATATTTATTTTGGTATGCTGTTTCAGAAAATGCAGAATGACAGTATATTAGCATTTCTTGTAATATCTGGCTTATTTGTATTTTTTATAATATGCAGACTTTTACTTTATGTGACATAGAGTAATTTGGACTAATTTTTCTTTTGCGTACATTGCATATATATATTAGAAGAGATTATGTAACGTTAAAATGCTGAATTTCCATAAATTGGAAAACTGTCCATCAGCTGCAGGTGTTTTGCCTAGAGAAAAGTAGTTTTGTGTGATAATTAGAAAGGTTTTAGTACTTCAGTACTTTTCTGAGGGTTTTTTACATGAGAGAGAGAAAGAGCATTAGTTTAGGAGGGAGGATGGGTTGTAAGTTAGAAAATAGGAATTTTTTAATCAATATTGTCCTAATTAGAATCTAATGAGGCAGTTGACAGGATAGACATAAGATGATAAGTGTAATCCATGACCCAGTGAAGTGTATTGTTTTGAGAAGGTGTGAAATTGTTTGCCTTGGACGGTGAGTAATTGAGGTGGTTTAATGATTCCTAGATGTTGAAAGAGGCAGCAGTCCTGCCTTTTGACTGTCTACAAGGTAGTCCGCTTGTCAGTTTTTCTGCTTGCATCTAAAAATAATGAAAATACTGAGCATGCTTTGAATGCTGTGGACAACAAATATGAAGTAATATCTGGAAGGAATTCTGCTAACCTTATCTGATCACAACTGAAGTCTGCAAAGACAAGTATTGATAATTTTATCCAGGTCTCCCTTTTTCAATGTTGTTTCTAAGGAAATTGCCATATTGTTTTTGGCATGACACTGCAAGATTCAGGGCATAATTTCATGACCTAGCTGGCTTGATCCCATTACGCATTTCTTCTCAAAAGGTGGACCCAGTTCTTCTCATATATTTTCTACTGTTTTTCAATTTTTATCGTGCCTTTATAATTTTATTTTTTTAAATATGATTTAGTTTTTTTGGAAGGGCCAATCTTCTCTTATTTAAGCTCTCCAAGCAGTCTCACTGTAGAATCTAGCAGGAGCCAGACAAATACAAGACAGTAGCAGGAGTGTGTGGCAGGGATTTATCAGGAGGAAGGCCATACCCTGAGGTAGCCCTTAGCTCATCTCTTCAGCATCAGCTAACTGCATCCTGAGATTTCATCAGTGGGAGGACAGTTAAAGGATGTGAATATGCACCCTATCTCTTTAATTGGTACTTCGTAATTTCTCATATCTACAATTTTTTATGCTCCTGTTTATATAAAATGGGCTGGGGAAAAAAAGGTTTTAATAACTGGTTAGTAAATGAAAATAAGGAGCCTGTTGTATTATGGAAATTATAGATTGATATATTGGAGATAAATAATGGTAAAGAGGAGAATGAAATCCCAGAGGAACACTACTTGAGATTAGTGTGATCACCTTGGTAGTGCTGAGTGTCTATCAAGACAATGACAGGTACCAATGACAAAGGGGCAATGATAACTAAATAGCACAGCTCACCTACTGTGTTTAATTGTGAATTCTTTGAAATGAGTTCCATACTATTTCTATTTGTGTTAGTTTTTGCTCTTCATGAATTAGTGGAATGTTGAACTTTGGTTTAAAAAGAATGTAATCTACACAATCCTGCATGCTATTTACCTGTCTCTCTTGCAAAAGACTCCATATCCCTGTTTCCTTAATACGTCCTTGATGTGCTTTTTTCCATTGTATTCTGCATTGCCTTCTCTGAGCACAGCATTTGTCCTGTTCTTGATCTGCAAAATGCTCTTGCCTTTCTTAGATTCCTCCTGCACAGTTATTTCATCTGTTGTAAAATATTCAAGTTATCCAGGTATCTAAGTGATATGTATGGGATAGGTAGGCTGGTGTATTGACAGAGCAATTGAAAGCTACATGTGTATATGTGTCATATATATGTCATGTATATGTGTCATCAGTCCTTCTACTTCTACTTTTATGATGGTTTATTCTCCTGTCTGAGCATGACACAAGAAGTTACTTGAGGCAAGGCTTATCTTCTTCTGATGCCAGAAGTCTTGTTTAAATCCAAACAAAAAAAATACAGAAGGTAATTACAAGGAGAAATCCAGATAATCCGGTAGGGTTAAGCTGATAATTGTCTTTCAACAGTGACTGCTGGTCTGAGACTTGACCTGGTGCCAGCCTGAAGTACTATGAATATTTGGAAGGTGATGAGTAAACCATCTTTTGGTAACCAGGGTTTCTGAAGATGCTCAGGGTCGTTATGCAATGTTTTGTATAGGGTTAATGAGTTTTTGGCAAAAGAAGAATAATCAGAAGAAACAAGACAGTAGCCACCCATAACTGATGTCATATAACTGCAAAATTTAAAAACCTCAGGGAGAAGATGAATTCAGTGTTGGTGGGCGTCCAAATCACTTTGCTTCAAAAAACCCAAACCCCATATTTTTTCGGGCCTAGTACAATCAGGAATTGCCTCCGTGACTACAGGAATGTAAAGGCTCCAATGCTTTCTTGACTGGGCTTTGTGGCTGTAAAGACTAATATTGCTTTTACAGAAAGAAATCGCAATAATAATGCTTTTTAAAAAAAAATTGTATTATACCTTTTTGATAGCTTAACCTCACCATTCCTTGTCATACATGGGGAGTCTGTTAAAGTTTCAGAGTATTAGTTTGTTCCTGAGGAGGGTAATGAATATCAGCTTCATTCAGGTTTTGTGAGATTTTATTTGGATAACCTGAACCAACTGGAATTTTTTTGCAAGGCCTGGAATGCGATTGGTGTGTGGTGAAATTTTGACTCCTAGAAGTGAAACCAACCGACTAGATTTTACACTAGAATGACCTGTTGTGAAGTTTTGTCTCTTGGAGCACAAAATATTTTGAAACTTATAAATGAGAGTCACTGCAACCTAAAACTAACCCAGGCCATGTAGTCAAGAATATGCCTTAAGAACAATCCTACTCTAACAAAAAATGACCAGAATGACCTAAAGATTATTTCACATCTCAAACTTTGTAGCTTTGGAGGGCTCTAATTTTGTGTGTCACGCAGTAGGAAGGAGGCAATGAGTATAGATCTGGATATACTGTAAATGGAGTGATTAAGGAAAATCATATAATTTTTCTTTGAAAAATTTAATAAAATAATGGACAGATACTTTATAACCAAATTTTACAATGTGATACTTCTTACCAAAGCTTCAGTTTAGTGCTGTGATAGAAAGGAAACAGACTGATTCACAGCAAACTAATTTCTTGGATTTCATCTTAGTGTGAAAATATGAAATTGACATTATGGAAGCTATGAAATGTTTCAACAGTGGTATAAATGAATCACTGGCATTGACAGGAAGAAACTGGATAAGTACAGGATGAGAAACAAGTTCTAGTATGAGAAATACTGGTTTTGTGATAATTTTTTTATTAATTTCTCCTTCCCCTCCCCTCTTTCCCTCTCAGGGTAAATGGAAAGCTGGTGGCATTGAAGGTGATTAGATTACAAGAAGAGGAAGGAACCCCATTTACCGCTATCAGGGAAGGTACGCACTCACTTTTAGTGATTATGCATGGGGTGGCTTTTTTGTAATTACATTGCACTTCTTATTTCTGTGCCATGCTGTAGTGAATAGCTTGAGAATTCAAATTATATGGTTACATTCTCAGTAGGAAGAAACTTTGGTGCTTCAAAAACAAAGCCTCTAATGTGGGAGTTCTTGTTAAAGAAAGCAGCTCTGCCTCTGCTTTGGCTCCTCTTAGATTTACTATACAAACAAGTACTTAAGAGCACTTTTAATGTGGGTGTGAGAAGTCACCCTGGAAGATGAGGGAGCTGTGTAAGATGAGTTTCTTGCCTGCAGGCAGCACCTAAGATGAAGGTAGATGTAATTTTTCATACATACGCAGCATGAAGCAAAGACAAGCGTTTCTTGATAAAGGCAACCAGAAGATCAGTGAGCAAAACTACAGGCATCTTAGAAGCTGTGTGTAGTTTGAAACTAGCTTTTGTTTGTTTTTCCTTCCCAGTGGACTCTAACTTGCATGCCTTGGGAATGATTCTTATCTAGCATGCTTAGAGATGCCTGTTAAGCTTTCAGTTTTGCTTCTTTATCCTTCCTTGTCAGTCTCTTGTGGTCCCTGGTGATGCCTGCGTTATCTGAGTCTGTCTGTATTGAGCTCCTTTGCAGAAATTGCTGGATAAGCCTTCTCTGCGTGGGCCCTCTCTGTTAGAAGTACTAAAAATGAGCCCTGGTAGAGAAATAATAAACACTTCACCATCACACCGCTGATTCAGACTCAGCTGCAATCAGTAGTGAACTGAAGAGATGAAACCGTTACGGCTTTGAGGGACCTTTTAAAATTGTACTGTCTTGGCATAATTCCCAAGGTAGGATGAGCCAGGGAGGTACTAGAACATCAGCCCTCACAAGGTCCACAGTTGGCCCTGCATGTCAGGTGTGGAGCTTCATATGTCTGAATGTACAATGACCCCTTCTGGAATGGACTGGCCGAAAAAAAAATATCCACGTTTCATGCGATTGACACCCTGAAGTTAGAAGCCTTTAAAGTACTGTGGGTTTCCATCCCGAGGTTGTGCATTTTAAAGGGGGCTCTTTAACAAAGAAGGGAAAACTGTGGGTGGCCAATTTATGAAGGAATTTCTGCAGTTCTTCTGTGCTGCTTTGTTTGAGTAACAATTATTGAATGATCTGACACATTTATTCGTAACGATATCCATTTTATCTGTGAGCTGTCTGTCCCTGCAGCTGTGCCAGGATAACGAGGTGTGCAGAGGGTTATGGGTGCAGCTTTCAATATTTGTAGTGCCGAGTTCAAGTCGTAACAGCCTGTGTTTCAAATATATTTATTGTTCTTCAGGTTTATAGTTGATATGGTACTGACTTAATAACAAAATAGTAGATAGAGCTTTCTAGTGCCTTTTTAGTGACACTTAAAAGGTTTTTTAGTCTGAGCTTGGTCTAGATGAAAGTTTATATCACTATAACTGTCAAATACAGTATAATTTGTTTTTCTTCATAAATAGTTTGTTGTGTGAACTCAGTATAAATAAGTATTCTTTAGGAACAAGAACAAAGATTTTTTTCTACTTGATTTTTTTTTAAATTGCAAAGTCATACTTGCACGAAAATACTTCTCCCACTGTCATTGGAAAAGTTTCCTTTTAGTTGTGACTACAATACTGTGGTTGAAGCCAGTTAAAATTCTGGTGCTTTAATATTAGTAGTTCAAAGCTCTTGTCTAGAAAAGCTCTTGAAGTTAATAATTAATACATATTTAAATGTGCGTTGTCTCACTGATTTTGATGGGACTATGTGCATCCATTATATTTTTAAGTACTCATCTAGGCTGAGACTAGATCCAGAGTATTAGGCTAATGAGGGAGTTTTTTCTCGTGTCTTATAGACCTTTGGTTAGGTGGGGTCAAACTTGGGTTATAGGTTATTTGTTCGTGGGTTTTTTTGTTGTTTGTTTGTTTTTTGTAAATTAAATTCTATCTTCTAGATAGTAAAATTTCATTCAGATCTGTAGGAGCCACCTATAGAAATATAGTCTTGTATGTTCTATATTATGTAGAAGTCACTCATACATGATGTGTTAGATGGGAAGGGGAAAAAAAATCTGTGTTTAGTTAGGCTTTGACTTTTCTGTTGTTGGTTTTGATTTTGTTAGAAACAAATATTAGGACCACAAAAGTAAGGAAGGCTGAATTACAAATGTAATTTTCAGAAGGTAACCTGACAGATGTTGTGCCGGGCCTGTATTATTTGACGGTAACAACTACAGCTGTGGACTTCACTAGCAGGACCTGAGAAAGCTGTTACTTTTGGCAGCATCTACTCTGTCTTGGACATACTGGGCTCTGTAATGCAGCCATGACTGATGTCAGCTACATGACTGGGGGGAAAAAAAAAAAAAGAAAAAACAAATGCTGCTGTGAGCTCTTGAAATTATCAGAGAAGTTTGATATGGAAAAACAGTAAGAATGGGACTCTGTGTTAAGCATGTTTTTCTTAATCTTCATTGGATGACTAGGGCTCCAGCCCTGTAATTTAGGCTGGGACAAGTAGAACAAGGACGAATACCGCTGAAGATGAGATCAACTTCTAATTTCAGTTATCTGAGGAGTAGTGTTCCCCTAATGGAAGAATGCATGTATGATGGTGTGAGCCAGAGGTCTGTTGAAGGGCATTTCTTTCCAAACTTTTTCATAATGGAGAAACGAGGCAGGGTTTGACCTTGACTGATTCCTTATTTTCTAATTTTCCATAAATGCAAGGAAATTCAGGCAAAACTCTAGTTAGTTGTAAATTAAAACTACTGTAAGTAAATTGTTTAACATTTCTCATGGTTTCTTGAGTGAAAGAAAATAGCATTCCTTCTCCGTGCTCCTAATGGGGATGCTGTGTGATGTTAATTAGGGGGAAGTTACAGGCTGAAATCTTAAAGAAGTGGTCATGCTGAGGGAATTTTGTAGCTGTCTGTGTACAGGGAAGCATATTGTTACTGTTGTGACAGCAGCAGAATGAAGTGCAAAGAAAACCAACGCTATAGAAGACTAAGAGGAATAGGAAAATGCAGGATTTAAATATGGAATGTGTGACTGCAGAGACAAGCACTAACTTGGTTGAAACAAAAAGTGGAAGGAAAAATTAAAAAAACCCAACATTGACCAAACAAAAACACTAGTGAAGTTGCATGAGAAAAATCATAGTTAATGCCTGGGGGAGGTTTAGATGAAACTTCAATTAAAGCTTATAAAGTAATTCTGCTTTTACAACAGATATGGGTTTGTGTCTTCTACCATTCATCAAAGTTACATAGGTTTGAGTGAAAGTAGGTAAATGTGACATATTTATTGGTGCTGTTCAGCTCTCTATTGAATTCCTAGAACAAAATTTAGAAGCAGCCTGTGCTAAATGTTATTTCAACTTGTCCTGAGTCAGATGTACCAACTTACTGCATGCAGTTTACAGAATGTTTTCCTCTGAATTTAACTTACTTAGGCTGAGATAATCTAATTTACCTTTGAAAACCCTGAGGAAAAAAAAAATGGGAAAAAAGATAAAAAATCCCAACTGATTCTGCTGCCTATACCTGAGTGTGTTAAACATTTTTTGTGATTTTCTGATCCCATATATGTGAGTGGTGCAGGCCACCATATTACTGTTGTGGACTAAATGTGCCTTCAACTGTGATATCTGAGGTACTGAAAGTACCTCCAAAAGTCATTTACATGCTGTTTTCTCATTTAAAATAAATACTGTAGAATTCAGATTAGCAGATGATTTCTTTTCTGGTTTAGTGTAGTTGTGGTTTATCCTTTTTTTATGTAACTATCATTATCAACTGTTCAGAGATGTTTCAGCATCACACTTGAAGTATGATTAAATCCACTGTAGCCAACAGAAAAGTTCACTGACCTTAACTTTCATCTCAGATATTTCATTCCCTTTATTTCCTGTAGTGCTGTAAATACTGAACTGTGTGGTAGATTCTAATTCTGGGAACAGCTTGATTTATAGTTCTATAGTTATCTTTTTTTACTTTTGAGTAATAATATTACTCATATCCAGCATGAAAAAAATTTTGCTTTTTGGGTATATATGTAGACAAACATCCCTTGGCTTTATTGGCACTTTGCTTCTGAGGTTAATTTGCTCGCTGTCGTCTCGGGCAATAATATTCTTTCCTCCCCATCCTAATTGTGAAAACTTTTTTGCATTTGGTTTTCATTTTCCAGCCTTGGAAATATTGCTATTTCCTATAGTAATAAAACTCTATTCCAGTGTTTTAGTATATGGTAATGTTTCATTTCCCATAGGTCTAGATGAATTTTCAAAGCATCATCCAAGCCAGGCATGTTTTGTAGGTGTTTTGGTACTTTTCCATTTAAACACTGTGATTTGGCCACTTTCAGTTTATTTCTCTTTATATTAATTATTGTATTTACATCTAGTAATTCATAGGTATTTGTACCAATTTTTGTTTCACATTTAAAGGTTCTCGGGTAGATTGTTTCTTCATCTTTGATTTGGCAGTTGCCCAGATTTTAATTTTCCATCTACTCCACTGTCAAAGGCTCTGTTTTTTTTGCCACATATAGATAGCGGCGTGCAAAAATAGCACATAAGTGCTTTGGAAGCAGTCTGCTCTCTTGCATTATAAGATTACAAAGAATATAGGATTTGCTTAATGAATTTCTTTAATTTTTAAAGAGCAGTTCATCATGCACACTGAATAAGTTTATTTTGTGACTTGAGGAAGAAAACCTAGTGCATTTGATGTCACTACAGAGCATGGAGGAGAGATGCTTAACTCTTGGCCACAGATGTCTTCAAAATTTCAGGCCTCTTCCATCTTATCTCACTGTGTGGTAGGAGCAAGTCTAGAGGAGGCCACCAAGATGATTAGAGGGGTGGAGCAGCTCTCTCCTATGAGGAAAGGTTAAGAGAATTGGGATTGTTCAGCTGGGAAAAGCGAAGGCTTAGGGGTGACCTAATTGCAGCTTTCCAGTACCCAAAGGGACCCTACAAGACAGATGAAGAGAGACTGTTTACAGGAGCATGTAGTGACATGACAATGGGGAATGGCATCAAACTGTCAAAGATTATGTTTAGATTAGATATGAGGATTAGATATGAGAATTTCTTTACTGTGAGGGTGGTGAGGCCCTGGAACAGGTTGCCCAGAGAAGATGTGGCTACCCCATCCTTGGAAGTGTTCAAGGCCATGTTGGATGGGGCTTTGAGCAGCCTGGTGTAGTGAAGGGTGTCCCTGCCCATGGCTGGGGAATTGGAACTAGATGAGCTTTAAGATCCCATCCAACCCAAGCCATTCTATGATTCTAAAAGAAACAAAAAATGAAAACCTGAAAGAGTCTCTTAGAAATATGTTAGAGTTTGCCTTTATTCTCTAGGACATATATTATATAATATTATAGATAATAATATTACATATTATTATATATAATTATATTTTATTATAATATATATTACATTATTTATACCAGACAAAATTTCTGAGGTTGGGAAAGTTTTCTGAGGCCTCCCTTTCTGAAATTGTCAGGCTGGAGGGGCTAAATCTTCACAAAACCATTCTGTGGAAAATTGAAGTGGAGTAACTGCTAAGAAAAGAACACAGGGACAATCAGCAGTTTGCCAAGAGAAAGCTCTTACCTAAGTGAATGTGTGATTTATTACACAGTGTTCCTAATTGGTGCACAATGGAAAACACTGCTTTATAGTAACAATACTGCAAGTGATGTAAAGCAGCTGTGCTTCTGTATTATCCTAGAGGAATAGCACCCATACCATCTAAGGAAGAGCTCCAGAAAATTGTATCTTTTCTGAGTAGATATAATTCTTGTGACTTCATATTAATGATTACCTGAGTTATTGCACACACTTCCCAGCTCAGTGATTTTTGACTGAATATATGGCCTAATGATCTTTACAACACTTAAGTCAACAAATGACCTCATGGGCACTACTTAGATGACTCTCTGTGATAAGCCTCCTATTCATTGTGTTACAGTAGGTCTGGAAGGTTGTATGCTGTAGGTCAAGGGCACAGTGAAACAATATCTGCTTTTTTTTTGTTTTAAGAGCCATTGGTTAATCTACTGGTAGAAAGTAAACATGAAAATTGCAATGAAAATCCTGTCTTTGTCTTCCAGTAAAGAATAAATTGTTCTTTTTCTCGGAAGTTAGACCATCCACTTACAAAAAGCAAACCTATCTTATGCAGCATTGTTTTTGGGGTTCTGTTGGTTTTTTTTGTTTGGGCTTTTTTTTTTTTTTTTTTTTTTTTTTAATGAAACTTGACAA
>JAWMRA010000078.1:20947405-21028898 GCA_035584735.1 Pseudotriccus pelzelni
TTGGCCGCGCCGCCGCCGGCCGTTTGTGTGGGGCGCGGTGATTGGCGGAGCGCGGCCGCCCAACGGCCGCCCGCTCGCGAGCGCGTCCCTGGCGGTGTCAATGGCTCCTCCTGCCACGGAGCAGCGACGGGCCTGAGCCGGGCAGGACCGCGGGATCGCCGGGGGGCCGGGACGGGGGGGGGGCGCGGCGCCATCGTCCCCCACAGCAGCGCTGGGAGAGCCGGCGGCTCCTCTGCCTTCGAGCGAGCCGGCAGCGGCGGCGGGACCCGCGCCCGGAGATCTCCCCCCGCCCTTCCCTGCTGTCCGCGCCTGCGAGGCGGCCGCCCCGGGGCTCCCTCCGAGCGCCCCCGTCCCCGCCGAGGCACCGGTTGCCGGAGGATTCCCCCCCTCCCCTCCCGCCGCCCACACGAGCCGGCAAATGAACTCGGTCCGAGCCGCCAACAGGAGACCCAGGCGAGTGTCCAGGCCGCGCCCGGTGCAGCAGCAGCAGCAGGAGAGGAACAACGCCGCCGCCGCCGCCGGGGATCGGGGTAAGCCGGGCTCGGGGCCCGCCCTGCGCGGGGACCGGCAGGAAAAGCCCAGGCTGCTTCACCCTTGGCTCCCGCTCAGGCCGCGCTTTGTTTGGCTCGGGCTCTGCCCCGGCTCGGGGGGAGGCGGGGGCTCGGCCCCTTCCCCGGCCGGCGAGGGGGGAGCCGATCGCCCGCGGCCCCTCGGGACGGGACAACCCCCCCCGATCCCCCGCCCCGTCCCCGGGGACCGCGGGCGGGCGAGCCAGCCGCCCGAGCCCCCCGGTAGCGCCGGTGCCTCCCCGCGGGGAGCGGCGGGCCGGGCCCGCGAAGGGCTCGGGGGAGAGCGCCCGGGGGGCTGCGGGGCTGGGGGGGCGGCGGTGCCGGGGCGACTCGCGGCGGCACCTTTCCCGAAATGGTGTCCGGGGGCGGCGGCCCCGGCTCTGGCCGCGGCTCCGCGGGGCCGGGCCCGCCGCGCCGCGCCTGCTGCGCAGTTCGGGCTCCGGCTCCGGCGGCCAGGGGCGGCCGCGGCCCATCGGCCATTGATCCCCCCCCCGGCCACGCCGCCCCCGCGGCTCCGCAGCGGAGCGGGGGGCTCGGGCCGCCCGCGGCTCAGCCCGGCCGGGGCCTAGCGTGAAAATGTTGACAATTCGGAGCTAATGGGGGAAAGCACCATTGTGCGAGGGCGTGAGGAAGCGGCGAGGGGGGATTCGCCCCTAATGGAGACCGGAGCGGGGCGCGGGGGGGCTCGGGGGTGGCGGCCCCGCGGCCCTGGCGCTGTCGCCCCAGCGGTGGCTCTGGGGGTGCCGCTGTGCGTGTGCTCCGAATGTGCAGGGCTGGTGGTGGTGGTGGCTGGGCTTTTTTTTTTTTTTTTTTTTTTTTTTGTTAAGGAAGCTTGACAACTCCGGTTTTTTGAGTGATAGGAGTTTGGAGGACTTTCATATTTCCTTCATAAATTTCAGTCAAAAAATTTGAACTCCCGTAACTGAAATGCCTAAAAGCTTCATAAGTGTTTGGCTCATCAAGCCTCAGGGAACTTCAAGAGATTACGTTCAAGACGATGGAGATGTAACTATTCTGAGAATGTCACGTGAGTTACTATAAGGGGTTTGTGTCTTTATGTTTTTAGAATCTGAGGGCAAGTTCACTCTTCCCAAAAGCCACATTGCTTTGGAGCATTTAAGTAAATAAAGAAAGGGACAGTAGCTTGGCTGGCTCTTCGGGAACTTTTTTCCTTGCCTACAGAGTTGGCAGAGCTGGTGCCTACTGCAGGCTAAATAGCTACGGCTCAATTAACTGTAAAGTCCCTGCAAAGCCAGTTCAGCTTGTAGTCATAACAGCTTTGGTTTTCAGTGTTGTTAAAAATAAAACATGCAAGCCAAGAACCTCTGGGACACTGTGTCGTTGGATATTTGAGGTCAAGAAGTATTCAAAAGTGAGAGAGCCAGCAATTTTTATTTCTCTGTCCGACTGTTTCTGTTGTGGTCATCCTGTGGTGTTACCCAAACTGTGTGCTTCCTCAAGATAAAAGAGAAACACAGGATTTCCAAATTAAGTGTGGGTGGGCTTCAAAAACTACAGGACATTCAGAAAAGAATGTTTCTGGGACGTCTTTTATGAAATGAAGTTAACTTTTAAAATTTACAACACTTTTGGATGTTACTTATTATTAAATACTGTCTCACAATGCAGAGAAATCTATGCTACTTCTTCTTGCACATAAATAATATAAAAATTGCCTTTCATTTCTGCAGGTTTTTTTCTGAGCACTTTTTTGATGCTGAGATTCTCAACTATGTTTCATTTGTGCTTTCTCCTGAATGTGCTTTCGCATATGCCTAAGAGAAGCATGTTAGATGTTTGGTGATGTGATTATGGAGCTTGGAAGTAGGATCTTTCATTTTTAGTCTGCTTTCCCTCCTGCTGTTCTCCCCAGCCATGACTGGCTGCTAATTTTTTTTTTTTTGCTGGCAGTTATCATTTGCTTTTCCCTGAATGCAGTTGGACTGGGTGGCTGTAACAGGTGAACTGAACTCCTGGTCATCTCAGATGAACGTGGGAGAGCCAATAGATGTCCGATTTCATACAGAGTACAAGTGGTTACTATGATATTATTTTTTCCTGCTTTTCAGTGTGTACGAATTGCATTGTGCTACTTTCTCACTTCTTTTTAGTGGACCAAATGAAAGCTTCTGTCCACGTAGGTTGCATAAAAATGGTAGAGATTTAAAAAGTCTGTCCTTCTTGTTTCTCTGTACCTTGCTATTCATAGGCTAAACATAGCTTTTCCTGCCCCCCTCTCCCCCCCTTTTTTCCCCCTCTAACAAATTAGTGGTTTTCTCAATTAGAAACCCTTCAGGAGAGATGGGATTACATAAATGCAGCATAAATTATGGTGTTTCCCTTTGAGAATCATTATATAAATTTTAAACTCTATAATGAACTCCCATCATGTGGGAAAATGTCATGGTTTTATGAGAAGTACAAATGCAAATTCCAAATTATCCAGCTTCATAGAGCTAAATCTGTTCCACAGAATATTCTATTCCCTCTGTCTTCCTCCCATTTTCCCTCCAATATTTTATCTGTAGCCTGCTGAGATGGAAAACAGCTGTATAAATTGAATCTTCATTCAGTACTTTTGATGTGTAAGCTGTGACCTTCTTCTGGCTTCTGTTCTTGAGCACAGTTCAAGCAAGAAAAGAACGGTGTGACACTTTGACGATTTCTTTTTTTAATATGATCATTTTGCCATCAAGAATTCTTTCCTCATCCTTGTAATGTTAGCTTAATGGCAGACCTTTCAGGCTCTGCCCTAGTTCCACCAAAGAAGTTGTCTGTGCATCCTCAGTGCTCACATGGAAGGTGTTGGATACGGGATCTTGTTCCAGTGCTGGAAGGTTACAAATCCATTAGTTCAGAAATGCTGTTGAAATGCCTCAGTATGACATTTACCTACAGTTTCCTCTGCTCTGAGTTTCAGGGCTCTCCAACTTGGCTTTTGCCCCTGCTAAGGCTTTCTGCTCAGAGCAGTTTTCTTGTGCTCAAAAACCATTTCTTGTCTTCCCTGTTTAATGCAGGAACTGTTGCCTTACAAATTCTGGGCTACTGCTCTCACTGTCCCTGATAGTATGACAGGAAGGGTAGAAAAACATGACAATTACAGAATATGGAGGATATAAGGAGGGTGGCAATCCCATCTATAAGTCATACAGAACCCTTATGCAGTCCTCATGACTTTCTTGTTTGAGTGGAAGTTGTTAAGTTAGTCTTTCTATGCTGTATGAAAATTCAATCTCCTCTTATAGCACATTTTGCCACCATAAAATGTAGAGCTAAGTTAATCCTTCTCCAAGTAGCATTAGTTTTTACCCTGTGACCACATCCCAGTAGGAGTGGATGGAATTGGTGATACAGATACCAGTTTCTTAATATGAATGGAGATGCTAGCAAGTGACGGCATGTCTCAGTTTGAACTGCTTAGAGACCCTAAGGCACCCTTCAGAGTGCCAGTATCTTCCATGGCCACCTGGTAAATAAAAATTTGATACCATCTGGTGCTGAGGCAGAGAAATGTCTCCTGAACCTAGCCAATTCTTCTAATTGTTTTTTTCTTTGTTATATCTCCCTTTTCCGAAAGGAATAATCTAAACAACAATACCATTTTGCCTTGTGGTGAAAGTAGAGACTTTGAATCTGCACAAAGTCATTTGTCTTTGTCAAGATCTCCTGGTGATTTGTGTGTGTTTTTCCACTGCTGCCTCCTGGACTTTGAAAATACCTGAGCAAGGTGGCAACTCAGTGCTTGAACTGATTGGTCAGCTTGAGTTTTATCCATGGTCTTTGGAACATATAAAACTAGTATTTTGTGTGCATTTGTCTCCTGTATGTCTTTAAGACTTAAAAAGCCAATTAACCCTGTCCCCCAAAGGACTAAATCCTTTGTGAAGGGTGGGTACTGTCTCTGTTCAACTCAAAGAATGTCTAATGTGAGTTGGACTTGAACCTGCATCTAGACAAAGATAAAATTCTTCCTGTGAAAGTTATAACAACAGTAATGTCTAAGACGTGTGACCATCTTCTTGCTGCTGACTTCAGTCATCATTCATAAACATGATCAGAACAGCTTTGTGTGTTTTTAACACAGAAAGTTCATGAATGAATTATTCTAGTTCCCCTGGTGTGTGTGATTTATTTAAAAATATGATATGAAACAGTCCTGGTTCTTCAGACATGAGTATATCAATGAGTATAACACAGTACTTTGCTGAAAATTTTAAGGATGAATTGTTTCTAAACTTGGAAACAGTTGAGAAATATTTTCAGCAGCCTGCATCTTTGTACTGGCATGAAATATGGCAGCAGCCACTGCAGTTTAAAAGAAGCACTAATGCCTTCCTCAGAAGAAGGAAAAGATTAATTATATCAAGACAGAGGAAAAAGTGGTAACAAATACATCTTATACTAAAGTTATATATGTGAGAAAAAAATACATCTTTTATTTTCCTCCTTTGCATGTTTTTTCTGTTTCTTCACATGTTCCCTTTTTCCTTTTGTCTACCTGCTGTCAGATGCTGTAGGCACAGTTGTCTGGGTGAGACCATTCCTTCAGGAAACAGGGAGACAGCACTACACCTTTTCTTCTCTTGTATTTTTCCACAGACTGAAGATTGTATTGCAAATATTTTAGTTCAATTTTTCCTTCTTTGCTGGGAGAGGTGGGAGATTTATCATTCAGGAATTATATGGAACTGAAATAAATGCTTCATAAAGGGATTTCTTCTTGCAGCATGGGTGGAGTTACTGCTTTCAGGCTTTATAATCAGTATGAAGAGAATAACATTTCAAAATTAGAATTTGACCTTTACTGTCTTCTTCAAAGCAATGAAAATGAATATCCACATTATTTTACTTCTGAATGTTCCTCCTGAGTAAGCAATATTAAAAAAGCAGCTGATAATATATTGCATTTTTCTGCTGAGATGAAGGGGAACTGGATGGTTTGGAGACAGATAATAGGATATCATGACCTTTCACCTCTGACCCATTTATTGAAATACAAGCCATGACTGTGGAGTCTCTAAAAGTCATCACTATGGGATATACAGTTGTAGAATCTGGAACTTTGTATTTCTGAATTTTTAAGGTCTGAGCCACTTGTCACAAACTTCCACAGCTTCTCAGGTGGCAGCAGATTTATCTGGGGCCAACTGAAAAGTGAACTTACAACAAAATGAATGGAGGAAGCCTTATAAATAAGGATATTTTGGGTATGCCAAACTCAGTGATTTGTATCTGTTCTGATCTAATATAGCTTGTTTGTCATCTGTGTTTTGTGATGCTTGGTTTAGAGTTTGTTTAATCAGTGCAAAAGTGGTATTGACCAGTTTTCTTTGACTTTTACTTTGAGGTGTTAGGAAGGGGTTAATGGAAATCAAGATTAGGTGGATTTTCTCTTGAGGAGATATTCAAAACTTGCATTGACAGGTAATTTATATTATTTAACTTTTTGCTCTGGCCCTCATGTGGAAGCTTCCTGACACTTTTTTTTTTGTCTATAGATAACTTAAGCTGAGAGTTAATTCTTTGAAGCCCAACTTAGTTGTACAGCTCAGGTAATTAGATCCATGGATTTTATTTAGACTGACTTATCAGCTGGTTTTTCCTGAGAAAAGGCAATCAAGAAAGTCCAGAAGGTGGTAGGAATTTTGGTGTACCAGCATGCTAGCGTTGCAGACAGGGTGATGGCAGTGCCATTGTGGCTGGCTTCCATTTGAAAACATTGTCCCTTCCCTCATATCTCTTAAAACTTGAGAGGACAGAGGAGCCCCAGTTACTGTGATAGGTTGAAAGCACCTAATTAAAAAAAAAAAAGTAAACCAAAACTGCTTGTGATGCCCTAAGATCCTTAAGATCCTCAAGATCCTCAGATCCTAGTATATAGAACTTTAATGTAGCTTTTAACACTTTATAATTAACCACCCTTTGTCACCCTTTGTGCCAAAGTCTTGAAATTCTGTTTAATGTTCTTCTTCAAGGACAGATTGTAGTAAGAAAATCCAATCTGTTGAAGATGTACCTAAAGAACATAATATATACATTGTTTGATATAACTTTAGACAAAACTAGCCCGAGGGCCCAGCATTGTTGAAATGGTTCCGAGCAGGATGGGAGGTGTTGACGAAAAGGAAGATGTTGAGGAAGGAGGGGTCATGGAAGACCACTGACTCAAAGCGAGTAGGCATGCCTGGGGGAGGGCCTGAGGGAGGTTTGGGGGATCCTCATCAGTTTTTTGGGGCCATGATGTAATGTTTAGATATGATAATTAGCCAGTATTATCAAATTGTAAGAGCTATTCTGTGTGCTTGTGCTAAATGTGTTTTATGCACCTTAATGCCTTAGTTAAAAAAATCTGCCCTATACCTTATTTACTAAACTGTCCAGAGAATTTTTCTCTGATTTTAGGCAACACTTGCAAAACTAAAAAAAAAAATAACAAAACAAACCAACAACAAAAAAAAAAAAACAAACCAAAAACCAAAAAACCAACCAAACAAAAAACCCCCCTCTTACCATATTTCAAAGTTTTAGTTCAAAAATTCATATACCTTTATGTGGTCCAAAGTGTTATAACTAGAAAAAATATAATGTACTCTACTTTTTGCACATTTCACACACACAGACACACACACACTCTCTCTCTCTCTCTCTTACTCCCCTTTCCCCTTTTTCTTTGAAATCCAGGACGCATGCTTGCTCTTTTGTGTGCTGTAAGGGCTCAAAAAATGTGTTTAATAATGGTGAGAAAATTGTCATACAAGCATTTGCTGGATTGTGTACATGTTTTATTAAGAAAATGAGAAGACACGAACCCCCATCATTTAGCATATTAACCTCTGGACAAGGTAAAAATTTGCTCCTTTTTTTGTTTCATGTCCGGTTTTCTCAGTGTGGCAGTCCCTGCACTGCCACCGTTTGGAAACTGCCGGTTCCTGAAGGGGCGTCTGACTCAAAATAAAACCCAGCAAGTTGTAGGCCCATTGACAGAAAGCTGTAAAAAACTTTCACACTTTTCCAGGTTACTTTATGTATTTGTAGTTCTAAAAGGTATTTTTCAATTTCCAATGATGTGTTTCCCAGAAGGTTTTGGTTATAAAGCTGACATGGTTGAAATACTGGCTTTGCATCAAGGTTTCTAACAGAATTAGCATTTGAATCAATTGAGGCCCTATTCACAAAGCAGAGGACTATTTGCATAATCAAAAATGCTTTATTTTGCATACCAGTGGAGAAGCTAAGGGTTGTAGCTGCAGCTCACAAACAAAATTCAAGTGATCACATTGATGTATGTCTGTATGCTGCTGTCTCTTGGTCTTGCTTGCACAAATTAGTACAAATCTATATAAAGGCAAAAGAAAATGTTTTGGAGCAGTGTGTAGTCTCCATTAAAAGCCTGATTAAGCAGGCTTGGCTTAAGTTATCAGTGTAAGGATTAGATGGACTTCCCACTCTTCCAAATGTGGATGAGTTTTGGGGGACTTGTGCAGCTGGGTTGTTGCAAGACAACGGATGTCTTTCTAAAAATATGCTCAGTAAAAATTTATGAGCTTGAAAATTGCTCCTTGTGTTGAGGAGGTCAAACTAAATATCCTATAAGAGTGTGTACCTGCGGATAATCTGTTCAAGACATTAACACCTTTCT
The DNA here is from genome assembly GCA_035584735.1 of Pseudotriccus pelzelni. Lineage (NCBI taxonomy): Eukaryota > Metazoa > Chordata > Aves > Passeriformes > Tyrannidae > Pseudotriccus > Pseudotriccus pelzelni. Next base: position 20,955,614 of record JAWMRA010000078.1, read on the forward strand.
GTTGGATTTCTGCCGAGAGGCTTACAAATTGAATTTGTTTATTTAAAAATATACTAATTAAAAGCTTGAGGTTTAAATAAAAAATAAAAGAAAGTTTCATTTAAAGTAAATGAAAACCATCTTCAGTAAGAGGTATGCTCCTGAAAAAATAATCTGTGATTTTGAGCCTTCAGTAGGACAGTATGAGCTTTCTGTTTGTGTGCTTGTTTGATAAATTCAACTTATACCTCTGGAATAAAAGTATTTCTCAGAGTGCATCTAGATCTGGAAACTAGACTGGAAATTCCATTCATCTCTATTCCATAAAATTTTAGGTTTCCAAATACTCCAGAGTCTAAGTACACAGAGATGTCCCTTTCTGTGCATTGCTTTGGAGCTGTCAGCAAAAGGTGGGTTTTACTCTGGTTCATACACCCACATTCTCTGCAGAGTTTGCTGTTTTTATGGTTGACCGAAGCGCATAAATTTTAAGTAGTTCAGCTTCTCATTCATTTTAATTACAGAGGCCATTAACCTTGTAAAATCATTGACAATTATAAATCTTCATCTTTGGGAATTATGTAAACAAGTTTATGAAAGCTCCTGAAGTGAAATGAAAGCCAAACTATATACAAGGACAAGGTTTTATTAACCTCACTTGTTAAAGACCAACAATATGTTGGAAATACACCTGCAGATAATCATACACTCCTTAATGACAGTGACACCACTGCATTTTCTATGATTGTGCAGCATCATTGTGTAGTTAACCTTAAAGATACCTTCAAGATACTGATACCCAACTGTAGTTTCTTCTCAAGTAAATGGTTCTTAATATTCTACGTGTAGTTTATTGTGGTCAGAGGACTTTGGGAGGGGAGTGTATTTTACTGCCTCAGACCAGGTTTGTTTATCTGTGGACATCTTGTCAGTTTGTTTCAAATGTTATCAGGCTGTCATATGTAACCATCCTAACTAGCTGGGGGAGAAGCATTTTGATGGACCTCTTGGAATCTGTGATCTGTCATCACTGGGTTGCTGAGCCCTAATTAGAAATAAATGAGGAGCATTCCTGTGTCTATTTCATGGACTGATCTTTCCTTTTTTAATTTGGGACTATTTCTGTTCTGTTTTCATAAGGCTAGTGCTATTTGAAATACAGAACTGTGTTTTGTATTTAATGTTTAGCCATGTGAATGTTAGCACTTTGGTTGACGCTATTTTAATCTCAATATCTGAACTGGAATGTGCTCTTAGAGTTTTTGATATAATCAGTTCTTGACTTTTAGCCAAAGCTTCCTAGCATGTGTTGAAACAGAGATTTAGTATTCCTCATTTATCAATTTCCCTTAGAGGTGCAGTTTACTGTTGCAGAATGTCTGATTTAACATACACACTAAATAGCCATGATGAAGGAGGAAGGAAATTCATTAGTGCCTATGAGTACTTGCTTCTCTCCTGATTCCTGTGACCTTTTTTAGGTCAGACTGTTTTCCTTTGGCAGAAAAACTTGGCCCATAATAATTTAGTGACTTTGTTGAAGTCATTCTTTGATTTACTTGGGATGAGATGATGAGACAGCAAATCACTAGTAACCAGCTCCAAGGACTTCGAAGTGCTTGAGTTGTGTTTTCTGGCACACTAAGATGTTCTCACTTTAGTTGTAGAAACTAAAAATGTTTTTGCCCTTTTGCAGTATCTCAAAATACTGTTGCAGATGAGCTGTCTTCAAGAGGTTGCTCAGAAAAAGATTATTTAGAGCAACATGCATTCCACAGAGTTTCAAAAGTTCAGAAACTGCTTCAAAGCAGTTACGGTATTGCCATATTCCTAAACCTTGATCTTATGCACGTGACATTGTTGCTTACACTGAACTTAAACTGCTGTGCAGTTGCTCCAAACTGAGGAGTCTTTTGTTTCTGTTGGGTGCGTTTGTCTGGGTTTGGTTGGTGAGATGGCAGAGTCCCATGTTTGACCATGTGATAGTGCTGCATTTGTACGGAGGTTATATACAGTAACTCTATGATCTTCAGGTCCAGTATTGGCAACAGACTGATACACTGAGTGCTCTGGTCTGGTTTGTGCTTGGTCAAATCAAATTAAAGGCTAAAGTTTGATTTTCTCTTTGCTTGGTTTTTGCGAGTAGAAAGAGCTCATCAGGTGGAGTTTCTGCTGCACTTATTCAGCCACTCAACTTATTAGTATTCTATTTGCTTTGCCTTTCTAATTGAAAATGGAAGTTATATAGAAATACTATAAGTATATTTTTATATATCTAATTTATATGTATAACTTATATATACTTTTATACTACAAGTTACAGAGAAAAACTAGGCATGTTGTAGTTCTCCTTCTAGATCCTGCTAAGGTGCCCTACTTGTTTTCTGTTCCATTCTCCTCAGGAACAAGAACCTTCATGTCTCATGTGTTTGGTTAGCAAGTCACTTTTGTGTTTAGCTATAAGCAAGAAAGACTTAAGAGATAGACTCAAAAACTGAGTTTATCTCCAGGCTCATGTACTATGTGGGATGAGGAACCAAGATTTAAAGTCTTGGGTTTTGGTTTGTTGGCTTGTCCCTAATCTTGAAGTGAAAGTCCCCTTGTGAAACTGTTTTTTCTGGGATTAATTTTCATTGCAAAAGTGTAAACCTCACCCTTTGTATTTAGTTTTGGTTGGGTTTTTTTTCTGATATTGACAGAGTTAAAAGCTCTATGTGCCCTTTTCCCTCTCATATTTGCTCTAGCCTTCTTGTTCCCCTTTCTGCTGTGCTCTGGTAGCCTGGAAGAAGACTGCCCCACTGGAATGCTTGGCACTGGCCATACCTGGGCAGCAGCAGGGAGGAGAACTAGGAGAAATGGAGGTTAAAAATAGCTGTTGGTGTAAGGATCTTAGGAAGGGAATATCACAGTGGGTCAGGAAGAATGCAAAGGCCATTCAGAGCAGTACAAGGTGTAGAGAGCAGTAATGGGAAGATGAGAAAGGTTGGTGACTTTGGCTGGCCTCAGCCAGGAGCCTATGGCGTCGACAGTGGGGAGTCTACTTGGACAGGGCTAGCGCTTCCCACCCTTTTTGTCATTAGCAGGCGTGAAGAGAGGGGGGAGCAGAAATGGCGTGCGGGACTTGGAGGTGCATTCAGCCAAAAACAGGTTTGTGATTGTGATTTGGGGGAAACTGTCAAAACAGTTCTGCTGATGACGCTGTCCCATCTATAATTGATGTTGGATTCCAGACTTTTTGTCTCAAATTTCTTCTGCCTCTAGCATATACCTGAATGCTTAAAGACACTCAAGGAGGATGGATTCTCTCTGGGAGACTTTAGCTGCTTAAGTGCAGCTTTAAAGTACAATTTTCCATTGACTAGGTGTAAACTTTGACAAATTGGAAAAATTTTCACAGAAACTAGAAAAAGAATTTCCTTGACCTGAAGTGCAGCTTTTGAAGGCCATCTTTCAAAGAATGAGTTCTGAGAACTGTTTGAAGAAAAGGTCAGCAACATTAAAGAGCATATTTTCTCTCCAGTCCTGTCTTGGAAAAGGCTGACCTGTTTTGACTGGAACAAACACCGTTAGACACAAACTTTAAAAGATGAGACCATTTGTTTAAAGTTTGTCAAGGCAGTAGTGTCATCTTAGAGGAACGGGCACTTTAAGAAGCAGTGCTATCAATTTTACTACTGTCATTGTTAATTACTATGATTCTATAAAAAAAATTTATCTGGAAAAGCAAACAGTAAATTGCTGTAATTATAATGATGAATGGCACAACAGGATCGAAGAATGGTATACTTTCAAGGGGGCTGGATGTTTTATATTTGTATGTAGTAGACAGACAAGCTGTTGACTGTTGAGTTGGCCTTTAAAAAAAATTCTTACCACCTGTGGTGTTAATGGGTTATGCTTGCAGATCCCTTTCATGTATTTTCTCAAATTTCTTGAGTGTGCTTTAATTATGTAGAGGCTCAGAATGCCTTCCAGTGCGATTTAGATCTGTAATCTGATTGGTGTCATGCATCTACACAGGTAATTTTTAATTTTCAACTAGAAAACTATGGGTATGTTCTTAGCAAAAGTAGAAGGATAGAAATGACTAACTTACCTCAACTACATCTTCTCAAAGCATCACTTAACTGTCACATCACCCTGTCACTGTCAGCTATGGCTGTCAACTCCATGAAGCTGAGACATTCCTTCAGCCTGTCTTTTTCTGTTCTAGCACCTCTCCTGCGCTCTCTGAGGGCCAGCTGCTTTTTAAAGGGGCTTACTATGTCTTGCTTAAAATAAAATGTTTGTCCTTTAACACGCAAATTTCCAAGCTGAACATTGTCCACAAGATTTCAATAAGCACATGCTGCTCTAGACAGTGACATGGTAATAACAGGTCTTCACTGTCATTTAAATGTAAATTTGTAAACTTTGCAGTCATACTGATTTAGATTCAGTTACAATCTGGGGTGAATAAAACAAAAATCCTGGGACTCCCCTTTTTTTTGTTTCCTCCCTGTTGTTTGCACCTTAAACTCAACTAACATTGTTGATAGGTGCTATGAACTGCAAGAGTAAATGATGTTTAAACAAAGGGTGAGAACCGAGACAATACCCAGACACCTCAAGGCAGAAGGAGGATGGCACATCTGTACCTTGTGAACTGATAGAGCCTTTATATGTGATAAGAACACTTAGAACATATTTTCAGATTATGTGCTTGCAAAGTGGGTGTCCAGCACTGTCGGCACCAAAGGGCTTTGCTGTTGGTGGTAAAGCATGGAGGTCCATTTCCAATATAATCCCTTTCAACTGATTTAGTCTGGAAAAAAATTTAACTCTCACTGGGTTTTGCTGCTGTAGTGTTTGCAAGCTTGCTTCATCGTTTTTTTGCTTTTTTCATGCTGGAAATTAGTTTACAAGTTACTTGAGGGAATCTTGCCATTTTTTAGTCTGCGTGCTTAGCATATTTTTGGATGTGGAAGAAAAATTTATTAGAAAGCTTATAGAAGGCATCAAAGAGATGCCAGAATTCAGGTTATTTCCTGTCCTTAAAAATATTTTTAAACGGTATGACTTATTTTCACTGTGATTGATTTTGTTTACTAAAATAGTTGTAGAAATAATTATTTGCTAGCTTTGTACTGAGTCTGCCTTTCTTTAACATTCCACAAGAGACAAAGCAATGTCATGAGCATTCCAGCTTTATTTTCCACTTATGGGCAAGGAGGCATGTTGAGCCTCACCCACCCAGAAGAAGAAAATTGATGTGATCTTTTAAAGGCTCCTGTCTCACTCTCTCTTTGAAAAATAGCAAGACATATGCCACAAGCCTTTTTTTCTGCTGCCTGAAATGTGTGCTGACAAATGAGTCTGCTTTTTTTTTTCTTTCTGAAGGAAATGGCCCACTGAGAAATAGAGTAATTTTTTTCTAAACCAGCTTTTTTGTAGAATTCCACATTTGTAAGTAGTGGTTAAAGTATGCTGGTAGACAAACTCAGTTTCATGTTAACACAATTAAATTATTTCCTAGGACGCCTTTCTGTCGTCTGTGTACAAAAGAAATATTCATTGCAGGTACATAAGGTTAAGTGATTTCTTGTCATATTGATGCATTGGGAAAAGCAAGTAACAGAATGCCCACTGACTTCAGCAGAGCATGAGTTTCAGTGCTTGTATTTGGTTATTTACTCCCTCATTTAGACACTGTAATACCAATATTGCAGGTATACCCTTTACAGCAGAGGATCTTTATTATGGTTGCAAAGTCAATCATTCAGAACTTGTCAGAAGTAAGTTTAGCTGTGAAAACTTAATTTGATCCCTCTACTTGTACTGCTCCTCCCTTAATTACACAACAGCATCATGTTTGCTCCTGCTGTGTGATCTCTGCCTGTGTCAGATGCTGATCAATTAATTTAATTCTGTGTTCTTGATGGGTGGCTCTAGCTATAGGCACCTACTGTGCATTACTAAAACACAGATGGTTTTGAAATTTTTTTGAACACTCATCACTCTACTCTGACTGCTTAAATATTTGTTCATCTTGTCAGCACCCCACTTGCTAAGAGTCCTTTTAAATGATGATTTTGAGATGACTTTCAAAGTACTTGCATAGCATTGGGTGATATCAGTGTACAGGGTTGCTTGGGGTTCTGTAATAATTGTGTGCACTCTGTGGTTCTGATAAGTGAATTAAGATCAGAAGTATTTCAGAAAATGAGGAGCATGGTGATGATATCAGCTTGAGTGACTTAATGTGATGCTCAGCCAGCTAAGGTTAAAGATCAGGTTGATTTTTTTCTGACTTGGACCTAGAAGAGTTTTCAGCTTCTCTGATGGATGGACAAGGTCCTTCCACTGAAACTTGAAAATAAAGCTGGATCAAGTTCATATCTGGGCCTGTATAAAAATAAAAGTTAGGCAACTACTTATTCCATCTGTGAAAAAATTTCAAGACTTGGGAATACTTAATGGGTATGAGCACACAGTTGGCCACTGCAGGATAAGTTAGGCTGTGAATTTACAGATTGTGGAAGTGCGATATAAATGCAAGATAGATATGAAGCAGCTGTGAGCTGGCTTATCTCCTGGTAGTGACATCAGGAATTGTGTATCTCAGAGAAGCTGGGTTTTCATTGCAGCAGCCCCTGTAACTGTAGTCCATCTTCATTTTAAGCACTTGGGATGGTAGTCTGTATTTTAATTTGGATTTTTGTTTATATACTTTTCTAAGTGTTTTTGAAAAGGCAAGTGGAAATCCATATTCCATTTTCTGGTGTTTGCATTCCAATGTTTCATTGTGTTTGCTAGCTCTTGTATGGACACATCCTACTTGACCTGAAAAGGTAGCTGATAGCTGTTGAAAATTGGAGGAGAATGCAGGAAACTGCCAGACATTTTCATTGATTCCTGCTGAAAGTAGTGGGTTGGTAATCTGTGGGAATCTTGAGTTCTGGTATGGAGATTAGTGGAGAATATGTGCTAGTGTCTGCAGGCTCTTGTGTACTTCCCTCTACATGTGTTTGCCCACCCCATGTGGGAGTGTCCTGTCCCTTTTCTGTCTTGTCTACATGGTCTTACTTTTCACTTCCTGGGGTTTTTTACCTATGAAAAAAATGTGTCCTCTGGCTTTTCTTTCTCTTTATCCAGCCATCCCAGCTTCCGCTGTGAATCACCCCCTGTGACTCTGTGCCATCTGCCCATTTTCTGTGTTCCTCGTTCCTTTCACACTGCTGATAGTGAAGCTGACCCAAAGAAGCAATTTCAAAAGCTTCAACTTGACCAAATTTAGAGAATTTTCATGGAGATGGCAAAGTATGTATTTCTATTTTAAAGGCCTCTGTATTTCTGGACTTTGAGTCTCTACTCCAAAACATGGTGTTGAGAGGTTTGGGTTTTTTTCAAAGGGAAAGTTACTCAGCAGGTTATGGAAATTTCTACTAAAGCCCAGTTTTCAGGAGATGGGAGGGACTGTTTAGACTGGAAATTTCCCAAGTGATCCTAATGTAGATAGATATTTATGTGAAGACAGTGCCTGAAATTTATCACCATAACAAGGCTAATAACAGCCAGTGATGGTTTTATAAATTGTATTACTAGTCCCTGTCATGCTATGTGAGCATAAAAAAGTAATAGAAATGTTCCTGCTTTCACATGCTACCTGCATTATAGAGCTGTATTCTGTGCATGCTGCATATTTTTGGTTTACACAGTTTCCTCCTCTTGAATACTGAAATGGACAGCGAAGGCAAGATATGACTGGCTGCTACAAGATAGGAGTAGCATATTGCAGTTGGTTTTCACAAGAGTCTAACTTGACTAGGATGATGTCTCATTATTTTTAACCTCCATCTGCACTTGTGTCTGAAGAGTACTGGAAACCATATACAGTGTATGAATTTATAGCTAGAATGGAATGAAGAGATGCTTATTTCATATGGCAGCAGTCTTCTGTGTAACTGTTAGAATAATACATTGTAGTGCTTTTCAGAGTTTATTTGATCAGTCCTTCCAGTGTTTTGTTCCAGTTCAATAGGCAGAGGTTTCAGCAGGTTTGTGACTTGCCGTTTGCTTAGGGGACTACAGCCATAGCAAGAAGCAGCTTTGAAGATGCCTGTGTGTTATTACATACACACTTTTTCTGTATTTCTTCTTTAATAGCATGCTACACTTTCAAGAAGGAGCAGCGAGTAGAAATTTCACAAATAAAAAAGTACATGGTTAAAAGTTCAAGCCACTCATGTAAGCCTGAATTGAGACTGAGGAGGTAGGTGCAGCTGATTTGATCAATCTACAGCAGTGCAGCCTACAGCTGAAGGACTACCAAATCCTTTCTTGCAAGCCTGTGAAGCACTATGTGCTTCCTTAATGCCAGACTGTCCTTTTTTTGACTTAATGAAAACTAGAGTAAGGACATTTTTTAAATCTAGAAGAGATTGCCATGAGGTTGAAAGTAGTGTAAAGAAGGTAACTGATCTATGCTTACGTAATAGTCCATCTAAGGTTTTCTGTTCTGCTTTGTCTTCTTCCTGAAGCTCACAAAATCTTTTGAAATTTTTTGAGAAGCTTCCTCCTAGAAAATTTTCAAAGCTGAAGAGTGACCCATATATTTTTAGTGCATTGTGTTCACTAAGATCAGAGTGGAAGCTGACCAATTCTGTGCATTTGTAGGTGTGCAGTTCTAAAATCAATTACTTGGGATAATATAAGTACTATAAATAATGATAATTCTGCAGAATATATCCTGTGGTGAGAAGATGGAAACTTCTGGTTAGTGTGGTCTTAACAAGAATGTACAGTTTTCACTGAATTGAATATTATTTTATTAGGATTGTATGAAAGCAAAGCTATTTGCTTGTAGTAAATCATTTCAGATGGGTGAACTGGAAAATAGCAAAGTGTAGATTTGGGGTCTGCATTTCTGAGAAGGAAATTTCTGCACATTTATTACTGCAAAACCAACAGAGTACTGAATTCCCCTCTCTATGGTAGAATTCTAAGTGACATTTTGCACACAGAAAGCCCTGCTGTGTGGGAAGTGGATCAGAAGCATAAGGGACATTGTCGTCTCAGGCCAAATTTTAAAAATTGCTCTAAAAGATGTGTAGATTGAAACATAAGTTGCTGGGAGGGAAGAAGAACTTCTGTAGTTTGTGCAGGCAGTAAGACACATATGTTTGTTCAGAACACGTGATGATAGGAAAAAACCCCTGTGAATGTTTTCTCACTAAAGGTACCTTTCCAGGAGAGCTCAGAGACAGAACCCAACTGTTTATGCAAGGAAGCTGGCACTTCGACAGAGAGCACCATTGTGTCTGCAGACTGTGACAAGCTGCAGAATTTTAAAGATAAGTTGTTTGGCTCTGAAGCACAGCAGCTTACTTGCTTTCACATATCTGTGTTACTGAATAGACTGTGTGCCCCCAACAGGGCAGCAAAGATGCACAGTTGCACTAACAGTATTAGAGAAGTGCAAGCTGCCATGCCGTGTAGTCTTCAAGAGTAAATGTCTCCCAATGAGAGATGTCCTCCTACAGTGACAATTGAGAAAGGGTGAGCACTGCATGTGAATAGCAGTAAGGGCAGTGGTTGTCACTGGTGCATGGTAACCCCAGAGGACACCCCTACTACCGTATACTGAGGAAAGCAGGCATTTTTAGAGTTATACTTTTTAGAAAAATGTTGGGTGTATCACAGCCTTTGCATATATTAGGAGATATGAGGGAGCATCATCAGTTGTACATTATGGTGAATATGAGCAGCATGAGGCTGAGTTCTTCTTCCACTGCTGAGAAAAGCTGCCATGTCACTGAAATGTCAGCCAATTCAGAAATCATGGGTGATGGCCCTTTTATCCATGGCCGTAGTTCTTACTCCCACGAAGTGAGAATACAGTGGTAGTCAGGCACTGAAAGACTGAATGGATGATCAAAGACCCATAATTAGCGTTCAAGCTGAATGTACTTGCCATGTCCAAAAGTACTATCTTTGCTAGTGAAAAGTTCTTCTGTGTGGCCTGGGAGTCAACAATAATAGTTACTTTTGTTGATTTTGTCATGCAGCTGTGAAATGTTACTTTATGGAGACACGGGAATAACCTTTTTCAAAACACTTCCAAGCCAAGGCTCATCTAAAAGTCACAAGGCTTTGTTAATGGAGTGTCAAGCTTGAGCTGATGCTGTAAACCCCGCAGGAAGCAAAGCACTGATTTACTGATGCTACTCAGGTTTTGGGTAAGAGTTGGCTGTAGTCCATCTGGCTTGCCTTGCTCATAGAGTGAATGTACTTTAGAATCCAGCTCATCTGGGAACAGCAAAAAAACTCCTTGACCAACACAGGCGATGTGGCGGCTTGCCAGCAGCTCATAATAGATGAGAGCATCCCCTTGTTGAAGAAGTCTGTGATGGTTATTCAAGCAAATGCAATGTGTTTCCTTTAAGTATGCAAATATGGTTATTAGCCCGTGATGAAAAGTGCTGAGTGCTGGTACATGTATCAGCTCAGGTCACGAACTTGCATACAAGTCACAGAAATTATCATCTTGTATGTTGTTAATTGTTAAAGTATGTCAACAATTCATCTTCCCTGTCTTTTGCTGTTAGAGTTTGCTGTGAGGGACTGTGCAAACACAGGTGACAGAACAAGCACCTGGCAATTCAAACCCATATAATATTTTTTCCAAAGTGTTTTAAAAAAGCATTTTAACATTATTTGCTGCTTTACTTCCTCAGAACTCTTAGGGGAAATTAATTAAAAGTGCTGCCATCTGTTTTTCTTACATTTAATACCAAGGGTAAAAAAAGAGTGCCAGTAGTTTTGAAGCAGCATTGTATAATTTTGTTATTAAAAATACATATTAAGGATACAGTGAGTACTAGTACATTGGTTCCACTTTTTGTGAGTTGTTGCAATGCTTTTTCAAAAACATTTTAGTCTTTTTATCACGACTCTGTGTGAAATCTGTGGGTGATAATCACTGGATGGAGATGGTGTTCTCTGGGAGAATTATTTTGTTCTAGAACTAACAACCAGGCACAGCAACACCTGACTTCTCACTGAGCCCCAGTAGCAGCTGCATTGGCAGCTTCAAAGGTAAAGTCAGTCTTGTCTCAGGCTGATGCTGATAGATTCCCTGGACTCTTTTTTACTCTTTTGGATGTGAATTGCTGGATTTTGTCTTTGAATTAGTGGAGTTCATCCAAAGTTCTATCCCCTTTGAGTAAAAACTTGCCCAAAAGAGGAGGTGTATTGGTCATCTGTTCTGAAAGGCTGTTTTTCCTGGAAAAAAAACCCATATAAGCCATCGGTTCATATTTAATTTTGTTTTTAAAGTACTCTGTGGAGGAAGAAACAGCTTTCCTATTTCAGATAACTTTTTCTCTGTTTAATTTCCTCCCCCCCACCTTTTTTTTTTGTAAGAAGCAAAGCAGTGTTTTCACAAAGACAGGCAATCTGGTAAGAGTCCTGATAGACAAGTACGTGGGTTAATTCTCTTACTTTCACCAGTGATGTTTGGTTTCTCACAATATAAATTGATAGTGTAATTGCTTATTTCTGCAGTGTAAATTAATGCAATTAAGATGATTTTGCTCCCTGTGATATATTATCTACTATATTTCACTTGTCTAATGAAGAAGATAGAAATTTCACCCTGCAGGTGATATGTTGAACTTGTTGTACTATAAGGCAGATGTTGAATATTGAAGCTGTAAAAGGGGAGAATTGTATATTAGAGAAGATAAATAAGAGTGGGGAAGGGGTCTGAAGACGAAAGACAGTATTTGCAAACACCTCAGGTTAAGCTGCTTTCAATGTACTGTTTAAGCTTTAATGACCCATATACAGATTCTAGCAACAAAGTAATGGCCAGCTAGAAGAATTAAAGGCCTCAGGTGACAATCTGAACAGCAAAAGCTGACAGAGGTCATAAATACTATTACAGTTCGACAGGCTCTGCTAGGAAACAGTTTTTATGTTCCCAGTGTCTCTGCATGTATGGTTATTTGACAAGGTTTGAGGGAAGAACTGGTGAAATCTCAGTTACTTCAGGTGAACTCTTCTCAGGGTTTCCCCAGGTTAAAAGTTCTTGTTTCTGGAAGAAGGTACCTTTCAGAACAGTTGTTCTGTCATCTGTGTTTATATACATACCTTTTTCCAGTAGCAGTTTTTCATTGTTCTCTTTTCAAAAAAACCCCAACATATCCAAATCTCTCTGAGCTTTTGCTCCAAGAAATTCTCCAAAATCTAAGATGAGGATTCTATTGTGAGAAATAAAACAATGTTTTGCTGAAGCCAGAGTGACTTGGGGGGAGTGAAGGGTGTGGGGAGGCTAACCCTTGTTTCTTGCTTATAGCTGCTTAATTCTTAGGTGTGGTTTAGATAGTTCCTTGCACATGCACGGAGTTGTTAAGAAGCAATAGAAATGGCTATGCTAAAGAATTGCCAAAAAAGGAAGAAGATGAAGGGGAATGGAGGAGGGAGACTTGGGGCAAAGGTCCCCATTTTGGTGAGTGGTGTGTCTCTGTGGGGAGGGAGACCTCTGATTCACCCGACTCATTTAATAAAGTAGTTTTGCTTCGATGCCTTTGTCCCCTCTCAAATATATCAAGAAGTGAGTATTTCTCACACTAGGAAAGTTATACATGGCTCTTTAAGAAAATGGCTTCTACCTGATTTGTGGAATGTTAAAAGTTGCTAGACATGCACTGATTAAATGTTTAACAAGCTTAATTGTAATTACAATAGCTGATACACAATTCAGTATCAACCTACTCAGAGCACAGAAAAGACTGCTGACTTCCTAAATAGCGTGGCTGTGGAATGCAGGCCAAAGCAAGCTCCTTTGAAATGTTTCTTCTCACCTCTTCAGCCAAGTTGAAGGGTTGCCTCATTCCAGGTCATGGAGCTTGCTCACAGGTTTGCAGTTCTGTCATCAAGATATCTCTGGTAATACTTTGAAGCAGCTTTATGATATTTACCTCTTTGCTATCTGCTTTCTGCCTAGTGTGAACGCTAAAGTTTTGCTGCTGAGGACACTTGTGGATGAATGCTGATGCAGCCAAATGCCTTTTGTGTTTCTTCCAAGAGTGATGAACTTGTCAGATTAATCTCTTTAAGACCAGTGTGAGAGATGATATGTACTTAGCCTATTTTAAAGCCAGATGACCCCTAGAGTTATCTCTGCCTGATGAAACACCCTCAAAACACCCTTCATAGGACAGCAAGGGGTAATAGTGCTGTGGAAGCTCCCTAGTCTCCATTTTGCATAGTAAAGAATTGAAACACACATTTGGTCTTTTATTATTTGCTTTGACAAAATAAGGAGGATGGCAGAAGCAAGTTGCATAGTTTTCAGTTTAGAAATATGCCACTTATTTGCATGTCTTTGTATCTATTATAGAATCATAGAATCAACCGGGTTGGAAAAGGCCTCTGAGATCATCAAGTCCAACCCTTTATCCAACACCATCGTGGTGCCACTCAGTGCCACATCCAGTTTCATCCTGAAAACCTCCAGGGATGGTGAATCCACCACCTCCCTGGGCTGCCCATTCCATTGTCCTATTACTCTCTCTGTAAAAAATTTCTTCCTAATATCTAACCTAAACCTCCCCTGGCAGAGCTTAAGACCATATTATTTGCTTGCTGGGGTGACTGATAGTCCTGCTCAGATGCATATGTGAGATGACAAGGCACTGATGACAAAGTGACATTGGTCACAACACATGGCTTGTCAGCTTATATTGCTGAAATGTGCCATGTCTGGTGCAACATTAAATATGTGATATGGTATGAACATTAAATATGTATTATGGTGTAAAAAAAAAATTAGCGGAGATTACCTGAAAGTTCACTAGATAAGTATTTATTTGTCTTTTCTGCAAATGTAAGCTAGTGTAATTGAAAAAAATAAGTGAGAAAATACCATGTATTTATTCTCATAGGCTAATACAAATAATTCTATCAAACCTGTGTTACATTTGAGAGAAAGAAGAATTATTGCTTAAAACAGTATTCTTGGGATAGGTGTTGCACTTTGGTTATACAGCAGCTCTGTTGTGTTGGATAGGAAAGATGATGTTTTGAAAAGACATGCTTGACTTTCATCTGAGACAAAAAAATTTTCCTTGAGTGTAGAAGCAGACTTGTGTCTGGTTGAGTAGACATGACTGATTCACTTAGAGGAGACTGCGTAAGGAAAGCATCTCTAGCCACAGCTCAATTTGACCTCAGAGTGAGGTGGAGTTTGACCAGCAAGGTGGAGAAAATAGCATTGAATGGGAAAGTGTGATCTTCAAACACACTGTATGTGTGTGACTCATGAACATAGAAGATACTAAGGTGCAACTATTGGTTGTCAGGTTATGAAGCTCATCTAAGTCACTTAAAAAAAGAAAGCCAATCAATGTAAAATATTTGGATTCTTTTTAAGATAACATGTTTGTTTTGCTTTCAGCTTCTCTTTTGAAAGGATTGAAACATGCAAACATTGTGCTGCTTCATGACATCATTCACACCAAGGAAACCTTGACACTTGTGTTTGAATATGTGGTGAGTAAAGTAACTATATGTTCTAGATATGGTCCAGAGTGTATTGAATTTGATGGAAATGCTCTCTTTACCGTCAGTGATCTATGAATCAGGCCAAAATAACCCTTACTTTTCATAAGAGATGATGCTTTGTAGTGGAGTGGGCTAAATGTGGAAAGCTGTGCTAAACTAGATTCAGAGAAGGAGAAGTGGCTACTAGGGCTTTTGAAGGACCTTATACTATTGAATTGACTTTTCAAACTGGTACCTTATTCTGCTTCCTAATCATAGTTTGTTTATTGGAGCTTTTTCTTTATTAATGTGATCAGGTAACTGTAAAATAGGTGAGGATATATAAGGAAGAAGAATAGGACTAAAACACTTAACAGGTAGTTCCTTCATGAAAAGCATGTATCAAGTTTAAATGGCTTTTGTAGTGACTGGCTTGTGCAGTGTCTTTTTATAAGCAAAGTCAGTAAAAAACAGTCTGTTGCATGCAGTTTACAATTTGGGCTTTTTTTTATTTTGCCATGACTAATGTTTTACCTATTAATTTAAACTGCAATTTACATAGTATGCAGTGTAAGTATCTAATTGTGTTCAGAATATTACTTTCCAAAGTATTGGCCTTGGCCTCCTAATTAATCTTTTCAGTTTTTCTAAGACAAACATATGGCATTTATGTAGAATTACTTCAGCATTTAGGTGTGGAATTATGCAATGTACTGTCGTAATTAACCTCCCAGTTTTCACAGATGGGTCCAGGAACATGTAATTTAAAAGGCACAAATTAGTTTAGAGATGGCTAGATTTTCAGTATCATATCTAATATTGTGTTGTAGTCTGTAAGACACCGCATTTATAACGTACAGTGATTACTAGCTTTACTCTTAGTACGTCTCTGCTTAAGACAAGTAGAATTGTTTTGTGTGTTTCTCGGGAGGAGGCCTTAATTTTGACGTGATAATGCACACAGAATCACAGCATCTTGTCTGGAGAAGCCGTTTGCCTTGTCTATGTACATAAGAGTGCTGCAGTGTGATGGTGTGGGTATTCAGCTACAGCAGCCTGCAGAATGTTTGCACGCAGTACCTATTTTTTTACCTTAGGTATTGGAATATTAATAAAAATACAATTCCTTATCTTTAAATCAGTGATTCTTCTGTTCCTTACACACTGAATTAGCATAGGAAAAGCCCTGTTATATATTTTATATCATGGTCAGTGTAGACTTATTTGCATGTTTTTACATGAATACATTTTGCAGTCCTTTTATCAGCAGCTGTATTTAGCTATATTCATCAGAACTGGTTGAGAAATTAGATGTATAGAGTATGTTTCTCCATGAAATAGATGGTGTTCCCTATTATAATAATATCAAATTTCTGAATTTTATATCCAGGAGGGTTGTTTACAAACTCTGGCTCCCAGCCATGTGTAATATCATGGTGCTGTCCGTGATTAAGTATGGACACAAACTAATCTTCATGCAGTGGCGCATTCTTCCATATTCACTTACCTGTTTGTTTTTCAACAAGGTGCCATTGGGATCAACCTTGCTGGTGGTTGCACCTTTTTATTCCCATGGTGTTTGATAGCTGTTGAGACTGTTCTAGCATCTCATTTAGTAATGGTTTCGTGAACTGATCCAAGTAATATTTTAGTATTTTGGCTTGTGGGCAGTTTCTCAAGGTGGTGCTCAGAAAGAAAGGGAAGGGTACTTTGTTCTCTCCAAACACCCTGAGGACCGTATGATAATGACATTGTAAGGTGCTCCTGTGCCTTGAGATGACAGAATTGCTTCACAGAAGTCTGTTTTCATTGTTAGGTAATCTAAAGTTATAGCCTGATCAAATAGGTAATGCTCTCTGATAATGCCCACGTAACCTGAATTGAATTCCTGTGGGAGTGCACGATACACGTTTTAATTGCATGATCACAATGACCTCTTTTGTTCCTTTTGTTAAAAAGCTTCCATTCACTGCATAATATGAATGTGCGGAGGTAAAAATTACCGTTACCCATTTAAATGTACAAAATTTGGCTTGTTGACTATGCAATCTGGGCGCATAATTGGTGTTACTGAGCTCTGTATCTGTATTGTCTGGTTTGTTGTTATTTTAACACCTGTATGTGGTTTAGCTCAATCATGTGAGTAATTTGCACTGAAATAAGTAAAAATATTCGTGTGATTAAAATTACATGGTGGTGTATGTTTTTTGAATGATTGAAGCCTAACAAACCTAAAAGGGGTTGAATTTGATTTATTTCATAAAGTGACATCATGGAACTGATACAGTACAACCATTGATCACTATTGACCATTTCAAACATAATAAAAAGCAGCTGAGTGAGATGTCATGATTAAATTAGGGATGAACGGTTAGTGACCTGAGAGTTCTCAGAAAATGGAAACTTGGGTTGCCAGGTCTGTGGTGATTCCATTGGGAAAATAATACTGGTGAAACATATGAGGTTATCAGAGGTGTTTGGTTTCAGCATTGACCCTGAAAGAGTAGAATGAAATTTAATTTCATGTAGCACCTTTCATTGCAAAATACATTGCAGTTGTAAGTTAAAATGTGAAAGCAGAATAGCCTCTGAAAGGAAACACGGCAATGATTAAATTCTCTGGGTACCTCAAATTAGATTTTTTCTTCAATATTAAAGTCTGTCAGAAGAAAATATGCCAGAGTTTTTTGTCTTTAACCTTGGTGGTCCGCAGAACCAAGAAAAGTCAATCTTTAAAAATTCTGTCTGACAGTTGAAGATCAGGAGAAGTTCAATCTCCATATAAAGGTTTTGGTGGTGAATGTGGAGCTGTACATTTCTGTGGAAGAAGAGAAAGAGAGCTTACTCCTTTTGAATGAAAGAACTGAGTTGAGAATATTTTACTGTACCTTGTTAGTAAGGCACGATTTCTTTGTGTTCTTTGTTAATTCTCACATCAGCAATATTGCAAAGGGAGCTTAGAGCTCAGTTTTATCACTGGATGAGTGAGAGCCATTGCTTGTTACCTGGGGAGTTTTGAGAATGAGCTGCTTGGAATTTCCTCTACAAAGAATGAGCTGCTTGGAATTTCCTCTACAAAACCTGAAGGGATGATGGTCTTTCATGTACAAATGGTACAGAAAATGGTTTCTCTAGAGTTAGTTGGCATGTGCTAAACAAGACCTGAAAACAAAATGTGAAGTTTTGGCACACTTTGCGTATAGTATCTGAGACCGCAATGACTTTCACAGAAAAAGGTCAGTTCACTTTCCAGTTCAATGGAGCAATATGACTGTTCACATGGGTTTTGTTCCCTTCCTTGCCAGGCTCCATTTAGGTGTTAGTTGAGACAATGTTATGGGTACGCTGGCTTTACTGCACGTGTCACTGACATGGCCAGCTTTGCCCAAGGAGGTGATAAGTTTTACAGGTGAGATCTCAGACATTGACAGATCTCTGAAGATGGTTTCACATCTGTTTGTTCTAAAATGATCATTAGCTGCCGCCATCTGTTGCTTCAGTTGTTTATTTAAAGGAAGATGACTGTATTTAGAAATATTTAATTGGTGAAAGGCAATCCTAAGCAATACATGTTGCTACGGGCTATGTAGAATGGTAATGAGGTTTTTAGTATTATGCATAATTATGTAAGTATGTTATTATCAATACATGAACCAACAATGTATTCCTGGCATGTAAAAGTGAGCTTGTATAGCAATACTTTACCTCATGTTTTCAATATTTATGAACTAGATTTGAAACAAGAACAGGTACACTCACAATTGGAAGTATGAGCTATGAGTAATATTATTTCTGACTCTACAGTCAAAAAGCTCCAGACTAATTTAATAATGTAATTAAACCCAAGAATTTTCAATTACCTTGTCTATTTTCATCTCTGTGTATGTTTTTGCTTCTTAAAAATTACTTTCCATTAAAGAAAGTTTAATTCTCATTGCTTCATTACAGCAGCTAAAATAGGTTGTTATACAATGAGTTTACTTAATAAAGTTCATTACTTACATTACCCTCCCATTTCCTGTAAGAAAAAAGTAGGTGTGAGTTTCTTATTTTAATGCTTATTGGAAATTGACACATATACTGTTTATCAGAACAAAAAAACACGTCATTTTAGTGGATGAGAGAGCAGGGAAAACCAGTTGTGTCTCAGAACTGGTTTTGAGCTCTGATCACTAGGATCATTCACCTAGAGGAAATTAGGAAAACTGAGCACAAGGAGGAAGGAGGAGTCTTCTAATCCTTGACTGAGAGTGGAACTTATTTGGACCCTGCATTACATTATTTTGTTGTGAAAGTGAAATGAGGAGGGATTTTCTTCCCATTTGAGAACGTGCTTGTCCAGCTCTGGTAAGCAAGGATGGAGAGCTAGTGAAGCTCTGCCAGATGCCTCCTGCCACCTCTTGGCAAACACCCTTGCTTGTCCGCTCTGGGAAGGGGCAGAGTCACTGAGGGCTCCCGGCATGGGAGCAGTTGAATTTTGTAGTTTCTATTTACCTTGATCAGGGAAGGAGCTGTTCCCCTGTTGGTTTAATCCCAGGTTTGCCCCGAGTTGTGTTGCTTAAATCACAGTCAAAATGACGACAGAGCAAGGCTTAGAGTAAACAGAAAGGAAATCCCCTACTGCTGAGAAGAGGCAGAAAGGGTATACTGCTCTTGGGAAAGCCTTGTTTTTCAAGTTTTAATGAGCGGATCAGAGAGAGGAGCCACTGATGTCCAGGTGTAGGTTGAAAATGCAAACAGAATCAGCTTTGGGAGGTAGGGATTCAAATGGGATTTCAGGAGGAAATTGCTTAGTGCTTTGCCAAGAGGTAAAGACTGTGCCAGACATGGGAATCAGCAGGAAAGAAGGAATGAAAAGTTATATTTAAATTTAAATAAAAATACTCGTGCTAGGCTAAGAAGTTTGCATGTGTCTTGCAGGAGGAGGAAAGATGTTACTCAGTTTGCCTCATCATCCTGATTTTGCAGGACCTCTTGTAGGTAGAGTAGATACCTCATACAGAGGGTGCATGCTAATGATGTGTTAATAATATTAATCAAGATTTACAATTCAACAATCTGGGAGGCTGTGTGTATCTGAATGTCTATTTTTTGTGCAATTTAAGGTTTTTTATAACCTTACCATATATGTGTTAAATTTGTAGTATGCTGTGCATACAATAGATGCCATTTAATAATTAATATCCATTATTTATTCTTCTTTTTATTAACAAGTGAATTCATGTAAGTATTTAAAAAACCAAAACAAAACAAAAATAACACTCACAACCAAACCAAGGCATAAGAAACATCTAGTGCTGAGCTGATGGATGCAACACTGGAAATCATATGAGATATTCTATCTACTGATATATATCAATTAGGGTTTTTTCCTAAATTACAGATAAAAATGTCAAACGTGATTGTAGTAGGATGCGTATGCATAGTCGATATGCCAATGCTGACACTCCACTTGGTACAGGTAAGGCCACCATCCTAAATAGTGAATTTGTACACACAAATAAGAGATGAATCAGCAGGAGACCTGAGGGGGAAAAAGACAAGAATGAGTAAACATTGAGAATAAAGGCTTCTAAGGAAAAGTCAAAGTAAGTAGGGCTCTTAAGAATTGGGGAAAAAAAAAGGATGAGATGTTTACAACCTTTAAATATAGAGAAAGTCAGTGACCTATTTCTGTGTGAATGGTAAAGAGGATAAAAAAAGAAAATCTGAAATAGCAGTAAGGAAGAAAAAGATTAAACTCTAGGAATGCCTCTTTCATGGTAACAATAACAAAGCACTAAAGAAACTACTATGGGGGGGATAGTTTCTCTAATACTGTCAGTTTTTAAGAACAGTTTAGGCAAATAATCAACAGAATTACGTCATTGATAGTAGATCTAGGTAAGATTATTATATTTTCTTTTTGAAGAAAAAGTAATCAGTTTATTTTACTACTAAAGATAAAATTAAAAAAAATCCTTCCAGTTGTAGGGGTTTTTTTGTTTGGTTGCATTTTTTGTTTGGTTTTGTGTGTGTGGTTTGTTTGGTTGTTCGTTTGTGGTTTTGTTTTGGTTTTGGTTTTATTTGTTTTTCTTTTTAATGATTATTTCTATGTTATAGATTTCTGGACAGCTCTACTATTGGTAGTTCTGGTGGTATCCCACACATTCCTTATCTTTTAATTTCAGTAATAAACTGGCATTCTCCAAGTCCCTCTGGGGTGAAAGCTGACAGTATCTGAACTTCACTAGAGACCGTCCAGTCTAATTAAACTTGTTTTTTATCAGGCTCTTTAACAATATGGGTTGTAACTATTATTTAATGTCTTTTAAAATGTGGAGCTCTGATTCATTCAGTGTAGATTGAAAAAAACAAACAAACCAACACAACACCAACCCAAAACCTGGCTGTTTGGAGAGTGATGATTACCATAATTCTGAATCTTTAAAATAGATTTTTCCTTCCTGAATCAGCAGTATGTAGCTTTGTATTAATTTAATCATATTGATAAAAAATACATCTATGAAATCTCTAAAACCAGAAACCTGGGGTGAGCAATTCTGGCAAAATAATAGTAGTAAAAATCCTGAAGTCAGACTAAGTAAATCAATCGTTGCAGATAACTTTATACTATGTTTATAGTTTTGTGATATAAAAAATAATTAAGGAGTGATGAAAAGGAGGAATCAAGTATCAAGCCTGAGTAATAAACAGAGCCACCTCTTGAAAGTTAAAAGGCCCTATTCATTTTTTCTTGTTTTACTACTTTGAGTAAAGAGAATCTAATACATGGAAGCATCATTTTTTCTTGTGTGCCTTGCAGTCTGAACTGCAATTTTCCCTATAAAATTTTTATTAATCTTGCAATCATGCACAGACAGTTAGGATTAGGATGCATGACAGGAAAAAGTCACTCAGCCAGGGTGAAGAGATGTCTAAGTAGTATGTGGAAGCTTTTAAAGGAAGTGTGTGCACTGTTCTTTTCCTGCTCTGAAGATGGCCTGTTTTTTTCGACCCTCACGCCAGCACAGCTAAGGCTGGTGTGCCAGCCGAGCTTGTATAGCCCTGTCTGTACTATCCAGTCAGTCCCGTGCTGATATCAGCATGGATACTTGACTTAGTGTGACTGCATATGAACTGTCAGCCTCCCTGCCAGATATGTGTTCTGCTTATGTGGTCCTGGAGCAGGTACCCTCACCGTGAGCTTATGGGTATCTGCCATGCTCTTATAACGACAAACTTTTTTAATCTTCGGATGTCAAACATTTCATGTTTGTTTGCTAAATGTAGATATAGCAGATATAATGTCCAGTGCTATGGAAGCTCAGTGATGTAGCAAATTAAAGAAAAAGTGCACATACAGCATGTGTTATGGCTTGCAAAAATTTTCCCAGCCCTGTTGATTTTGGGGTCTGTAAGTCCATCACAGTTAGCACAAGCTGATGATTTGATGCTTGCTTTTGATCATACTAAACAGAAATTCCTGCTGATTTTTGCAATGTCATTCTTTAGTTAAAATAATTTCACTAAATTAAGTGTTTTTTCTTCTTAGCCTGATTTACTAAAAACATAAAGCTGATAGAATTACTAAGGTGGCCAGAGAATAAGGGAGAATATAAACTGGCATCTTTAGAAAATTATATTTTGTTGAAGATCTCTTAGTTCATTCAGCAATTCTTTCCTCAGCTCTGTGTGTGTGTCTCACTTGTCTGTAAGGGACCAGATTGTTCTTTGTGAAATGAACAGAGACTTTGTATCTATAAATAAATTTATCTTTTCTAATAACAGCCAAAAATCAGACAACTGTGCATTCCTTTTTCTCTCTGGGATTTTCAGGTAGGTTTCTATCTGTGTTATGTACTCCCCCACTGTCCCGCCTCTTTTTTTATATAGTATTGTTCATGTATTTTGAAGTATATTTATCTTTGTTGACAGTGTGAGAGAAATCCAAGGCACTAGAAACATCTGTTAGCTAAATTGTTTTCATTAAAGGTGTCTTGTGGGGCAGTTTTTTCTTCCTTGAATCCTTATTATATATCTTTCCCCTGCTGCTCAGCCCAGCTGGTGCTGTTGCCTGCTGCTGTTTTGCTGGAAGTTGCTTAGGTATCACCCAGAGATAGCTTGCTTGCAGGGTATTTTTTGTTAGCATGGCTAACACTGTGTCATCTCATGGAGGGAAAAGGCTGAATTACAGAAAGCCACAGAAATACTTGAAAATGAGAGTCTATGACACTTTTGAAAATACCAGTGACATGAAATGAGTTTAAAGTGTGGCACAGTAATCTGCAGAGCACTTAGGCTGGAGGATATGTGCCATTTAAATAGAATTAACTTTTCTTTGTTCTCATGTCACTTCAAATATTCTACTGCCTGTGCTTTTATTGGTAAATTATATTATCAGTTTAAGAATTTGTTGGTGACAAAAGGGAAAGTATTTTTGTCAGGAAAGCTGCTAGGGCATAAATAATGTGTGCTCTCCTTTGAACAGAGAGGAATGGCTCACAACAGCCTCGCTGCCTCAGTGGAGCAGCACAATCTGTCTGCTGCATGATGGCATTGCCGGCAGCCAAATACTCCCGTTTTTGTTTTAATGGAAGGGTTCTTTCACATTGCTGGTTTTACATGATGGGAATGCGGTTGGAAGTGCTTCCTGTTCCACTCACAAGCCCCGGGCTCTCCGTGCATTTTGGCTTCAAAAATGACAGCTGAAACCAATTAGGCAGCATTATGGGATGGCTAAGTCACATGGAGATTTATCATGACCGAGGAAGAAGAGGGAAAGAGAATGTATTGCATGGGAAGTAGAAGTGATTAATCTAATTAGAAGAGAATGACAAGTGCGTTATTATTATGGAGAGGGCTGGCAAAGCAGAGCTCATTTCATGTCACTGGCCCTGCCTTTGAAAGGAAATGTCCTGCCCTTTGTCTGAGCGTGTTTGGTTTTGGTAGCAAAGTCTCTGATTTCTGAGCAAGATATTTGAGCAAAATAGTTGTAAAGTGAAGCACTGAGCATATCTGAGGACATCTGTAGCCTGTGGTTTACTCATCTATTCATATTTAGAATTCCTTCTTCAAGGGGAGAAGGGAAGAGTCTGCACCATCAACATTTGTTTTTCTTTTCTCTGTTTGCATACTCTCTCTTTTCCAGAAGTAGGATGCAATGTATATAAATCTTGCTTCAGCTGTATAAATACCAGCCATGATTCTTTTCCCTTCAGCAGATGCTTATACACAGTATGCTCACAAACATAAGCACACATGTCTACTAACATAAACCAGAGTCTTGTAGAATAAAAGTGACCTTCATATAATTATACGCTGCCCCAAGTTTAAATGAAAACCCCAATTCATCAGTTCATTTCTTCATGTAAGTCTGGAGACAGTATTTCATTACGTAAATGAAACATTTGTGATATTGTCACAGTTGATGGTGTAGGGAAGAAGTGTGCATTTTCTTTCTTTTCCTTTTTTTTTTTTTTTATTTTACTATCACCTAAGCTTGATTTGGTTAATCTTTGTACAACTTTCCTAATTTTTATTTAGACTATGAACAGTTATGTTGGATAAGTAACTTAATCTCTCCATCATTTTCATATACCTGTAGGAATTGTGATACTTGTTTCCATCATAGGGGGGGAAATAATTTTAATTCATTGAAGTTTGGGTCAAAAATGGGCATTGGCTGATGTGCTTCTACATGCAGTTTGGAAACAGGAGAATGGCTGAATTAGCATAGCTGAGCATGAGTTTTCTATTCCCTGTCCTGGGAAGCATTGTGCAGCCTCTGGTCTAACAGGAAATTGTGCCATCTATTCCAGGAAAGGTCAGGGGTTTCTTGATGGAATTCTAGCTACTTGAGATGTGCACTGAGGAAAGGGTTTGTGTTTTAACTTGCTGAAGTAAAGAAAGGGAACAAAAAGGCTGGACAGGGCCTTCTCAGGGAGGGGTAGCTGTGTGTGCCAGAGGCCTGAAGGCAAGGCACAGCCCTGGAGCAGTGGTCTTCTGGCAAAATTTAGTGAAATACAGTTTTTTGAAGAAAAAAAGATGCCAAAATCTGCCTCAAGTTGCCTATATTTATTTATAGTTTCAGCCAAAATGGCCAAGATATCTTAAACCTGTATCTGGAGCTATTATTTTGAAAATTGTCTGAAATTTGGTCAAGAGATAAGCTTCAGAAAAATTGTAAATTGTACTTAAGAACTATGTCTTTGAAGATTCTTCTTCTCCTCTCAAAGACTTGGCTTTAGTCTTTCACTTCAAATACTGTAGACTGATTTTCTGGAGGAAGTGAAATTGTTCCTGGGAGAGCCAGTAGTGGGAGAAGAGATGAAATTGTTCACTTAGAGTGTAACAGATTTTGCACAAAACGTAGTTTTATTAGTGAGGTGGCAAAGTCAAGCTCTTTAGAAGATGGCAAGATAAACATGGCCTGTGCAATCTCCTTTGGTCATCCTTGTGGAAGAGCCTGTTGTGCAGCTCTGCAGAGGACTGTATGGCGAAGGCATATGGGGGTTGTTGAACTTTTCTCATTTTTTTGTGCATGTTGGAACCAGGGTGTCTTCTGAGGTTCCCACCTCAGTCAAAGCATTGTTTCAAGATAAGGCTGGTAATAACTGCAATGGAGAACTGGGTTCCATCCCTGCTGTACTGGGAATCATCATGACCATCAGAAATTGCTGCCATTGTAATGCAGATATGAAAAATTTCTGCTATTCATCATGAGATTCCCAGTCTCCTTTGCAAAAGCATTGTACATTCATAGCTGTGACTGAAGTTAGTGCTGCAGAGTAGTCAAGACAAGGCTCCCAGCCAGGCATGAGAAGGACACAATGATTATGTGGATGATTATGGTTAGATTTATTGCTAATATGTGTCTAAATATTGCCAATTCATTTTAAACTCTTGCAGCCCAGTGTGCACCAACGTCAGTAACATCTCTGGAATGTGAGAATCCAGAGAGTTCCTTCTGCAATACCAGTCTGGTTTTCTTAGCTGAGGACAAGCCACATTTAAAAGTTATCATAATGTACATTTACTGGGGAAGCAAATAAAAGGTTGGATAAATTGGTGGAGTGTAAAGAGCAGGAATTAATGGGATTTTCAATTTAAGCTAAACTATACCATGTTCTGTCAGCATGGTATTACTTTGGTGATTAATGTGTGTTGAGGATTAATAGTATGGCTGATAGAGTTGTTAAGAGCTAGCTCAAAGAAGAATTGGTTTAGCCAGGTCCACCTGGGATCAGAATGTGTGTGACAGATGCTTTTAATTATTTGGGAGTCTTTGTACTGCATTCCCAGTGTATTCTGCTTCTCTGTGAGGTGCCCTCACCCTCTGAGACCGTGGAGAATGGACTGTAGAACGTGTATTGTTTAGTTTGTTTCTTCTCTTTGTACCTTATTTCAGCATAGTTTCATGTTCTTGGCAATGGTAGTTGTATCTTGAATTTTCCTTTAGGGTATATATTTTATTAGATCAAGGTGGTAACCACGGCCAAGTCTCCAGTGTCACAGTGTGGCATGCTGTATTTGCAGCCACTGTTCCACTTGGGAAAGCATGTTGTCTTCCACCTAGAAATCCAGCATGAAGAAAAAGACTCCATTCATCTGTACAGTACCGATTTCATGGAATACCATTAGAAAACTGTTTTTATCCAGTTTGCTCTTTGTTTTCTTTTCTAATGCTCTCCGGAAACTTGCATTCATGTTGTCTTCTTCAATGTCAGTTGTGCACACAAGCACTGGAGCAGACACTTGCCTGCCAAAAGGGAAAACAGGTTTAGAAAGAGCTGTCTCTGCAGTGCTGTCAGTTTTCCTGGCTATACTAATGTTTAATTCAACGTGCATTTAGTCCCTACCTTGGGAAAAGAAAAGCAGCTGATGCTGCCTTTGCTTTGCTGCTACCTTCTTTTTCTTAAAGTGAGAAACAATATACTCCAACACTGTAAGTTGCTTTCACAACTGGTACCACAGTGTTCAGTTACTTCTATGAGAAGGACTCTAACTTAGTTTTATGAGAGCAAATTCTTGAAAGTTTGAATAGAAAAGATTTTTGATTCCTGTTTCTCATCTGAATGAAGACCTGGTAGAGATTTCTCTGCATCTGTAGTGTGTCTGTAGGGCAAAAATAAATGCCAGAAGACTGCAGTACAGTTGACTCTCTAAGATTTCCAGGATTCAGAGGAAATTGCTGCTTACACTGAATTTTAAGTAGCTGCATGCAATCAGTTTTTGAAGGTTTTGATACAGAAGGTTATATCAGGCTCCCAGTTGCCTTGATCCTTGGGGTGGGAAGAAGAGGTTAATGATGCATAATACAAGCATGCTCATCACTGATGTTTCTGTATGGAGAAAAGGCATCCAAATAGTAACTGAAATATAAGTATAAGAAAATGGGGTTATCCGGACCATTTATTACAAGCATATTGGAATTAAAAAAGGTGACTTACTGCTGTTCCTAGTGATGTGACTGAATAGGATGAAAAGCTTTGGGTGAATATAAAGGTGCAGCTGGTGAGGCTGACATGGTGGGGCTTCAGGGATGGGACTTTGAGAAGTAGTACCTGGTTTGTCTTCCTCTGATCTGGTTTCTGTTGGCTGACCAGTTGCAGATTATAGTAATCAGTAGAAGGTGAAGGAGGCAGTAAGCTTCCCACCTATCAGGTTATCTTTTGCTCACAAAGGCTGAAAGGTTGAACTTGCATTTCTTCAGCCAGCTCTTGCAAGGGAGCATGCAGTGCTCAGGGGCCATGCTGGGTGTGTCTGAAGATGGGACAGCACTTCCCTGGTCACCCTGACAGGCTTTCGAAATGGAAATTTCAGGCTTTTCTTTAAACTCTTTGAGTGCTGCAGGTGCTAGCAGTATTCAAAGATTTGTATTTAGGTTAAAGAAGAGAACGTGTTATTCCAACAGTCTTGTATTTCTCTTCAATAACAGTTAACCCATTAAAATGAGGATAATCCTCCAAACTTCTTATTTGACACCAGCTGCCAACGTAGTAATGGTATTTCAGCTGATATTTTGCCAGAGGCAGACTCTTGTGCTGGGATTAGTACCCAAAACCTCTTAGTTTATTCAAACAAATGACAAGGTTAGCAGATGACTTTGTTTTGGTATTGATGTAGTAAAACAAGACCAAAGCCAGCAATGTGAGGATGCATACTGAAGGATGACTGGTCCATTTTTGGAATGGTTTGTTGATATGGTCCCAGGAAGCTAACTGGGAGAATAGAAGCAGAATATGTACCTAAAGTGGCTAAAGATTTACAGAAATGATGAATAAGTGTTTAAACTTAATGGAGTCTTTATGAAAAATGCAGTTCACTGGAAGTAACTATTCATTGGTAGAGATGTAGTTTTAAATTTTCTTTCTAAATGCATTCACTGAAGTGTGAACTATAAATTGAAGAATTGCTTCCTGTAGCCTGTGTTTTGGAAGAAGCTTTATTGTGTTGTATTTAGTGTGTGTTTTATTGTGTTTGAGTGTGCCTTTGTGATACCCTCACTGTTCATTTTGGGATTCAAGCAATTTCCTGCAGTCAGGACACTTACTCCCTTGAAGCCATGTAAGAATTCCTGAAAGTAGTTGTGCTAGTTCACAACCTAATCATCCAGTGCATCTTACGCCATTGCAATGCCCATTCTACATGCATGGTAGTTTTTTGTAGTTTGTGACTTCAGAAGAGAAGATTATGCATAATAGTTGTGGCTAGAATGTATTCTGTGTCTTGGGTGTGAAATTTCCCATGTATCCATATAGCTTTGGAAAGGAGAACTAAAGAATGCCTCCCGTTTTGGGAAATGTTGCTTTGTGGAAGGCAGCTTTTGTCCAAAACTCTCACCTTGAAAACTGCCTATATTTAGCTGGGTTGTCTGTATGTGAGGCAGGTATTGCCAAGTAGCTTTTGAGGGAACGTTGGCTGATTTTTACCAGATGTGTTCAGAAACCAGATGTGGAAGGCAGAGTCTGTCTCTGTGTCTTTGCTGGTTAATCTAGTGCATATTTTTGCTTTGTTTATTCTGAACATAGTTCCAGAAGCTGAGTTGTGCAAACAAATCAGAGACGCAACATGCCACTTGACTGAAACCATGCTGCTGAAGTGAAGAAATGTAGGAGAAGAATTCAGAGAAAATAGTGTTTCCATAGTGAAAGCAATAAATATTTATTTATTAAAAATAACAATAACCTATACATTGCAAGACTCCTTTTTTTTCCTGAAGAGATTTTATGTGATGTTTGCAGGGAATATAGGTAACTATATTCGCTGTGAAGTTAAAACTTGGGTTTGATTCTTCAGTGAAGCTGTTTCCTAAAGTATCTGTAACTAATGGCTGTAAATGTCCATCATATGTGCTTCTTTCTCAGCTGGAAAGTATCATTCAGTACTCTGACATGAAATACCTTTCAGCTTTATTTTCTAAACCCTTAAGCCATCTTAATCTAGAATCACTATAAAATTATATTTGAAATGCAGTGTTTTAATGTGAACAATTAGAGTTGCATGTGAGATTCCCCCTTTAGGTTCTTCCTCTTCCCTCTAGATGCCACCTTTGTGGTGTTGATGGTGATACTTTCCTTGCAAGGTATAAAATGATACTAAAATGCAGGTAATTAATTTACCATAAACAGGGTGTTAGAAAAAATATTAATTTGCATTTATTGAATATTCATATCAGTCAAGATAGCAAGGCTGTTAATTAAAATTAGTGTAAAGGTACAAGTGTGTGTTTGCAGATGTGTGACTGAAAAAAGTCTCCTCATTTTCCATTTGTTCTGTCTGCTCCTAAGTTGAGGGGTATTTATTGCTGTAGTCATATGGATATTAATACACTTTTCTCCATCTGACTTTCTTTTAGCACACTGATTTATGTCAGTACATGGACAAACACCCTGGAGGGCTTCATCCAGAGAATGTGAAGGTAAGAGGCAAAAAGAGCACACGTTCAAGGCAAACACAGTAGCAGTGTAAAATGTCATGTCAATTGTTTCATAGAAACTGTTTATATATTGTATGTAGAGTAAATGCTGTTAACAGTGTTGATAATTCCTCCCCTCCATTTGAACATTTGCCCTTAAGACAAGACAATAGTGCCCTTAAACCCCAGAGTAAACGTTTTTTAGGCTGTCAGAGCTAGATCTTCAGTGAGGTAAATCAGCGTAGGTTCACCAAGTTTGAGGGAACTGTAGTGAATGGTATTAGCTT
Organism: Pseudotriccus pelzelni; assembly: GCA_035584735.1. Classification (NCBI taxonomy): domain Eukaryota; kingdom Metazoa; phylum Chordata; class Aves; order Passeriformes; family Tyrannidae; genus Pseudotriccus; species Pseudotriccus pelzelni. The sequence continues at coordinate 20,985,305 of JAWMRA010000078.1, forward strand.
TTTATACGAGCAGATAAAATATTCCCTAATCTTTTTGCTCACTTACTTTGATGAAGCATTTTCATAGCTGATCGCACTTTGGAATTTTTTTCCTTCTAAGGTAGATACTTGGAATCATCATGCAAAAAAGAGGGGGTTTAATAGCAGGATTTAATGGAAATATAAACGGGTAGAGACTTGATCCAGTTACTTTTTGGGAAGCCAGCCAAACGATTTTAGCATTAAATGGAAGCCAACCAGACATGCAGAATATGTCGTGTGTGTATAGATCACTCAGATGATATTTGTTACACCTATCTTGCACTTTGACATCGGTCCCAATGTTGTCCTGCTTTGGAAGTGTTTAAACCTTCACCTGTCATACTGAGAGTTTTATTCCAGCACTTAACTTCTTGAAATTTAGAAGTTCGTGGAAAAGAATAACTCTGTCTTTTATGGAAAACTTAGAAGGCCTGTTTGGTTTAAGAAAAGAAAATGTTTTAAAAACAGGAGGATTTTTTTTTCCTGATAGCTGATCATTGTTGTACGTCATCTAGTTTTATAATGTAGTTTCATGACTTTTCCTTGTTCTTTAACTGAAAAGTGTCATCTACAACACCTGAATGTAGATGAGAACAACTGATATCTATGAATTCAAGGAAAAGTATTCCTTACTTCATATATTTGGCCAAACTAAAAAAAAAAATATTCTTTTTGAAAATGCATGTTGTGTATGCTGCAAGATAGCATCCTTGTAATTTCTGACTGTCACTCAGACATATTGCTAGTGTGAACAGGGAAAGCCCATGGGTCTCCTCCCACTGCCACAGTGCCTCTGTGAGTGTGGCACTTTTATGTTCATCTCTCTGAGGTTTGGTTTAAGTGAAGACTGGCTTTGAAGGTTCTTTGTGCTGCTTCAGATTTGCAAGGCTGCAGTGCTGTATAGTTTGAGGTCTGATTTGCAGTAGTAATTGTAGCTGTAATTGTTCACTGCTAAAAAGACATTATAATTTGCATAATTGTACTTTCATTTGATCGTATCAGGGCCCAGTGAGCTTGTCTTTGAGGAGGATGGGTGTAGGCAGATAGTTGGGCTTGCTAATGTATCAATCCCCTAAATCCTGAGATACCTGTCTTTTAAAACAGTAGCCTCAGAGGGAACTGCAGCAGCAGCAGCAGCAGCATTTCCCTTTCAGATTTTGCTGCATGTATTCCCGTGGCTATCTTTACCATCTAACAGCAGTGCTAAGCAACACTCCCAAAGCTTATAGACACATTAAAATTATTTCTTTGAGTAAGCACATGTAGAGTCCTGAGGTACTGCTAGTTCGAGTTTTTTAGAGTCCAAATGGATCTTTAATAAAATGTAACTGAAAAAAAAAAAAAGTTAAAAAAAAATTTGGAAGTTGGAGCAGGTGAAACTACCCTTCTACCATGAGGAATCCCTTTCAGCAATTTTTTTGTTCTCTTAAATATGTTGTATGTATTTAGTGGACTCTCTTGCCAGGCCAGCAGCAAGGCTAGTGTTAATTCATGCACTAATTAAAACCTGACATAATGATTTGAGCTCCTACCAATTTAAAACTGAATCATCCAGCTTGAGGTTTTCAGTGAATACCTGCTCTGAAAGCTGAGAGAAAAATAGCCCAAGAGAGGGATTTCTTCAGCTATGAGGACAGAAACCCAGTCATATATGTTAAAAGCTCCCAGACTTTTACCAACGTGCCAAACTACAAGCTTGCACTACTCTTTTCTAACAGAGGAAGTAAGATGGTTACTTCATAATGTCTTAATGCTTTGGTGTGCTGTGCTCAGCTTGTCGACTTACAGAATTGCAGTTCTGAGACTTTGCCACCTATGTTGGTTTTAGCTTCTGGACAAAGTTGTCTTTTTGGAGATACAGCTGACTTTTAAGGGTTATGCTGAGCCATGTTAATTAACCTTCTACCCCTGCCAGCCCCTTCTTGCTAGAGGTGCTTTAGGAATTCCACTTTTAGTCGGTCTTTTGGACAGTGTTTGTTCGGAATCAGTGGTTATGTGATCCCTAAATCCATTTTAAAAACTTCCAGTTGAGCAATTATATTCCAGTAGCAATAAATTAGTCTCGGCTCTCTGGGGCTAACCTGTGGGATTACGCCCATTAATGCTCTCCCAGTATGACAGAAGACCCCCTGCCTTTTAATTTTGTTCTTGAGGAAAGTATTGCCTGCTGGTGGATATTCCTTTCTGGCTTGTTGCCAGTTATTATAAATACAAAACCACATAATCAAGTATCTTTCTTTTTCCAAAGAATATATAAGGTAGTTCCTGTAAAACAGTACTTTATAGGAAGGCAGAAGCAAACCCATTATTTAATTACATTTTGTTTTCTATGGGACATCTCCAGCCTAATTATATTTCTGAATTTTCTCTGTATTTACAAGCTAAAGACAATGCTTGTTCCCTCAGGCTTACTTTTAAATGAAGAATTGTAAATAGAATAAAAATCCAAATCACTTTGATGGACACACATATTGCTGTCCCCTCGGGTGTTGTGTTTGACATTGCCTTTCTTTGTGGTTTCAAATAGGCTATTTGCTGTCACTTAAATATTTTAAATAAAGACTAAGCAGGATATTATAAGTATGTGGAAGTAGAAACAAGAATGTCTCAGTTGGCCGTTGTAGAAGCCTAGGGACAGTATGTTTAGGCAAATAAAACAATATTGCTTCCCAAAGTATTAGGTTGAGTGTTTTTAATGATATGTATGCATTGATACATAATAATTTCAGAATTTTATAATTCATGCATGGAGGTGCAAGTCTTTACAAATAACATCAGGCTTTAAACCCCTCAAGGAATTTTTGTGTGAAGGTGAGATGTGGTTTTAAAAATGTCTATCCCTGAGAACATTAAACCAAGTATCCTTGGAAAACACAATTGTTTACATCTTTGGTAACTAACAAGTTTGCATATCTAATATTCATTTATAACTATATATTAATATACTTTGTACAGTGTTATAGTTAGAGATGATGAGAAAAAAGGTAATCAGTTAATAAGTTCCTGTGTAGTAGGCAGGGCCTCATCTTCTCTTGTCTGGTTTTGAAGATATCTTCCTCAGTTTATCCAGAACTGAAGGCACACAATAAATCTTAAATATATGCCCCCACATATAATTGTGTTTCCTTTGGAAGCTACTGCTGCAGCCTTGTACATGATTGGAAATAGAAGTTGATTTATATGTGTACTGTGTGGCACTTGCCAAGCTGCAAAATGTGCTGTGGCAAACTGAGGTACAAGATTTGCTCCTGACTCTCCCTGTGCTGCTTCTTCTGGCCTGGACTACTGAAATCTGTACTCCTGGCTTTCTTTCCTACAGCTGTTCCAGCCTTTAGAGATAGTCCAGGCTCAACTAAAACATCTGGATTCCTTCCTAGGGCAGGAACTCTAGTGGGTCATAGCAAGTAGCTGACTCGACCAGTGATATTTTTTTTTTTAATGATCTTCATTCTGATTTATGTCCCTTAAGTATCTTTTTTGTGCATTTCAACATATCCTATGAAAATGTAACTGCTAACTTCTTCTAACCTTTGAAATATCATCTTTATTATAACCATGTCTTTTACTCCATATTATTACCCTCCCAGTAAAGCACATAAATCCCTCTTTATGTCTTGATGCATTTATTTTATAGCTGAGTTTGTTTACTGTAGCGCTTATCACTGGTGGAATAAGTGGAGCAGAGGCTCGCATCTGTCATGCCTACATTGCCTGTTTGCATCCCTGCCTGAAAAATAAATCTATTAATTAAAGCTGATTTACTTCTTAATTAGTGATGCTGCCTTGAAATAGGTGTAGTCTTTGAGGAAAGCATCCTCATTTTTTTCTCTCTTTTTCTTTTCTTCTACTTTCAGTGTTAGAGGTAATATTGATTTGTGGAGCATTTGGCAGAAAACCCCCTATCTTTGGCAAAATAAAAAGACACTTGCCTGTGACCCACTGTTCCTTAATTCATGCAACACCAGCCTGAATGACGAAGGCTTGTCAACCAGACAAAAAAAGGTCTCTGTCTCTTAATCACTTTCAAAATCTTTTACTTCAGGCAATTTGGAAGTCTCCTGTAGTCTACCATTACTGGACGGAGATGGAACTTCCAGTTTATTCTTATTCTGTCTAATATTGCTGCACTGATTTGTTCTTCTCCCTGGGCATCCTTTCTCTTCCGAAGGCCAAAAAGTCTTAAGAAGAAATAGGCAGACCCTCTTGTTGATCTTTGAATCAGGAAACAGAAATATTCAGCCTTCTCCCAGGAGCCTTCAAGACCTCAGCTCTTACCCATCTGAATCTTGAGCCTTCCTTGCTCCTAGGAAGCAGGGCACAGGAGTTTTCTATGCAGAATGGATGGATATTTTTGAAGCAAAACCTCAGCCAACTAAGCCCACCACAACCTTTTAAAATGTGTTTTATCACTCTACTACTGAGTCAGGGTATGTGGCAAAGTGCGGATTGGAATTGGGTATTAAGCTTGCTAGAGAAGCCCAATAATCTCTGTAAAGTATGCTTAAATTTCAGCAAAAAAACCCTGTAGCTGCATTTTCCATTTATTTTTAGTAAGATACAAACCCATATGCTTATTAGTAAAGCATAGTATCCAGAAAGTATGATAAAAATGCTTTAGGTTTTAGCTAGAGTTGTGTTAGTAGGCCTCCCTGGCCTGCTTCTGTTTGCTTTCCATTGTGTATAAATAGTATAAATCTCTGTGGTGTGCACAGGACATTTGTGTTCCCTTTTTCTTTGGGGGACATACGTTGGGTGACATGGCCAGTCCTGCACCCGTATGTGTCAAATGCCTGACTGCGTGATGTAGGGGGAAGCTGTGGTGTGTGAGAGCCTGTGTGCAACTAGAGGTATCTGACCAAAAGGTAGGCTGCATAGACTTGGATACACAGGAAATGGGCAGTTAAACCATGAAAATAAATCCAGCTGTGATGTATTTTCACGTCACTGACTCACTGGGGTTTAAAAAAAGTCTTTGAGGTGAATACCTGCTGTGGTGGTCCTTTTAATTTTATCAGTTGTTACTGGAAGCAAATCTAACTAATTTCATTCTTTTGAAATCTATCCCTTGCCCACTGAAGTTTGTGGTGCTGCTGATGTGGAGTTGAATTAAAAATGTATTTCAGCAGATATGCTAAGTAAAAAGCAATGCTGTTTAATGCCATTGAGAAGTTGCTATTTTTCATTCCTCATCCAGTGAACAAGAAGGTGTGCAGCAGACAGAATAATGTTATACCAAATTAAGGTCATCTTTTACACATGGCATTGAGAATTGATTATTTAAATTAGACTTTTTAGTTATCAGACATTAAATATGGCATCAGCATTTCACTCTATGTCAGTCTTGTCACTTAAAGTAATGATTTCATAATATGCACAACTGTGAACAGTAAATGCAGAATCTTTATCAGCATGTTAAAATTCATGCTACAAGAATGTCACTTTCATAAATTACTGTCTGTGTGATCATGGGCAAAACCCATGAAAATATTGTAGGGAGGAAGAGAACACTTTAAAATCTTAAAAACTGGTAAAGCAACAATTGCCATTCTGACCTAGTTCAGCAGGGAAATGAATTGGTGAAAGATAGAAAAGGAGATTTAATTGAATTTATTTTTATTTTTCCATTCAGAAATAAAAAACCCGAGTCTTACACTTATTGAACATTAGCAGGTGACTATAACTGATCATAAGGGAGTGTCTTTATACTCTCTTAATTAAGCACACCTTCCTCATTTCAAATGACTGTAGTAGTATCCAGAGGGGACAAAAAATGATTAAAAGAGCATTCAAAGAGAATAGAAGTTAGCAAATTAACACATTCCATCTCTTTCCTTTTGCAATTCTGCCGCAAATAATGGAAAAATCTGTATATATTTTCTTAAAGCAGTGATATGATGTGCATTCCCAGTGGCTGTATCATATGCATTTCTGCATCTTTAGTAAGACTCTTAGGAATGCAGGAGCAAGTTAGAAGCCTTTATAAATGTATTTTGGAGTGAATTATTTTAAAATTCTTTTGAAGGGAACTCAGTTGATTCTAGGAAGGTCAGATAGGAGAACCTTTTAGTGAGATAAAGCTTATTATGATCATGGTAATCCTGCTGATTCAAATAGCTAATAACTTTTTATTCAGATAGGATCTTTTATTCTTAGGGATGCAAATTCATCTCAGGTCACCACTTTGTTCCTGGAATTCCTTCTTCTGACAATTTAAACAACAGACTCTACAAAGCTTTGACCTAAAATGTTCAGTATTTCCCCAGGACATTGTTAGAAGGGAAAAGTTGGATTTTATCTTGTCGTTATTATCCTGGCTGGGAAGACGAAAAAGAATAGCAAACCAAGAGTGATAAAAAAGATTGTGCTTTATGAGCTTTTGACATGCTAGCAGAAGTCAGAGAGGGACATTGCTCATTGCTTCTGTGATAGTACGTATTACCAGGTAGTTTTTTCTTTTGTTAATGGTTTAAAAGAGGTCGATCTAAAACTCCCAAAAAATCTAATAAACCCAAACGTAACTGTGTTTGGTTTTGTGTATTTCCAAAGCTATGAGGTAGTACTGGAGGGATTTATTACCTCCTTTTGCCTTTGTAAATAGCCAATAATTCACAGAAGCCTGTAATATGCTCTGGATGATAGGGAATACAATGGTTGCAAGCATGAGAAGGGATGTCCTGAGTTGGGTTTCTTTTACCGGCATTTTTGGATTTGATGGCCTATAAAGGCTGAATATGATTTGATTGATGCTGAATACACATTTGGGAATTCAGACGATTATGTGATACCCAGACAGTGGGGTTTGATGCTTAGAGCAAGCAGGAGCATTTGTATTCCCAGTGGTGAGTGATAATAAAGCTTCTAGGGTATTGTGCATTATTTTTCAAAAGTAACTATGCTGATGGAATGATATGAGCTTGCTAAAGGAATGACACATTAATTCAATCTTGCTTTCAGCTTTCTCCTGAAATGATGTTAACTCCTGGTCCAGGTTAGATCAGCTAAAAGTTCTGTGTTGCTTTCTACTTTTGTATCTAGGGCCTGGTCCTTTATTGCCACAACACAACATGTATTAAGGGAGCTCAAATGCAGGAAATAGGTAAGAAATCCCTCTGTGCCATCAGGGAAAGATTTAAAAAAGTCCTCCACAGGCCTCATTATTCTGTCCTCTTAGCCAGCATCCTTTCTGTCATTGGGGTTCTTGGTGCCTCAGCAGAGACTATGTGGAAATGGTACATTTTCTGGAGAATCTCTCTAGGAATGTTATGAATTTCTGCTTTTCACTTGCCTCAGTATCCTTTGCCAGAATCTCTCTACCATCTGTGGGAATAGAGAGCAACTATATGGAGTCATCTGAGCACTTTACACGGATCACCTGTGCAGGAATGTCCCCCTTTATCATTAGGCTCTTAAGAGCTTTCTGAACCTAAGTCAGAAAGTGTTAGCTCCCATCAGTCCCACCCTTTAGATGTGGTTTGGACAGCCTGTGCTGGTGTCTACCTTACAAGCTCATTTGGAGGCCAACAGGCGGCAAAGAATTCTGCAGCATATGAGCCACCTTGCAGCTGTTAGATGTGTGCATGTAGTGGTCTAGGTTGTACACTCACCCAGGCTCATGAAAACATCAGGAAAGCTGGATTGCTCATCCAGGCAGCTGCAAATCTCCCAGAAAATTTAGTAGTTTAGAACTACTATAGGCGTGTGGTCAAATATTGCATACAGCTCAAGTGGCTGTCCAGCCCTTACACTTGAAAGGCTACATAGGTGCTATTTAACCTTTTTGTGTAGTTGAGGGCTTTCTCTTGTAAGTTTTAAGAGTTGCTAATATTCTTTTAGTATCACAGTCCATAACCCCCAAATTAGCTTTGACATGCAGGCATTTTTCTCACTGACAATGAAAATTCTTTGTTAAAATGGGTTGCTCATTAAAGTGAGAGATGCATTACAGTCAGGGGGAAAAGGGTATTTTTAATGGCTATAATAAATAAGCAAGACCTGAAGCCACAAGTGTTAGATTGGTTTTTTTGTCTGAACATAAAGCGTTGAGCTTCCTAATGTTAAGCTTTGCTGAAAACCTGACTTGTAGAGACAAATCTCTGTCCTGATTTCTGTCTTTTTCAGCTCTCACCACAATGACCTTTGTAATGTTGTGTGTTTAATTTAATCATCAAAACCTCTGTTCTTACTATTAAGCTACAAACTGGACAAAAGTGGTGTCTTAGCTTGTTTATTGCAGGTTATTTGATACTCATACAGCCTTGTATATGACCATGTGAATATTAAAATGACTAACATAAAAGCTAAAGAGCTACCGATCTGTGTTGTTTCTACCCTCACCACTAATCCATTGAAATGCATATTGAATTTGCCACTGACTCCTTTTAGAGTTGTCCTCTGGTCTGCAGGGGTCCCATCCTGTGGCCTTGGGGAAATGGCAGTTCAGCTGCTTGTTCAAAACCCGCTGCAGAAGCCCAAGGCTGAGGCTTCAGTGATCGGAATTGAGTGAGGAAGCAGCAAGTTGAGAGTATGGCCATGATAGATGGTATGTTGATTTCAGATTGGGTACGTGAGTAAGAGTTGATGGTACCTCATCTAGCATTCGTTTTGATCCTTATGAAAGTAATGGAGATATCCTGGAAGGGGAATGGGTTTCTTGGAGAAGGCTTTCCTGAGGCTCAGGGGAGGGAACTTGACTGTGAGAGGGCAGAAGTGTTCTGTGAGGCATCAGAAACAATTCTTTCCAATTCAACTTCTGTGTTCGTCGAGCTGGGAACTATTGGGAACGGAGAGTATCTCTTAGTGTTTCCTCTTCCCGAGCAATCCCAAAGGGCCTCTGGTTTGCAGAATGTTCTGCTGCCAGGCATTAGGCTCGTGTTTTCACTTAATTTAATATTGCCAAATAACCAAGGTGAAGAGGAAAAGAGAACGCAACAAAACAATATCTGAGTTAACCCTGTAGAGAATTCAGGAAATTTTTTTCTCTTTCATAGTCTTCCTCCAAAGAGGTGTGAGTGAATTAATTAACTTTCGTGGAACTACTTGATGCGTACGGCATGTCTACAAGTTTGGAATAAAACTACTTTCCAAAGCTGGCTTCAAGAGCAAATGTTGATTCTGTTTAGCTGTGAAGTTGTTGGCCTTTTTTTTTTTTTGGTAACACATGATGTCAAATCGCTTGACTCATTGCAGTAAAGCCAAATGAAAGACCACATTAATTAATATATTTTGACATTATAAAGATTACAGTACCATAAGATACCATGATAATTGAAATTTCTTTGCATATTTAAAAATAATGTTTAAGGTAAATACCATTGATTTAGCCTGGCAAACTGGTTATTTTCTCTTTTTATTTTAAAAATTATATTGTATTGAATTAATGTAGTAGAATTTAATTACATTTTCAGGGTGTAATGAAAGCCATTTCTGCTTCTCGCCCTTATTAAAATAGTTTTAATGTACCATGCTTTCCATTTTAACCACAATTCAAAAAGGAATGTGCATGTTACTTATGACTTTCCTGCTATTCTTTGTTTCTATATTTTGCTCTTAGGTTTCCTCAGCACATTGTTAGATCCAGCCCTAGTAAGAAGGTGATTGATATGGCTCTTTGTGCCCTGGCTAAATAGCTAAACATAGAGTGTATTGTGTCTGCGCTCAGGGAAAAAATGAAATGCAATTAAATTCATTTCAACTTCAGTAACATGACATTTCTGTTTCTTTCATGTCAGGCCTTATTCTTTTCTATAATCAGATTTTGTAACCCTTTTTATAATGTCTCTTCACTTCAGTAATCACTAAATAGGATGCTTGTGTTGCAAGTTAATTAGAAATTCTTGTGCGCCTAAGTTGACTTTTCCCAAATCCTTGGTGTGGTTTCCACATCTTGTGAGATAGCATGTTTCACTCTCCACTGAGCTGTTCCATATCCACTCTTGAATCCTCCATGTTTAGGTTTGCAAGGGATTTTTGTGTTCCCTTCTGGAAACTGAAGTATTTCTTAAAATATTTCAGGCAATAGGAAGGGTCTGTATATTAGGATAGGTTTTTCACAACTGCAAAGAAAACTTCTGGGAGTTTATTCACCCGTTGTATTGACAAAATCCATGACAGTTAACACAGCCTTTCACAGCAAGTGCCAGTAAGAATGCAGGACAATGATGCATGAGGGAGGTGAAAAGGGGAGGACAAAAGATCTTCATCATCCAGCTCTTTGTTCATAGTTGTAAATTACAATATACACAGTGGTAATGCTTAGTTTTAGGGGTAAGCATTTGTAGAGTTCAGTGACGGATTCAAAGAAATATGAAGAGTGAGTTCTTATCTAAATTTACCTTAAAGACTACTTCAAGTAGGTTTCAAAAGTCATCTTTAGGTTCAGTGAGAGTTATTATTTCCTATTGAAAAATATGTAAGAAACTCACATTAAAATAAACTTTGAGGGGAAAACCTATCATACTTGCAGATTTCCTTGGGTACACAGGCATTATTGTTACACTATTAATTTCTTCTTTGTTTTAGCTCCAGTGTCCCATCCCCCAGCCTAATCTCCCCATCCCTATCCACCCTGTACCGTTGTTTCCTATAATTAGTGAAGATACACATCTGTCTTCAGGCTACCACCTAATCTCTAAGGCCATATGGGTAAATGGAATATAATTATAACCTGGTAGACACCGAGCTTTCTGCACGTGGTTGTATCGCTCTTGTTCATTTTTAAGCAGGCAAATTGAATCTATGATATAGGAGGATGGATTTAGTCCTTGCAAAGTAAATATTTTTCAGATGAGAATTTCATTGTGTTAAATTTGGGTGGGAATTACGCCAGTTTGGGAGGAATTCTGACAAAATGTTACTGCAATATGCAAGCACCCTGCATATTGTGAAGAATTCATCTGTGGTTATATGCAAAATATTAACAGAGGTCATTTTTTGTCCCCCTCTTTTTCAGTTATTTTTATTTCAGTTGCTGCGAGGACTGTCTTACATCCACCAGCGTTACATTTTGCACAGGGACCTGAAACCACAGAATCTTCTGATCAGTGACACGGGGGAGTTAAAGCTGGCAGACTTTGGTAGGCAAGCAGTTAATTACAAGTCTCTTATAATGTTGTAGGAATGTCAGACAGATGGTTCCATTGATTTCTCTTCCCCCCACCCTATTCCTTAGACACACCTTCTTCATTGTAGATAATTGCACATTTTTCTCCTGAGTGAAGAAATTGATTATGGTCAACAAAATGCTTGATTAAAAGGGAGCAAGTGAAAAACAAATACATACTTCAGTTCTCTCAAGGAAGATAATGCTGAAAGTATTTGCATTTTATTTACCATGAGACCTTTGAATTAGAATTGACAGCCTTTAAAAAAAAAAAAAAAGAAAAAAAAATAGAGATCTGAGGAAATACAGGCTATATGAAGGGCACAGTCACTTTATGGAAGCAGCTCTAGGGTTGTGGAGATCTGCATTAACTTTCATTAAATGATTGTTGAAAGAGACTGAAGGACACAAGAGTAAGTGTTCCTTCTAAAAAGTAAAGCACATAGGATCACCTGGACTGCTTTCAGTATCCATTAGTCCGTCACGGGGAAGCCTTACATGGAGTCAGGATGAAATGTTAGCCTGTTGCCTATTTTTAATTTTTAAATCCATTTTCTAGTGGCTACACCGAGGCCAATACTCTTTCCTCCTAAAACCATTGTGAATGCAGATGTGGAAAATGGCAATACTTTTCTTTAGAGATTTTTACAAAATGTTGCGGGAATTTCTTTCTTTCCTGTAGGTCAGCTTCTCAGATACTGATTCCAGCCGAGCTTCTGAAGTAAGATGAAAACGTGACCTATTGGCTTTTTTAAAACGTTCTTTATTTTTATGACTGCTATCCACATCACGCTTCACATTTCATGCAGCACTAGTAATGAGGAAACCTTATGTGCTAATTGGCAATTTCACTGTTAATGTAGTAATGGTTTTTTGTCTTTTAATTAGCATTACTGCAATTAACAGCTCAATGTTTATTTGCAATGCTGGAAAAGGGAATAGGACTTTAGGTGGACACAGTCCACAAGAACTTGATTGGCCTTCGGATTGTAAGACAGTTAGAGAAATAGTATTGGAAGCAATTATTATCTGGTTTTACATACCATTTTCTGTTGTCACTTTTTTGAAAACTTGCTGTTTTTTAAAATATATGCTTAAAACCCCCATTCCTTCATGTTGCACTTTACTATGAGCTTTCATCTATATGTTGTAGTATATGATGAAGTATATGAAACAGGTGAATCATTAAGTGTTCCTGTAGTGAAATATGAGATAGTCCTCTGTTAAAGATGCTGTGCTGTTTGACAGTAAGAGTTTCATTGTATCATTTATATGTATAAAACACTACGAACTAGTCTGATTCCAAGTATCCCCATATTATAAGTCTTTCAGGAGATTGTAATGATGGTTCTCTGGCTTTTGTGGATGCTGAAAACCATGCAAAAGATCTCACAAACTCTTTTGCATGTAAAATGTTTCCTATGGTGTGGGGGTGGGTTGCTGAAGCTCTGTGGCTTGTGTGGCTGGGGAAAGGGAGGCAGCACACTTTTCAGCTGTTTAAGAAAAAAGAAAATAACTTATCTTTCACCAGGACTATTAAATACATTGCTGGAGGTGTGAACTGATCAATGCAATGTCCAACTCAGACATAAGTTGACCTGCCTCTTGTTGTATTGCCTGATGTTGCCATAGAGCAGAGGAAAGGATTGGGATGCTTGTTTGTGCCCTGCTGCAGTAGGAAATGTAGCTATCAGTTCTGATGAAATTTTTGCCTCCTTGTTGCACCAGGCTAAATGTCCCATTGTAATGACATCAAAGGCGGGTTTTTCACAGCTTCATCTTGGTGAGAGTTTAAGGTTGACCATTATGAATTATTTTGATAGACTAGAAATGTGTAACTACAACCAAAATGAAATACATAGTTGTAGGCATGTGAATGTGTAATATTGTGCAGAGGATACTTTTCCTCATGTAGGTTTGTTCTGACCTAACAGAAAACATCTGCATAATCTACTCTTACACAGAGAGAAGACTATATATCACCTTTTTTTTTTTTTTTTTTAAAGCTAGATTTTCTTTCATGGCTCATGACCTCGTAAAATTGAAAACCAGATGGGTTAGACTTCTCTTCTGAGAACCAAGATGAAAAATTAGAAGTGATGAGGTTAAAGTCTGAAGGGTCATGACCTCTTTCACTTGAAACATGAGAAATGAGAGCATACCCATGTGCTGTCTGTGTGCCTCCCTGTGCATATTTACTTATTTAAACGCTGTATTATTATAGCTCATCTTCCGCATTCCCATTATGAAAGACTTTTCTTAAAAAAGATATAAAATACAGTCCTGTTTCTCTTTATGTTTTTCTGCCGCAAATGACTAATTTGCAATAATGTGCTTGGAAAAGGAAGTTGGCTTACATTGTGTATTTGATTAATTACATGAGGAGCAGTATGGAAATTAGAAAGATGGTTGCTTTGCTTTCAAATGCACTCAAGGCAGGAGAAAACCTATCAAGAAATCAGTTTCTGACAGAGATAGGATTGTCTTTGCTAGCACAATAAATATAAAATCCTAGAGCAAATGCCTTTTCGTCTCTGAGAAAAAGACCTTCAGATTTTGGTTTCATAAGTTTACAAAAAAATCAACATCATGTCTGAAGTTTTTCATTTGGCGTCAGGCTTATTTAATATCTTCACTGTAGGATATCAAATACTTAAAAGCAGACTGTAGTGGATCATAGTTCTTGAATAAACAAGGTAAAAGAAAGGCTATTCATGTGTGCCAGTGCATTGCACTGTGGCTGAAGTGGAATCTTTGAAAAAATGTGGGCATGTGTTTTTCTATAGCAGGGCTCCCAGACATAGATACTCCACTGTGTGGGAGTGTCTTTGTTCAGATGAACAGCAGTTTGCTTTTCTGTTCATTGTGCTCTAGCTGCTAGGAAATGAACATTTATGAGAAGTCTCAGCGGTCAAATGAAAAGGGAGAACAGAATATAGAGGCTTTATCAAATTAAAAATGGATGAGCTATAAAAAATGGCTTTCTTGAGAAGATATAATACATCTTGAATAATTGTTGCTATGAAAAATAGTCCTTGAATGCCATACCTGCACTCTTTTTTCAATCTAGTTAAAATTCCAGAGGAAATTAAAGTATATGAGGAATTCTCCTTATGAAATGAAGTGTAAGAATTATTTTTGATCCTATGGTGTGAATTTAGCTGTCTACTGGTTTGTTTATTTCCCCCCACATATATGTCTGTCTTAAGTAGAAATAAAGTATTTTAAATCTTTAATGAGTAACACTGTAAGCAATTTGCGTCAGTCTTTAACAGGAAGACCAGTTATCCTCAGGGTCACCGTCCCCCTGAGCTGGTAGATAAGGACAGCGAGCAGAACAGATCCCCTGAGATCCAGGAGGAAGTAGTTAGTGACCTGCTGTGCCACTTAGACACTCACTGTCTGTGGGTCCAGATGGTATTCACACAAGGGTACTGGAGGGAGCTGGCAGAAGAGCCCATTGAGCCACTCTGCATCATTTATCATCAGTCCTGGTTAACTGGGAAGGTCACAGGTGACTAGAGGTTGGACACTGTGATACCCATCTACGAGAAGGGCTGGAAGGAAGATCAAGGGAGCTACAGGCCTGTCAGTCTGACTTTGGTTACGGGGAAAGTCATGGAACAGAGCATCTTGAGTGCGATCACTTGGCAAGTCCACGACAACCAGGGGATCAGGCCTAAGCACTACGGGTTTAGGAAAAGCAGGTCCTGCTTGACCAATCTTATCTCCTTTTATGACCGGGTGACCTGCTTGATAGATGAGGATTTGTGTACCTTTACATCAATAAAGCCTTTGATACGGCTTTCCACAGCATTTTCCTGGAGAAGCTGGCAGGTGCACTTGGACTGGGGCACTCTTTGCTGGGTTAAAAGCTGTCTGGATGTCTGTGCCCAGAGAGTGGTGATGAATGGAGTTACATCCGGTTGATGTCCAGTCACTAGTGGGGCTTCCCAAGGCTCATTATTGGGACCAATCCTGTTTAATATCTTTATTGATGATCTGGATGAGGGTATCAAGGGCACCCTCAGTCAGAGTGCAGACAACACCGAGTTGGGTGGGAGTTTTGATCTGGTGGAAGAAGGCTCTGCAGAGGGATCTGGAAAGGCTGGATGTTCAAGAAGACCAAGTGCCCAGTCCTGCACTTGGGTCACAACAACCCCATGCAGTGCTACAGGCTTAGGAATGATTGGCAGAATGCAGCCCAGTGGAAAAGGGCTTGGGGGTTCTGATCAATAGCCAGATGAACATGAATCAGCAGTGTGCCCAGATGATCAAAAAGGCTAATAACATCCTGGCCAGCAGGACTAGGACAAGGATTGTCCCTCCATACTCAGCACTGGTGAGACCACGCCTTGCATATTGTATCCAGCTTTTGGCCCCTCACTCCAAGAAAGACACTGAGGTACTGGAGCATATCCAGAACAGGGTGACAAAGCTGGTGAAGGGTCTAGAGAGTAAGTGAGGAGCAGCTGAGGGGACTGGGATTGTTTAGCTTGGAGGCTGAAGGGGGGACCTTATTGCTCTCTACAGCTACCTACAAGGAGGTTGTAACCAGATGGGGGTCATCCTCTTCTTCCAGGCAGCTAACAACAGGACAAGAGGAAATGGTTTCAGTCTGCAGCAGGGAAGGTTCAAGTTGGACATCAGGAAGAATTTCTTCACTGAAAGGAAGAAAGCATTGGAACGGGTTGCCAAGGGAAGTGGTGGAGCCACCATTCCTGGAAGTGTTCAAGGAATGACTGGACATGTGCTGGGCTTTAGTTGACATAACGATGTTCAGTTAAAGGCTGGACTTGATGATCTTGGAGGTATTTTCCAACCTTAATAATTTTATGATTCTATTGCAAACTTAAATGAAATGAGAGCCTTGTGCTTGATGCTGGTTACCACCCAGACTAGGTTGCATAGCTGTTCCTTAGCCTTTAGGTAGTTTTTCTGCACTCCATGCAATTGCATTTTTTGGCTTTGGATGTGTATTGACTTATAAAAAAAGAAATAGCGGAGCCTTTGTTTAAAAGGCCATTAAGCAGTTTTAAAAGCAAGGTATTTTTCCAAAGATAAGTGCATTTATCTTAACTATAAGTAGTGTCAAATGGCTGGATGGCAATGGACAGGAGCATGACCTCAAAGAATAAGCGTGAAGGATATCTTTTTCTTTTTTAAGAGTTAGTTGCAATCAATCTAAGCAAAATAGTTACCTAAGCAAATACATGATTCATGTTCATATTAAACATTTTATAACCAGTCCTCCCCTATTTTCCAAATGTCACTTTGAACTCTAAGAAATACATACCAAAGACTGTAGAAGCAAATCCAGGTAAAAGGACCAGAGGAACAGACAAGCTCCGCCAGGCATATTATCTTTGACTGTACATGAGGATGCTTTCTCAGTGGCCATAGGCAGAACAGTCTGAGGTGTGGGAGGGGTTTAGAATGTGGCCTGAGGAGTTCTGTGAGGAGATTCAAGCATCTGGGAGTAAAATGTGCTGAGGCAGGGGAGAAAGTTGGCAGGGTGTTGAGGAGACAAAGGTAAGATGCTGAAAATGCTGGAAGAGCATGATGGACTAAAGCAGTAAGTGACTGTGGAAAATGTAGGCTCCATGCTAAACAGGGCAGGTGATGTCACAGAAGGTTCTGATAAACTGAGGTGCTCCGTCCCTTCCTTGTCTTGGTCGTCATGAATAAGATCTCACAGGCCTTTGTTCTCAGAGATGTGATTCCGGGAGGAAGGGAAGAGTGGAAAATAAGTGAATTGGGGATTTCTCAGAACTCTTGACGTGTGCAAGTTCATTGAATTATAGAATCTCCTGAGTTGGAGGGGACCTACAAGTATCACAGAGTCAAACTCCTGGCCCTGCAGAGGACAAACCCAGGAGTCACACCATGTGCCTGAGAGTACTGGGAAAGCTGACTGATGTCATTTTCAGGCTTCTCTCTATCATCTTTGAAAGACTGTAGATTGAGGGAGATCTTGAATAAATAAAGAAAAGCTAATTTTATACCTATTTTCAAGAAGGGCAAGAAGGAAGGTCAGGGATATTGCAGGTTGGTCAACTGCTATCACTGAGAAAATAATGGAGAGAGGCTGCTTGAAAGTAATTTCTGTACATGTGAAGAAAGTGTTTACCAGTTTTAGTCAAGGTAAATCACGTTTGATCCATGGGATTGCCCTCTGTAATGAAATGACTAGCTCTGCAGTTTCCCAGTACCTAAAGTGTTGGTTACCAAGAGGGTGGTGATGCATCGCATGAAGGTGCTCTTTACTAAGATGCACAGTGGGAGAATGAGGGATAACGGTCATAAGCAGAATGAGAACTGGGTATAGGGATTGAAATGTTCGATATGAGAGTACTTCAGCATTGGAACAGCTCAGAGATGTGATGAAATCTCTGTTTGCTTCTCTCACTGGACTAAGCCTTGAGCAATCAGGCAGGTTGAAATAGGCAAATTTTCCCTCTTGTGTGGCTCTGTGGCTCAGTAAATACCATGCTTGTTTTGTTTTGTTTTTTAATGATTGGGTATTGTCATTTAGCTATTATATATGCTGATATAAATCAAGATTGGCTAATCAGTTATGTTTTCATGCTCAATAAACTTCAGCACCAAGTCCCTTAACAGCTGATGATAATCAGGTAGGAGGCGCATCCCATCGTCTGTGTGAGACTTTCCAGGAAGGATTTACTCTTTTTGTGCCTTGTTCTTTCTTCTCTGTTCTGTAACAGCTACAACAACGTAATATTTTCTTTCAGGGACAATGTGGACCTTTACTCTGATCTTATCATGGTTACTCTTACATATTCTTTAGTTAGAATAATTTTTTGCTTTCTGAAGCTTTTCCTGACAGCTTTTGGTTGTCTTTGGGGATTTCTTTGGATGAGTAAGGAGCTGCAGGCGGTCTGCATCATGGTGGAAGTCCTGCCTTAAGCTTTTGGAGTTTTGTTAATATAAAGTCCCGTAATGTAGTAAAAGAAAGAATTAAGTAAGTGTGATTCAACTATGCATCCTTCTAGATACATAGGGTGATTAATAATAGATAGCAGGAGCAAGGAGACTTGAGGATTATAATAATGGAGTTGCAGTTTAAAACTGCAGCTGAGTATCAGAGAGGATGTTTCCATGTATTTCCATATGGATTTTTCTGTGGGGAGCATGTCAGGGATATGTCATGAGGGAGAAGGTTATTGCTGTATAGTTTATTGTTAAAATTATTAAAGCTATGTTGAGAACTTGAAAAAAAAATTGTTCTTTTTTTTTGCAGTAAGAATCCTGTAAGGAATTTCTTTATAATGTACTGTATAAAATTCATATGAAAGGTTGGATAGCATAAAAGATTGCTTGCATGGATAACTGCTATGTGTTTTCTGTGTAAATGTTCCACAGAGTATCAGTTCTTGGAGATGCTGATATAAGGAGTTGCCACAGTGCCTGAAGAGCTGATATTATATATTGTCAGGAAAATTTGATGAAATTGTTTTCAAAACTCCTCTGAGAGCGTCTCTAGTTATGTAGGCTGGCTCCCTCTGGTTGCCTGGCTTCAAGTGAGCCTGAGGAAAAGCATGCCATGAGGCTGCAGCCACCTGGCATTTGGAGTGAGCTGTAGGAGCAGCCTGGGTGACCCCCGAGGCACCTGGCCCGCAGCAGCTCCTGCCCTCCACAACAGCCCTTCTTGCAGGGACCGGGGAAATGGTGGCAGCTGTCTGGGTATTTGTTATCAGAGGCTGCCGTTGGTAAAGAGAACCAGTTTACCCTAAACGCAGGTCAACAGACCTCCTCTAACACCCTGCTTGAACTGAACAGGATAAAGACTGTTGTTACTCCAGGTGCAGCTGTTCCCCTCTGATAACAGTCTTTAAAATCTGAAGAATTGGTTCTTGTACCCCCAGGAAGGACAGTGATGGGCTTCTTGGCAGGCTCTATTTGTATTAAATATCAAGAAATAAAGATGACTTCAATGACAATGTTGTAAATTGAACAAAACAGGAAATGGAAACCTGAAAAGTGAAACCCAAACTGCCCAAACCTGAATCAGCTTGGAGGTCTTTATAAAACACAGTTATTTCTGTAATTAAAGTGGGAGCTTATAATGCTGTTCATGGTGGTGGTTTGGCTGGGGGTCTGGAGCAGCAGAACAGACTCTGTGTTTGTCCTGGTGTAGCTTTGAGTGCTTGTTAATGAGTCAGTGAAAAAAGCCCTTGCTATCCATGCTGCTCTCTAGACCCAGAGAAAGTGAGGCCAGAACTTAGGAGCAGAGCTGATAGGCAGTTATCAGCTACCTATTTGAAGGTAGGTCCTTCATATATTTTCTTTTGAAGGGAAGATTAAAGTTATAGGCTGTGAAAGCTGTGGATACTGTGGACCCAAAGACCTGTAGCAGGCTTCTATTGTTTACTTTGCTTTCCCATGATGATAGGCTTTACTCCCCTCCCCAGACCTTCTTTCTCAGTTTCTAATGGTATAGCTGGATGCTGTCAGGGAGTAGCTAAAGCTGCCTCCTTCCCCTTCCCTTCTAGGAACAAGGATTTCATGTGCTATGCTTGTGACCTTCTCTTATCATGCCCAGATCTGTGGTAAAGAGGGGAGAGGAGATATGTAAGTGGCAGAAAAATTCAAATAACAGCAGTGCAAAGGGGTAGATCTGATTTCTAGCATTTGGGCTAAAGAATTGTTTTAGAAGTGAAGATGCAAGAGAATGTGTTATCTAGTGCTGCTTCAGATACTCATGCCTGCTTATATCTGTTTGGTTTGTCATTCCCATCAGCGATCTCCATCTAAATTGCTTCATAGGTCTGATGGTTTTATTTAGGTATCAGTTAAATCTAAATTAAGAAATTACCATTGTGAGAGTCAGCACAGGAAGATTAACTTATGGACAGAAGTTTGGATTCATAGTCTATGGAGAAAGAGTAAATTTGATGCATTAACTGTCTGGAGACAGGAATTTGCAAAAACTGTGAGGTTCTGTTTTCAGTTAAGACTTTGTCTTCTCTCTGCTAATAGCAAATACAAAGCAGAGCAACATACTGAATTTTTGTCCATGTTGCTCTTCACTGATTGCTTTTTAACAATTGAAATTAAAATTCTTTAAACATACCATACCAGTCTTTTCAGCTATTACTAGAGTAGTTGCTGTAACTTAAGTTCTTGACATTGAGAAGCACTGAGTAGGATTATGGACTGAAAATGATTTTTTTTAGAAAGCATGAAGGAGCTGGAGATTGGTGTGATTCACTAAATGTGTCCCCTGTTAAATGCATCTCAGATTACTTAGCGTTCCATCCAGTTTTCCACTGTTACAAGTCAGAGTTATATTGAGCCTTTAAATAGGAGGAAAGCATCTTAATCATCCATTAAGGGTAATAAAAGAAGTTGGTTATGACACCATTAAAACAACTGTAATGAAAATCTGTTTCAGTGTTTTGTAATTAAGAAGAACGTGGGATTTAGATGCCATCTATATTGCATCTGGGTTAGTGCTGACTGTGTTATTATGAGAATCATGAATTTTTTTTCTTGTATTCCCCACCTAAGTGTCAACCAGGCTCTTATGTGACAATTGCACAAAGGACATGAAGGACTGTGATCTGCTGTCTGTACAGGAGAGATCCATCCATCCAAATGAATCTGTAGATGTATTTAAAACATACATTGTTTTAATTGGAAGAAAAAAGCCTTGTTCAGTCATGTGATGGTGTTCTATCAGTTTTATATGAGAATTTTTTTCTTCCTACATATTTTGTTTCTGTCATAGCCATAGTCCATACCCATTTGATTTATATTGATGAAATACTCTGTATTTAAAATATCAAACTTTCTTTAAAACTTTATTGTTCTGAAGCTTGTTTACTTGTTTCTGATACATCAGTTGCAGGGGAAAAGTACTACAGGAAAAAGTACTGCTCGTGGTAAAGCTTTTGAATATGGGCATCCAGGTAGCTCCACAGTACTCTCCATCTTTGCTTTCTTGGTCTGATGATGATTTTGTTTAATGTTTCCTTATTTAAGAGAACATACTGTATTATCTAGTGAGAAAATTATGCCAAATTTTAAAATAATTTGAATGTCATTAGTGTGTTAATAGTTATGCATATTTATTTTACAGGAAATAATCAGCTATGTGGACATTAAAGGTTAACTGAAAAGGGTGTGGATTAAAGAAGAAAGAATTTATCATCAGTCAGAACAAAAATATTGATATGCAAAGAAAAAGATTAATGTGAGCAGAACTGGCAGTTCATTAAGAGAAATGTGCCATTTAACACCGTCTGAAATAATACCATAATTGAGATTGCATTTTAAAGAAGTGATGGCTGTGTAATTTATAACATCATTTGTTTCGCCTCAGACAGTTTAAAACCTTACCTTTCTGTAACACGGTCACTTTTTACCTAGGTAATTTTTAATAATTTATGCAGGAATTTTTTCATTCCTCTGAAAGATACAGTACTGGTGGTGTTAATACATTCACACATGCACCATTTGTCCTGCTGTAAATGCAAATCTTGCTTGCAGGTCTACCTGCATTAAGATGAAAGTTGCCCCTGCATCAATTGGCCTTGATGACAGCCAGAAGAGATCAGGCAGTGCTTGTCATAGCAATGCTTAACACATCTCCAGTGATTTCCATTTCCAAAAGCTATACGGGCAAATGATAACTCCAGGTAGCTACCCTTATGTATGTTACAAATACCTAAACTTTGCTTGACCTCTTGTTCTTATAATTTGAAAGACCTAAAGTTAAAAAACTTATAAGTGGGAGATCAGGAATCAGCAGCTTTTTGTCTGGGTGATGTGGGAACATTAACAGTCGCTTTGCATGGGGAGAACATGGTGCTGAGTAACTTCAGTTACGTGGTAGAGAAAATGGCTGGTAAGATCTTCACCTTGTTGAAGGTCCTCAAGCTCTTCTCCAAGGACAGTTCAGCTTTTACCACCTCTGGTTTTTGTGGCTTATAATATGTCAGGTCATACGGCCACTTTTTTAAGTGTTCATTGGATATAAGGTAGAAGAAGATTTTCAGATGTAGTCTCTTTCATTCCCACCCACAGCCATGAACATATTCATATCCTTCTTATTGCAGCAAATTTTAAGTCACTTGGACATCAGATTTATTTGGTCTTGTGACTGTATTTGCTTTTAAGGATATTTCATTGCAATGGTTTTAAGTTAGTTCTGTACTCTTCAAGCCACTGGAAATTTGGTTCCACACTGAACTGTCTGAAGACCTTAGAAAAAAACTAACTAAATAAAAAAAAAAAGGTGTGGGTGGAGGAGGGAGAGGAATAAGAAAAAAAGGCAGCAGATCACTGAAATATACTTCATAACACAAATGCCTAATGTTAACTACTTGAAATTTTGGCAATTCTTTGCCCATTCTGTCTCACAGTGCTCAGTATGATCACCAGCTTTGCTACACAGGTTGCAGAATGTGATACTAAGTGGGACGTACTTATGTGTACTTACAATTTGCTCATACATACAAACTCGAAGTAGGAAATGATTTAAATAAAAATTGGAATGCTTCAATAATAGTATGACTAGTATTTTGTTGGTGGTCAAAATACTATTAGGAATCCTTTACTTCCAATCTACAAGTAGTTTTTATTGAGCATTGCATTCAGAAGTACATCCGCCATCTTTAAGTGAAATGAAAAAATAGAGAAAAGAACGGTGGGGTTTCATTACTAACTGGTGGGTTGACCTTGGCTGGATGCCAGGTGTCCATCCAGCCGCTCTATCACTCCCCTTTCTAACTGGACAGGGGTGAGAGTAAGATGGAAAACAACTCATGGGTATGGATAAGGAGTTTATGAAAACAGAAGCCAGGCAAAAGCTTGCATGCCCAAAAGCAAAGCAAGAGATAACACGGTTTATTCTCTGCTTCCCATCAGCAGCAATGGGTGGCCACTCCTAAGCAGCAGGGCTTCAGCACACACAACAGTTCCTCAGCAGGCAGCCACTGGAGACAAGGAATGCCCTCCTTCCTGCTCCTTGCCTTAGCTTTTATGTCTGAGCCAATGTCATGTGGTTTGGAATATCCCCTTGGTCAGTTTAGGATCCCAGGATCTTGCCCTTGACTGAGGAAGGAATGTTACAGTGCTGATGCTGTGCTCGGCAGTAGCCAAAATACCGGTGTGTTATCAACCAATGCAAAGCACAGCACTGTGAGGGCTACTACGAGGAAATGAACTCCATCTCAGCCAGACCCGATACACTAGTGAATTTTCAGTTGTTTTAGTTGTTAGAATATAGGGTTCTGCAGTTCTACTGACTTGGTAGGCTTACATCTGTATATAATGGACTAGATCTGGTTGTATATCTCTAGTTTTGCCGTTCTGGCAGTGGTATTTTAGTGTTCATCATCACTTTAGAGAAAGATGCTGCGTTGGGAACATTTGCTTTTTAACTACATGTTTCCAGAGTCATACTGTTAAGGCTCAGCCTTAATGCCCTTCTAATGTAACTTTTTTAAAAATGAAATTGTCTGCTTTCTATTCTTCTTTTTGTTTGACAAAATTGTATTAAGAACTGATTAGGTGGCTCTGCAGGAATATAGATGCCTGGTTACTGATGCAAAGTCAAATAATCATTTAGACCTAAGCATATTGGAATGTCTCTCACATTAAACTTTTCTTATAAGATTTGTGATTCAGCTAATTTAAGATGACATATGCATTAAATGAGTTTCGAGGAGCAATTCAACTGAACAGGTGAATCTGATACTCCAGAGATTTCTGTCATTAGATGTTGCTTTATAATATTGCTTTACAGAAGAAACAGTACTTATACAGGTTTTCTTAATGGCTTCTCTCTTGAAAGCAAAGTGAAAACAATTTTAAAAATTAGTGAAATCTGTAACTTTCCTGTAGTTATTTTGTTCTTCAGTGTATTTCAAAAAGCTTTTATATAATTGAGAATTTTTTTATTTTTTAGTTTTGTTACTTTTACACCAATGCCTGTTTTCAGATAAATTTTCTCTGACTTAAGCCAATGCTTTTAGATGCTGTGGGTGTTACTTGGTATGTGAATGTATGTACTAATGTGATAGCACACGCAAAACATACTGGAGTTCTTCCGCAGAACTCCAAGCCGGTGTTTTACCCACTAAGGAAGTACTTTGTGGGAAATAACATTGTAGCAATGACAAAAATCAGCAGAATATTTATCTTATCTATAAATAGTCTGGCTCAGGTACTGGCAGAAGCGATCACTAGAGAACTGTGTGTGCCAGGCAGGGCAGCCATGGTTTGTAAGCAAGGCGGGATGGTGGAACAAATGCAGCTGCATTCTGCAGTGTAGAAATGAGTGCTCAGATGACACTGTAGATGCAACAGGAGGCACCTCAACCCCACTTGCACTGGCTGTTCAGTACAGGGGCTGCTAGCTGTAGAGTGGTGCCATTTATACGTAAGTCAGGCCTTGTACTGTAAGGACTGATGGTTTCAGTACCCATGTGGAGACAGTTTTTCAAATTCACAAATTCCACTCCTGGGAGGTACTGTCAAATGGCAGTGTTGTTTGACTTATAAATAAAATAGTTGTTAGATCTACTTTTCAAAGGTGCTATTTGTCTGTAAATGTTAGTGTTATTCAAATGCTTGCTTCTCCATGTAGTCCTGTTCCTGTTAAACTACTTACCCTAGACAAGTTCAAATAAA
The DNA here is from genome assembly GCA_035584735.1 of Pseudotriccus pelzelni. Taxonomy (NCBI): domain Eukaryota; kingdom Metazoa; phylum Chordata; class Aves; order Passeriformes; family Tyrannidae; genus Pseudotriccus; species Pseudotriccus pelzelni. The sequence goes on from JAWMRA010000078.1 coordinate 21,010,083, forward strand.
TTTGCAGTAAATTGATTAGGCTTTTAGTAGCTAACCATAACTTGAGGTATTCTTTTGATCAAAGTTCTCCAAATATTTTACCTCTAGATGGAAAACAATGGATCAGCAAAATTGTAGTATCCCCCTAGGCTAAATCATTCCATAGAGTAATATCCCAGTGCCCGTGCTACTATTGTTGCCTTTCTTCCAGCGCTGCAGGGATTCACTGCACTGAGTTGTGGAACCCTTCAACAGGTGGAGAGGGCAGTATGTGCACCACCTTGCCACTGCCAGTGTTGTGTGGTCAGTTCAGAAACAAAATCACCTGAGTGTAAACAACAGGCATTAGATGTTTGAATATAAAACTGCTTTGTGTTCTCATCTGTATGACCATGAATCACTACAGTAGCACCAAATTGTACTTATTAAATATTCAGCTGTCGAATTTAATACATCACGAAACCAGAAGGGTTTAAATGGTACTGCTGCCCCATATACTATTGACTTGAATCTGGTGTGTGTTCAGTCCTCTTTGCACCCAAGTAGAGGGGGTGGCAGTTTGTCTACTTGATGATTTTCTAAGAAAGATAAGTCCTGAAGAACACAGAGCAAGCATATTTATTTCTTTACTGAGTTGTTTGTTGCATTTAACCTGTCTCATGTAATAGATCAAGTACTTACTGCACTGTTATGAAATGATAAGTTGTCAAGGTACCAGTTTTACTTGAACCCCAGATGGAGTCATCCAGAAATGACTCTTGCAGTCCTGCTTTTAGTTGTTCAGGTAGGGATAATGGTAAATTGTTAGCTTCTTACACAATAACTTGCAGTTAGTTGGTAATTTCTGTGGCAGTGCTTGTTGATGCTTCACCATAGCTCTCAGTTTGTCTCTATACAACACTTTTCTCCTGCATCACTTTTTTTTTCTTTCTTTCTCTGTGTTCCTTTGATTTTTTTAGGGGAAAATCCTAATGGCAGTGAAACATCTATACCTCAGTACTGTGTGAAAGTGGTCTGTTACCTTTCTTGCCTTCAGCAAGTTCTTTGCTTATATCTTAAAATTCCACATATAAATTATTGTTATTATTACTCAAGTAATTGTCTGATACTGATTGGGCTCATTCATTCATAGATACTTCCCAGTTTTCTCTTTTTTTCTCAAGGAATATTAAAATGTCTTAAGATGCATTGGCTCTCATTTTTCAGTGACAAATTATTGTCTGCCTGTTTGTCCTTTCTAGAACTTCTTCCCTCCACTCTGCAGATCTTCCCAATTTAAAACCATCTGCTCAGTCATTGTTAACTCCTTGCCTAATAACTTCACTGTGGAATGAGTAATTCTGACATTTTCACTTACAGCCTTATTAGCAAAGTTGTGTGTTCCTGCTGGGATGTTTTTAGGAATCAAGGGCATCACCTTCTTGTGGATATTTTGTGAAACAACAAATTGTTAAGTAAAAATCCAGAATCTGAAAGCAGGATTTAAATAAATCAGCTGTTAAGGCTATTGTGGGCATGTATACCATGTCTGTAATGAATCCAGGTCTTTTCTGTAGTGCAGAAAGTCCTGTTAGCTTTTGCATCTGTGTGAATGTTCACAATGTTGTATGGTTTGTTTTCCTTTTCTTTTCTTTTTTTTCCTGCCCGCACTGTTATTTTTCTGCTTCCAGTCTAGCAGAAGCAGTTTGAATGTATTCATCCTGACCCAGAAGGCCATGGGAACAGATACATTTTCCTGCTGTCAAAAGTGGAGTGTGTATTTCTTTTACATTTCCATTCAACTTTTTGCTTAGTTCTCAGTTTTTAGTGTGTTTCTTTCTGCTTACGGACAATGAAATAAGTTGGGGGTCATGGTACATGTTCAACATCAGTTTGCTTTTTAAAAAATGTATCAGAAATTCTTTATAAGGATTTTAAAGCAGCTTTTTCTAGACAGCTTTGTGGCTAGGATGGCTTTCAGTCAAATTAACCAATATGATCTTATACAATCAGTAGCTGAGCTCTTTCTTATATCCCTCTTTTCTATTCCCTATGATCCTTTGTGTGGCACAGGTGGCAGAGAAAAGAGGTGATGATGAAAAATAGTACTGGACTTGTTGGAAAGAGAAAAACGCTTTTCACGAGTGCTAGAGTTGTTCTTTCTAGTTGCAGGAAAAGTATTTCTACATCTGCCCATTCTGTAACTTATGTTTGTGAATTGACAATTGAGTCCTATTCACAGACTAGAATAATTATCACCTGTGTTACTGTAAGATTGTCTGCAGTATACATAAGATTTGTGGTGAAAAATGATATTTTAATAGAACAACTGATAACAGCTGGAAAAAACAGACAGGCTGAGAGGCAGGCATGCCTTTTGCCTTACTGCTCTCTGTCTCTTGGAAACTTGACTCCGGCACTCCAGTGTGGAAGACTAGCCATTAGTGCATTTCGGGAATTCCAATTTGGGATCCTCATTAGACTCTCCCTGTTAGTGAGTAACTTTTATAAATGAACAGCACTACCATAAGCTAATGGCTATATTAGGACCAGGACATAGGATATTGTAGTTAATTTATCTTATTTGAGAGGAATTTAACTCTGGTGCTCTAGTAAACCTGCATGTTGGAGACATGCATTCAGGTAAACGGCAGAGAGACCTAAAGGCTGCAGGACACTTTTGATTGCCAAGAATAGGCTTCTGGGTTAGAGCACTGACTGCTTCTTTGAAGCAGTGTCAGTGTTTCCACCCATTTTACTTCAGTTTGTTGTCATTCAGGTATTCACTGAATAAATGTGCTTCTGTTGGAAAACAAGTAGCTGAGTAGATAGGTTAAGTGGACAGTTCATGATCTACAATAGACTACAAAATTTTAATATTGTTACTGAGTCATAGTTATGGTTCAGTAAGCCATTTACCTCAAACTCTATGTAATCATTAAATAAGCAAAACAAGAAGCTGAAAAGGAAGCACAAGAAGAATATGAATTAAAGAAAAGCAGCATTTTTCAGTATTCTTGCTAGAGCCATTTTAAATATATCTAAATCAGTATAATAAACTTCTCAACACATTTAAGGTAAAATAGAAAGGGAAACCATGCACATGGTTGGTAAGCCCTTGTTTTTGCAGATGTGACTGGTTTTCTCATTTGCAGAATCATATTTGCTGTGAACAAAGGCTTCTTGATTGTCATATCAACTTGACTAGAAAGCTATTCTGCAGCTAGAAAGATATCAAATATTAATATTTGTGCTCATGTAGTCAAAGGTGTGTGTATTAGATAGGTCTTGAGTCTGGATATAGCTACAGCCTCTTGTAAAAGCCAAATACAATTTAAAAATTACAGTGATGATAAATCAGTGCGGTGTGTTTTGTCAATAATTGATCCTAGATAAAATCAGATACATCCTCTGAGTCTAAGATAAAGCCAGATGAAGTAGAGGCAATTGGGTTTACCAAGGAAGAAAGTATATTCTTACATTTCTTTTTTTTTAAAGTTCAGAGTAAGAGGCAGCAGGGGATTTTCTATGTTAAAGACATAGGCATAGATCATTCACTCTCTGTTTTAAATACAGGGCATTACAGGGTATCCTGAGCTGTTGTTTAATGAATGAGTAAAATTAAAGTTGTGGTTTATGTCACAGCGCAGATAGATGATGTTGTGCAGGCCTTGCACTTGGTAATGCATCAGAACAGTTTCTTCTTTCATTGTGGATAAATAATGGTCACAGTGCCTGGAGAACGTGGAACAGTGTCTGTCCTTCCTGTAATTATATGCAAGTTCCCCAGTGGGTCTGATACGACCTTAATTTTAATAAATGGGCCCTATGCTTCGATTCCTTCTCTCAAAATAAGCTGCAACAGCAGGACATGTGTTGATCTTTTATCTTTCAGGCAACACAGGAAGCGGAGGGGAGTTCACTGCTTGTCAGGAGGTCCTTCCTCCACTTTTCCAGGCAAAAAAGTGTTCAAGAAGCAATATGTAAATCTTGGGTACTCACCTGGTGATCCTCCATTTACCTTTTTGCTTTTATGTACACTGGTCATTAAGGTTTGAAGTTTTGATGATCCCCTGTAAGCTCTGTCTTTTTAAAATGAGATTGTCGCTCTTCCTGTAGTGTAACCATGGAAACAGACAGGGAACCCTTAAAGAAAGTGATCGAACATGCTGTGCTAATTAATCCTACCCTTCAGGTTTTTTTCAGTTGAAGGATGTGGTTAAATAAATTTTGCATGAGTAAGCATATTTAGATGTGAAAAAGGGTATAAAATATGTAGCAAATTTTCTTGCAGAAGGATATCTGAAAAAACCCTGGTAACTGTCATCTATTTGCATCTGAAGCATCAAAACAAGAAATGCAGTATCAAGTTGGTGTTTCGCATATATATTTTCATAGCATTCTTTTTATACCATAAATATATCTGAAAGATAAGAGTATTTTTTTCATGTCTCAAGTGTGATAAGAGACATTTGCATTAATTTTGAGTCTTTGAGTGAAACTGTTTAAAATTGCAAATGCCTTCTTTATACAGGGCGTTATTCAGAAAAGGCAAAGGTTGCTCCCTCCTTGAAAGAAAGCAGCTCCTCCAAGGCATTTGCCTAATTCAGGTCCTTTGAGTCCTGCACAGGGGTAGTGACTAACTGAATAGTGGAACTATGCCAGATTTTCCCCTTCCAAATTTTAGTCTTTGTGAGTGTTTTCCTTGGTTGTTCACTCTTGATTTCCACTGGGCCATTTAGTTTCCAAAGCAGTGTATGTGCCCAGCTAGTAAACCAATTGGCCACAACTGAAAACATATGGCCTGTACCCATAAGCCTCCCCATAAACCAGCCCACCTCTTAAACCTGGTGATGCTGTCTGATGCCAATGTACGCCCTCAACTGGTTTTACAAATGAAGGTTTTGTTTGTAAGTTTCTCCATTCCTTGTGATCCTTGTATAACCAAGAAACCAGATGCAGCAGCGAACCTCAAGTGAGACTTTCATTGTGTTTTGGGAATGAAGAATGTATTAAAGAAAAACAATAGGCTGGGATTAGGCCAAAAGGGCCGTCCTTTGAAAATCAGATTTTACTTAACCTAGAGTGAATTAGAGGTGGAGGAGATCTAGAAGTAAGCAGTATGCTGAGGAAACAGCATGGATGACATTCCCAGCAGGATGGCAGTTGGTTCCATGCTGAACAGTCACAGAAGATGAGGAAAGGTGTGCTTGGGCTGAGTATACTGCTTGCAAAGCTCCATCCTGACCATCAAAGTGGCAGAAACTGGTCGGCAAGCATGGATATTGTATTATTTGCAGTGTGACTTCTGGTATGAGTACTCATTCCTCTGTACATGGGCGATTTCTGGAATGTGTGGATCATCAGCTTTGTGTCATGGAAATCTGAGTTCATTTTTCATCCCACAAGCTCTAAAGTTTTTTAACAGTTTTCCCCAAAACACATGATGTTGCTGACTTCTTAAAAATGCCTTTCCCCTGCTTGCTTTTGTCTCTTATCAAAGCTAGGTAGAAGATTAGAGAGGAAGTTGTTTGCAAGCAAATTCAGTCTTCCTCAGACAAGACTAACAGGGAGGGCTCTGACAGGCAAAGAAGGATGGAGTCATTCACCATCCAGAATTCTCAAATTCTTTTGTAATTTTTATACTGCTTAATAATACTAGGTCCATATCCACAAATTCAGGAAACAGTGTTTCAGTTTAGTCACATGGAATATAGATGCTTAGAAATTCAGGCTTGTTAATGGTTCTGTGTGCTAGGAATAAGAACTGTTCACCAGCAAAAACATTAATCTAGAGGCAGAGGCACTGTGAAGCACGTGATGTGACCTCGTTGGGGCTGTACCTGGCCAACCCTAGGCTTTATTTGTGAGCCAACTTCTTAATCAAGCTGGTGGCCAGGTGCACAGCTGTAAAAGAAATGGAGTTCTGAACATTTTTAAAAATGGTCTTTCTTGTTTCAAATGTAATTTTTTTAAAAGAAGAAATCATGGCACACAATTCAAATTATTCCTCTACAGTGGTCGAACTGCTATAATCAGCTGATAATGCAGTCTGCTGGCAAGATTTGCCATCATTACTATGGAGATATATTCACTGAGACTAACTGTTCTTAAATAGCCTTTCCAGTGTATTAAGAATAAAGGGACAAAGCACTCTTCGTCTGCGCTCTGTTGAGAATTCTCATGTTGCTTATTTCTTTCTGAGTGTATGACTTTGCTTCCTTGTTTCTGTAAGGTATAAAACATTTAGTAATTTCATTTGTTTTGTGAAAGGAAAATCAGTAGCTCAAGAAGACACAAAAAAGTACCCAGTAGTGCATTCTCCTGATTTCCATTACTTGTGCATGTCCAGTGTTCCCAGCAAGGGAGCGGATGGTCTCAAGGCAGTAGCTAGGAGCCGATAATTTGAAAAGGCGTTTGCAGGCCTTTGATTGGAACAGTCACCTCTAGCCCTGAAAATCTTTCTCCATTTTCTGGAGGAGAGAGTCTTCTGTAGAAGAAACACTGTTAGAAAAGTGTGCTCTCTACTGCTGCTTTTAGCATATGATGATATCTCTTTTACATGAGGTAGATTATGGTTGTGTAGTAATGTGAATTATTTTAAATGACTGACAAGCTTAAAAGACAATTATTGTAAATAGTATCTCTTCAGTAGGCCACAGATTTCACTGAAATGATTTCTGAAATTGGTGCGCTGCCAACACACATTTGTCGAGAGAGAAGAATTTTTCACATACCATTTTCTGGTGTATTACTACAATATTAATATTTATTTGAATGGTAATGTGTAAGTGTGTCTACAGCTTTCAAACATAAACTTGAATAAGCAAGCTGGGGTTTGCAGTGTAAGCTGTGGAAAGTTTCCTTAGGATTCCCTAAAAAGCCAAATCTCATCTGTGACATCATTTGTATGGGAGTTTCCTTATAGTTTCCTTTTTCTAAATAACTCTGAAATGAAAGGATATGGATGCCGGATGATAAGCAATTAATGGCAATTAAAATATTTATTTTTTTTTTTAGGCATACCTGTTTGTTTGTTTAGGTATACCACCACGTATCTTTGCATCTCTCCTGGACTTATGGTTGTCATTATGAAAAGCGTATTTTATTGTCCCTTCATAAAATTCACAGCTCTGTTTAGCCAGGTACCGAATGATAGATGCTATCATGTTGTTTCATTAAGTAACTTACTCCAGTAGTAGAAGAAAAATATGCTTGCAACACACCGTCACGTTACATGTGCTCATATATCCTCTTAGGATTGTAACTATACAGCAGACTATTTATTTGTTTTGTTTACATTTATTCATTTGTGTTTACCCCACAGGTCTTGCAAGAGCTAAATCAGTTCCCAGTCATACATATTCTAATGAAGTGGTAACCCTATGGTACAGGCCTCCAGATGTCCTTCTGGGATCAACAGAATATTCCACCTGCCTTGACATGTGGTAAGTGTAGGTGACAAGACTCTATGTAGATGCTTTAGCTCTTGTGTTTTTTGGGCACGTAAAGCAAATATGTAGTGAGATTAGTGATAGAGGTTAAGAAACGTGTGTGTAGTAACACTTGTGGTTCATCCAGTACGTCCCTAAAAGAATCCCCTCCTGCCATCCCACCGATTCACAGCTGGTACCTGCTGTTGACACAGCACTAGAAGACCTATTGGTGCCTTGCAAGAGTCTGAATTATTGCTTGACTTTTGTAGTCTTAGCATGGTGTTTTCATGTGATATGACACTTGTTTTCAATGGCCACCTGTAGCAAGGAGAAAACATGAATTCTCTGTATGTGACCATATAGCCTCAGTTCTTAATCTACTGTACTTGTTAGCAGTAAACCAGTGTGACACATCACTGAACAGTTTTTTTACAAACCTACAGATTTTATTTAGACTTGCAGGTTTGGAAGGGCAGTTTGATTTCAGGATTGGCAGTTTGATTGAGGAGGGACTCAAAATGGTACTTCAGCAATCCAGGTAATTATTTTTTTCCTGACGAAAATGACGCAAGAATACTGGGGAAGAACACAATAATTACATCTTCAGTGATATCAGTAAATGATGTCTTCTTGCGTGGAGCATTTCATATAGGCCTAAAAAAGATCCAGGTCCTCAGGGACAGAGGTGGTTTGTTGGTTTCAAATGAAGAATGATGTCCTAGATCTGTAGCCCTTACAATATTTTTGCTGCCCTGTACAAACTGAAGAACTGTGACAAGCTTGGGAAAAAAGCCCCAGTAATACAGTTTCTTTCACATGGCAGCAATTTGTATAGAGGCTCAGCTATGCCACATCAGAAATCAGATTAGGGCAAATGTGTATTGTGTTTGACAGAAGAGGTTTAGGTTCTTACTTCTATGCTTTTGTGGGTTATCTGAGACAGCACTTCCAGTTTGATTGTGAGAGGTGTAGTTTCATGTTAAGGTCACTTATGCTTACTTGGCACATTCAACAGTGAGCTCTGCTGGAGCACGGACAGGCTTGGGGCTGTACTTACACAATGGTTGTACATAGCTGAGCCCTAATTACATTAAAACCACTTGGTGGCTTCCCAGAGTGGGAGGAAGGGAGACCCAGAGAAACCTGACTACCATCAGATTCCAAGATAATTTGGTAATTTGTTATCAAAAGTGTGTTTGTAGCATTAGCATTTTTATGCAATTACTGGCATTATGTCCTTATGGCAGATACTGTGTGCGCTCCTGTGTCGTTATTGATGATCTACATGATGACAAAAGTAGGCAGCCACTTCACTAAATATTTAAATAATGTTGAGGTGGAAAGCACAGCTGTTTCCTCTATTTAGAGGGAAATAAAAAAAAGGCACAGGACCTTTGCTATAGCCATGATAAATAACATTTCATGGTTGTTCCCCAGGAACAGAAAGTGGGGCTCCCACTGAGTAGAAGACCAGCTGCATGAAAAAAGAGTCCAAATATTAACCCCTGGACAGTGGCTGGGAAGCAGGTGGCAGAGGCTGCAGGCTATTTTTACACTTCATTTGCTGGTGTAGAGAATTAGAATAGTAACTAAAAGCTAATGATCCACATGTAATGTTACATTCTCCTGCATTCTTTTTTTCTAAATAGCCACTGGCAATAAAATAATATTAATGAAGACGTACATGCATTAGTGGTGTCAGGCTGCTGATGGAAATCAGTGGTGGGCTTTGTGATTTACTGCTGACAGCGTTTGATACAGCGGCAGTAAATGTATTATACTACCCATGACTGCATCAAAGAGTTGTGATAACCTTTGATATAGCTTGCCTTTTTTTTTTTTTTTCCTCTTGATGAGGACTTACTAGTAGCTAGAAAAATGGCTTTGCATTGCCTCTGGTGTAACTTGCCCTAATCCTTGAATTTTACAGTCCTTTGAAAGTCAATGCAAGGAAAATAGGCTTCAACACATAAAGGGTTTAGGGATTACTAAAACCCATACATAAGTAACACAGAAACATAGGGGAAAAAATCCCCAAATGAACCTATTCTATTTGTTCCTTACAGGAAGAGTATAGTATTAGTAAATGAAGCAATTTAAACAGGTTCTTATGTCCATTTGATTCTGGTAATGCATGTGCTGCTGCTACATCTGGGTTGCTTACATCAAGAAGTCACTAGGGATATTTTATTTTGAAGTGCAGCTGCCTTTAAACTCTGTTTGCTAACAGCTGGCAATTCTTTTGCATATCCTGTTGTTTCACTTAAAAATAAAATACTCTTAGTCATAGTACAGGCAACCTAAGCAGTTACGGGCTGGGATATATTTTAAATTCATTTTCAGTAACATCAGCTATGTTTATTGCTGCGGAAGAAATAAATTAAAATTAGGCCAGTCAAATGTTACAAAAGTGGTTCTTAAATCACTGTTATGTAACTTTGTAACACTGGTTTCTATACATGATTTCAAATCTGATCTTAGTTCAGGGAGGAGTTTTTCTATCCTATTATTAGAAAAATAAATTGTGCTTTTCAAGAACACACCGCTTTTCACACATAGCCTGCTATCAGTGTGGATTTGAGTGCTTACTGTAATTCCATACTTGCTTTCATGGATATTTGACCAATGAAGACCTGTGACAGTAACTAAGATATTCATTACATAAAAATGGATCTTGTCCTAGACACAGGTGCACCAAATTATGGTTTTTACACAGGGGATCTTACAAAGGCATCTTTATCCTGTTTCTCCTGCAAATAGTTTGCAGTGGGAGAAACCTGAGAGCAGGAGTCCCAGTACACCCTGAAGAAATACTTCTTGGGGCCTGGGAGAGAAAAGAGCATAAGGGAAATTAGCTCCTTTGCCCTTGATTTTTTTCAGGATTATGACTTCCACTTCTAAGAAATGCTGATGTGTAGGATCACAGTATTAAAGTGATATGATAATAACTATCAAGCTGTTGTTAATTAAACTTCTCTCGCTGTCAGTAAGCTCTTCAAAAGTTGTATCAGCATTAGCTTGATTGGGAAAATCTGTAGGATCAAATTCATAGAAAAGCTGTTTGGGAGGAAACTGTCTGGGTCTGTAGTTATGGGAAGAGCATTTCAGTTCCTATCTGAAACTTACTTTTGCCCATTGGGAACATCAGATTTACTGTTGCTTTTTCACTGCTAGAAATACGTTTCATGTGTGTAAAGAAAGCACATTATAAAGGTATCTGGATGTAGAAAGGAAAACCAGAAAGAACACGTTCAACAGGAAAGTATCTCAAATTGCTCAAGTTTGTGGAGTGTTTTCTTGAGATTATTTTGCACTCTGCTTTTACTGAACAAGTGAGTTCAATAGAAAGATTCTTGCAAAAAGTGATCATGTAGATTTCAATTCTTTCAATTCTTCCTAACATAGAAACTGAGCATTGCTACATAGCAAAACAAATTTCTGGAGCTTTTAATTCTAGGTAGCTCTGTGACACAGGCAAGAACAGAGTACTCTAGTCACTTGTAATTGCAATTACTTCAAGTCTGACTGTAAAGAAATACCTTGGGCTATCATGCTTTCAAGTAGATCAATTTTCATTCATTGCATCTGCTTCCTGCAGAAATTTTAATGGTTTTTGTCATCATGGAAGAGAAATTCTGATTCACTTATTACTTCTCATGTGAGAACTGCAATCTGTTTGCCGTATTGCTGCTGTATTTTTATCCGACTGTATCATTCATCATATGTTATTTTTCACTTATCAAAGAGGAGCGGTCATGAAAGACAAATTCCAATCAAATTCAGCATTTGTGGGTATTCTGGCAACGTGCCACTGTAGAATTAAATCAGATTTTTGTCAGCTAAGGAGACAAAAGTGCCTTGCTTTTCATTCCTGCACCCCAAAATTTATTTTCATAGTTCTGTTTATAAGCAGGATCATATAGGAACATGCTTTTTTCTTTTCTGAATAAATCAGACAAAAATAAAAGTTTCTGTATCTTTCCAACATGTTGTATATTACTAGGATTTTATGGAAGAGGCTGCAGTGCTACATCTTGGTGACAATTCCATAAAAAAATTAAATCAGCTGGTTTTTGAGGGGGAGTGCGTGTGGGTTTTGTGTTTTGTTTTGTTTATGGTTTTAGGATTTTTTAAATGCTGATATATTCAACAGTGTAGTTGTGAAACTTGAATGAAAACTCGACTGTTCTTTTGGATTTCAGAAACCTCACTGGGGGATTGCTGAAAGCAGTTACTTGGTTTTCATAAAATGCCTTCCAAATGCTGCACATGGAATACAGGCTTAATGACCAGATAGAAACATTATGTGAAGGACCAGCATAGGCCTTCGCCATGAAGGCCATGCTGAATGTTATCACCTGTGCTGAGCCTGCTAGAAGGCAGATATGTTCAGGGAAGAAAGTTCAACAGTTTAAAACATATATAGTAAGAATGAAGGGTTTCTATATTCTCAATTTAAGTATAAACTAAAACTTGGGTTGGAAACAGCTTCTCATTTTGGAGTGTGTCTGTAATCTCTTTTATGGCTCCATCACGAAAAATCATAATATTAACTGAAGGAAACAACCCTTATAATCTCTTATATATTATGCCTTACCAGAGCTGTTACGTTATTTTTTTTTATAGTGCTTAATTACATAGAGACAAGAATGTGCATTCTTAAGCCAAACATGTAAAACCAGCCCACCAGTAAGCAAGTTAATGTTAAAGGAATACCTTCTTGAATTATAAAAGCTGTGTAGGGAAAAAAAAAAAAAAGCAGGTTCCTGAGGCATTCAACTTCATTTTTACAGTCTCATTTGCTGTGTCAATTCAAATGCAAGAGTAACTCGTTTAGCTGTGCTAGTAATTCTTACTCTGTATGAGGTAGCACAGTAACAGCCAGAGTCCAAAGAAATTAAGCAGGACAATAGAAGAGCAATATTAGATGCTACGGCCACATACGGTCTCATCAATACATCAATAGGTTTAGTTATGCTTTTTGTCATCAGAGAGTAAACCACCCATTTCCACACTAAGTGGTTGTCACTTTTACTTTGCAAGGTTATCCTGTGCCATTGCATTGGAAAGATCTATGAACAAATTTGCAGCATTTGGCTTATTTATCCAAACTCAGAAGTCCTATAAAGAGAGTAGGAAAATCTGAACTGGATACACTGAAATATGTTAGGGTAATATTCTTTTGTCAAAAATTATTTTTCAAGTGCTGCATGAAAATGTCATTGTAACTGAGCATACAGGCATTACACCTAAATAACACACCCTTGGAGACGTGGCTGCACATCAAAGCCTGTATTTCATATTTCAAGAAATAATCTTTGTGTCATCAAAACTAGAGATGGGGATGATTTGTGAGATCATCTTACCCACCCTACTGTTAATGCAAGTCTGTTTCCTGAGGAATATTCTTAAGTGTTTCAGCTTGTCTAGTTTTACACAATTGCAACTCTGCCTCAAGTCCATTGGGAGGCTGAGGTATAGCACAAATGTTAATTGTATTTCCCTATACTCACCCTAAATTTTTTATTTCCTAAAAGCATTCTGCTATTTCTGGTTCTGCTTTGGATCTACCTACAGTTCAGGGAACCATTCAAATCCTAATCAGTTCTCCCTGTCCTTCATTTTGCATAATTTTAAGTCCAGAGTCATCATGTTTTCCCTATCCCTTGGATTATGTTGTAGACAAGAATGACATAACTTTCCTAATTTTTCCTCACAAAACATCTCTTCTGGCATGAAAATAGTTTTTGCTTTGCTCAAAAGTATCTCTAGCCTGTTTAAAAGTCTGTGAGATCTGCAAAAACAAGACAAAATTTCAAGGCCTTGTAGATGCTTTATCTCTTTTCTCGTTTAAAGTGTGTGCAGTTATGGTTTGTGATGCAGGGATCCTACTATAGACTCAAGTTTCTGTTTACTGTGAGCCTAAAATTCACAGATACCACTAAGACATCAAAAATGCCATCGAGCCATCTTGAAGCCTTTCGGTGCTCTTTTGGCTTTCTGGGTATTTTCTATCTCTTTCCTAGTTCAATGTCCTACTTTTTTTGGTATTATTAGTAGTATTATTATTATCTTATTTTTTTGTTTCTATTCCTTTAAGCTTCCCTTTGTCTTGGCTTATTCATCAATGTGCCAAACACCATAACCTTTGAAACCAAGGATAAGCTTAACTTTCAAGTGGGTCAAGGGAACAGCCGTCCTCCAGCTCAAATCTTGAATGTTTGTGTTTCTCTCCTGAATGATTTTAATAACCTTTTGATTTTTGTAATAGATGTTTATTTAACTGCAGTACCCTTTCATTTCAGCTTGGGACTAAATGAAGTACTAGGTTGCAAAAGAGTCCAAGACAGATAATAGGATTCTTCTTTCCAAGCAGGAAATTTTTCTTCAGTGTTGTTTGCAGTTCTTACTTGATTTTTGGCTCATATTTGTATCAAAAGCACTAAAAGTGGAAAAATTTATAAATAATATAAAACAATACAAAATTTGGCAAAATTTTCCTGCTGCCTTTACAGCATTCCTGTTTAAACAGCAAGATAAAAGTTCACTGCAGATGTGTACATGCTCTCAAATGATACACTGGTTTAATCAAGTCTGTTTTCTGGTTGCAAGAATAGAACTCTAATCCTCTTTTCTTTAGTCTAAATTCAATTGTTTTATTGCTCATCTTGAATAAATGGCTTCTGGCTGGAATCTTGAGTTTTTCCTTGCCTGAGATGCTGATCATATTTGTAAGTATTTGACTAAGATATATTGTGCCTATCTGTGCCTAATGAAGCACTAACCAGACTAAATGATGAATGGCAGTTTAATCAATTCAGTTCATTTGGTAACCAGCAGAAGCATATGGAACATCAATTTTAACCTCTCTTTTATAAACACCTAATTTATTCTAAAATTTGACCACAACTCTGCTTTTCAAAGTTTTCTTCCACTTATCAATGCCTGAAGAGAAACTTTACTTAATATAGCTCTGCTTTGGTATGTAAAATTGGAAAATAGTGATGTATATTTAGTTTTCTTCTTCAAGAAATTTGACTACCACCTCTTGTTGTCCTAGAATGTAAAATTATTTCATTGGTTGGTACTGGTCAAAGCCTTCAGAAATGAGGAAAGCACGGGTAATCTGCTGATAATCTCAGCTCAGTGGCATCTGTAAATGCCCAGCCCCAGCCTTAATGAAAATATGCAACTTGTTTTCATTAAGTTGTTCTAGAACCACTTCCTCACCAATATATGTAGACATATTCCTAAAATTAAATGCTGCTTTCTGAATGCATCATCATGATGTGTAAGCAACGAAAAGGTATGTAATTAGTACATTGCAAATAATTTACTTCTAAAACCAAAGTTAAGTTAGAGTTTATTGCTGTGATTTTTTGACACAGAAACACAACTCTCAGTTTTAGGGGGAGATGGTACTGTAGTTAGTTGTACAAATTCTTAGTTCATTTTGATATGTAGTTTGGGGGTTTGAACACATTATTGTTCTGAATGAAGAAGGTTTTTGGCTGGTTGCTTACACAGACATGGTACAGCATACGTAGGTGTCTGCACACGGAAAGTGTAGAAAGAAATATGCAGAAAAATGTAATTGAACAAGTTATTAAAGTATATAATTAAATTCTCCATTCTGTTGGTAGCTAAGAGGGATATTTTCTCTTAAGACAGTTTTGCTGAGGGAACAAGATACTCTTGAGCTGTTTTCATCCAGAAAAGATGCAAATGCAAGTTTATAATTTGTTTTCCTTTTGAGATGCAGGAAGTTCGCAGGTTATCTGGAATTTGAGTTAGTCACAGAAGCTTTCCTCAGCGTTAGAGAATCTATTCTTTTGTGCTATAGTTAGTGTGTCTCAGATATTTTTTTCCTCTGATTTCCCAGTATTTCTACTACTGGCTTAACTCAGTGGGATGAGGGAGACTTGTGTGAAGTACTTTTTGTGAGAAATCAAGTACAGGAGCTGTAAGAAAATGGCTGTCATGGCGTGGAGAGGAGCGAGTCCGTGTCTTCTCAGCCCATTGCAGCACCTCTCAGCGGGAGCTTGTGGGGAATGGGGTCAGCAGCCTCCCAGAGCTCTGGCCTTTGAACTGCTGATGTTTATGCTGGCAGAGGGGAGAGGAAAGTCCAAGCGATTCCATCCCTGAAGTTATCCACATTTAGGCTTAGCTTTGTTCTGTGACTGTGAGCAGCCACAAGGACTTTTTCTTTTTACTCCTCTTTTTCCAGATTCTCCACCTATGCCAAGCCCTTCCTCCCAGTGTGCTTCCATGTCATTGTCCTGTCCCCATTCAGCTTCTCCCAAGAGCGCACTCTCTCACACCTCCAGAACTTATTTGGGAGCATGACTATGGTACTGGGAAGCACTAACATGGAGATCAGCAGCTGTGTCTTTATTGGTCTCAACACCTATGAACCATATTCCTGCAACCTCTACATTTGCCTTCAAACACCTGAGAAGTGTTCATTTGTATTCACTGGTTTTATTAAATGCACGTTTGTCCTTCAGCCTGGCATCGAGTAAAAAAAAATATATTATTTAAATACTGGTAAAGGATGCACAAGTGTTATTGCTGGCCACTTGATCTATAAGAAGTCTTTCTAACATTGCATACTTCTTTTTTTTCTTCTGTAGGGGAGTGGGTTGTATCTTTGTAGAAATGATTCAAGGGGTCGCTGCTTTTCCAGGAATGAAAGACATACAGGATCAACTTGAAAGGATATTTCTGGTAAGTTCTTTATTGCTGAAGTAATGTGTCTGAGACAACCAATTATTGATTCATAAATGTTCGCATATTTCTTTGTGTCAGGAATTAAATTATGAATAGACCCAAGGATAAGAAGACTAGCCCACAAGCTTACTTGATATATTTTGTGTTTAAAGTTCTGTTTCTAATTTTTTTCAATCAATTTTTTTTTTTAATAAAGATTTTTATGCAATTGTGGAAAAAGTTTTTGAAATGTAAGGCAGTAGAAATCCAGCCGGTTTGTCATCCTCACTTTGCAAGTTATCAAAAACAACAGCTCTGGATGGTGGTTTATTAATATTCTACTCATATTGGGCAAGTATTTTTTGTGAGACAGATATATGAAGAAAAAATAAGGTAGGAGAGAAAGTGAGAAACAAAAAGGGAAATCTGATATCATGCTTATACTGGAGTTCAACAGGAGACCTTGACTACTGCTTTTGCAGTGGTCAGTGGCCCTGGTTGTGCCATTCTTAAGGTATGTGGGTTGCTCATAGGCACTGATGACACATTCACGTTGGGAGTGAAAGAAGAGTTAATTTGTCTCAGCCATAGTCATCACTTACACATTTTTCTTCCCAGGGCTGTGTTTTTGGGGTTTTTGTTTGCTTGGGGATTTATTTTCATTTGCTATTTATCCCACTGTGCTCTGGGTTTGGCAGTTCCCTGACAAAAGGCTCAGGAATAACTTTTCTTGACTCCCTGATAAAGGTCTGTATTTGCTCCAATGCCTCCTGGGAGCATTGCTCTTGTGGAGTGACTTTATTCAGGGCAGCCACTGCTCACCCAGATGAGCCACAGTGGCTCCTGTGGGGTGGCCATCAGGGAAAGTATTGCAAGAGCAGTGTCTTCCCTCACCCTGGTAATCTCTGGATTGCTTCTGACCACAAATTTAGAAGGGAAGAAGGAGCATACCGTTGCTTTCAAAGGCGATTTTGTAAGTGGTCATTTATTTCAAGTGCAGAGGATTTATTTGGTATTCATTTTTGGCCCATGGGGAGAGAAAAAAGGCTTTCATAACCTGTTTTAAAAAGTCACATTTTCACTTTACTCAAACTTGCTTGTACTATATCTCTTTTGTCAGGACATCAGGGAATTTAGCATCTGCTTTTATGAATGACTCATAAAAAATACCTCTCTAAAACAAGACCTTATTTGTTTGTGATATAAAAATAACTCATTTTCTGTAAAATCTTTTGTTAGTCTGCCCTCTTGGCTAATACTCTGAAAATTCTGTGCTATGGAAAAATAGCTGTGCTGCAACATAGACCGGGAGCAGCACTTCTGAGAAGTTCCTGTGACGTGTCTCATTGCTTTGTTTGTTTGCCAGCTTGTGTATTTTAAGCTTAGCAACTTCTGAGCCAGTTTCCGGCTTTTGCGTTCTTAACTTATTATGCTTCTCATTTACTGATTTGAAATTTTCTCCTTATTTATAGAACATAAATTTTGTAACCAATAAATTCCTCTTTGAGGCTTCACCTCATTTGTTGTGGTAAAATCTCAGTGACCGTTTTTGCTGTGGAAATTAAGGGCGCTTCCAATAGCAGAAATCCCTTCCTTCAAGAGGGCCTTTTTTCGCACTGTATTATATGAGGCTGTATGCTACAGTGCAGAAAAGCAAGAATGATAAATATATATATACCTATTTTTGTATGCTTTTTGTAAACCTTCTGTATATCTTCATTTTCTTCTTTATCCTCACGATTATTTGTGTGTTAAAATGCCAAGATAAATAAAACCTAGGATGCATTTGAGGCCTGCCATTTTTTAAAATTCTATTTTCAAACTGCAGCTGCAAATACTGAGAACAGTGCTGAAATAACAAGGAATAATTTATTTGTAATGTTTCTTTAATTTCATCTGTTGCAAACCTTGAAATAAATAGATAAAATTTTGGACTGGATAGTTTTATGGCCGATTGCAAATCAGAGTTAATTTTTAAATCCCAATTAATTAGGCTTTCTAATGGAAATGTCTAGTTACCCTTAGCTAAATAGTTTCAGTGAGTGCCTTCCTAATGTACTCTAAGCATCATTAAGAATTTAAGTTATCTATTAAAAGTTATAAAACAAAGGATTATTCTTGTTTGGTTTTATATTTGAACAGAAGGATTAAATTAATTAATTCCCCAATGAGTCATGTATAGTGTGGTAGTTGATAGCACTGAAGTACAAAATTAATCAGGTTGTTTTACCAGATAACTAATACAATTAACTCCCACATAGTGAGCACTTACACAACTGGGAAAGAAACAGATCAGCCATTAAAAGGCTTTTCCATAATCTTCCCATAGTTCATGTTTTCAGCATTCTCCAGTGATGGTTTTCTTAAAACTGAGGGTTGTCTTCTACAAGTGGCATAAGGTACAGACCACCTTCACACTATTTCAGTAATCCTTTTGTTCTTCTAAAATACACAACTTGCAACAAAAGGTATATTAATCCATGTCATATCTATTGCTAATTATTATTAGTCACAGCTACATGTCCATAGTATGTAAGAGTTCAGGTTGCAGCTTGAAGCTTTCAGGGAAGTGGTTGTATTGTAGTAGGAAAGCTGGCAGAAGAAGTAGGGAGCTGGCAGAAGAGCTTGCCAAGCCACTCTCCATCATCTTCCAACAGTCCTGGCTCACTGGGGAGGTCCCATATGATTGGAAGTTGGCAAATATCACCCCAAT
>JAWMRA010000078.1:21029902-21137228 GCA_035584735.1 Pseudotriccus pelzelni
TGGAGTTGGATCAGGGGTTGGACTCGATGATCTTGGAGGTCTTTTCCAACCCAATCTATTCTATGATTCTATGATCATTTCCAGCAAACTCTTTGCTTTGCCGTTCTCTGAGACAAGGAGCTTGAGGTTTTGTTGCAAGGTGCTAAGTCTGATGGAATGATAATGTGATGCAGTAATCTCAGCATTTCTATTTAGTCTTGTAATATGCGCACAAGACAGGAATGAAGCTTCAATGATTAAGTACACGTTGAGCAGTTAAACCATGAGAACAGGAAAAATATGTGAGGCAATCTGTTGAATCAAATGAATACTACACAAAATTGGGAAATAGCATTTGACTTCTGATATGGAATAGCTAAGATCTTTATCAGTAGTTTATTTCTGTTGATCATTGGTTAGCACACATATCTCTATATGCGGACTTTGAGGTTTTTCTGATCAAGGAGTACCTGCCATTGTAAATGTAAAATTTAGTTATGTCTAGAAGTAAAAACTGCACCAAATGCCTTCAAGTTAGCCCTGTACTGGGGAGAATTGACAGCTCCTTGGATCTGGTGATGATCAGCATGAATTAGTTGAGTGTTAAAGCTGATTACACTGAGCAGCCTGCAGTGTGCCTATGCATGCCTTACACTGAACCACGCTGGACGTAGCAAGTTGGTTACAGCTCTGATTCTTATATAAGGATGTGCTTTTATACTTGCTGTTCTTAAAGATTCAGGCCAGATCAGAGCTGAATTTCTTATGTTAGCTCAATTTTTCTTCTGCAGAGATTTTTTTTAAGCGGGAGATATTTCTGCCTTTTCCATTTTATGTGAGCTTTCTGAGAGCCACTATAGATCAAAGTGAATTTTCCTCCCAGGCTCCGAAGCCTTCCCGATAAGGGAATAATCTGTGCGTTGGCTGAACTTTAGTCTTGGTGCCATCTACACTGCAAATTAGATTTCACTGCAAGTATAATGTACAAAGAGTTCTCCTGATACTTTGTAGACCTCTGCACAGGCAGGACAATGGCATTTAGATGCTATTTTATCTGTAAATGGGCATGCACTCTGCAAACATCATTCTGGGAAGCATGAGCACCACAGGAGCATCACGCTGCAGGTAACATGTCACAGCGGGAGTGGAAATTTGCAGCCAGAAGCTTCTGTCTTTCCTGACATGCCTGTCGAACAAGCTGAGGACTCCTTTCTAGTGTTGGATGCTATTGCTCTGTTGGGTACCATAACACACAGTATTAAAAAGTAATTAAAAGAGAACAATATCCATTTGTTGAGCCCAGCAGCCTGATATGCCAGAGGATGACACCAGAAATGTGAGCTTTCAGCACCGAACTGTTCAGCAAAGACTCACAAGAGTTTGCTATTTCAGATAGGTATGAAAAATGACATTTTCCTTTTCACTGGCAATGAAAGTGTTGCTTCTGTTATTGAAGATTTGAAAGGCTAGCAATATTATTTTTTTACATATGTATACACATACAGTTCTATATGACAAGCCCAAAGTGTCTTGTTTCATGTAATGCAGGCTAGTAGTGTATCCTCCGTGGCTCAGATGTTAACAGGCATTTGTGAAGCTGCAGAGCTCTCTCCATGTGGTTCTGTGTCTGAAGGTTTGCTTCGTGTCACTGACGTCCTGAAATAATACTTTTTAAGAGCTTTTAAGTTTATGACAGACCCAAAGAAAACGTGTTTTCTAATATTTTATATTAATTGCGTCTTTTGGGAAGCTAGCAATGCTAAATCCAAGGGAGGAGTACTTTAAACCATTGAGTTTTAAAGTTCATCTCTGTAATCAGGTACTTAGTCAAATTTATTGTTCTTTCATTTCTGTTTCACTATTTAAAAGAAGATTTTATGTCACTCAGTAAATATTTGGCTGTGAAAAAACAGTTTATTCATCTCTGATGGAACAGGTGTATTTGTGAGGCTGGACCTGAGCTGAAATTTTATTTTGTGTAGGCATGGTATCTATGGTGCCGTCTGTGTTGAAGATGATGAGTCTGGTTGGAGAAAGAGTCTTCATCTTTGTAATATGGATAGTTCTTGCTTAGGGGAGGAAGCTTGTGTTTGCTTCCCATCTCTTTCCATTTTCTTCCCAACAATGACTTCATGAGGAAAATGAGGGGTTTATTTGAAACTAATTAAGTAGAAACCTGACTGTTGAGTTCTGTAACACTGAATGTAAATAGAATAAGAGAAGTGCAATCCCGCTAATAAATCTACCTCTCCTTTGCTTTATAATAACAATATGCAAAATATTTCGCTTCTCTTCAGCACCACTGAAAATAATTAAATAAATAACAGGCTTCTCTACCTGTGGGTCTTCCCTTTGAAGTTGATAGCACTTGTTCAGTATTTTACTGTAGTTGCCTGCAGGTTTTGTACTGATACCGCTTTTACAAGGTTCCTTTCTGGGCTTTATGTCTTATGCCAAACTTCAAATAAAAGTAACTCTAAACTAGGGAAGTATGAGCAAAATTAACCTTTAAAATTAACTTTAAAAAACAAACTAAATCTTCTATGTGTTTGTGCTTTGTAAAGGATTTTGGTAATTTTTAAAGAGTTCTTTTAAAGGAGTTCTAGCTCAGTTTTTGCTCTCCTACTGCACTATTTTGTCTTCTGTATCACTGCATGTGTAGTCTTTTTCCCATATAACACGGATCAAGGTATGTGAGCTAATTTGTGTTTACTTCTCATAAAGAACTCCCATCCTCACCATGTCTAAGCAGTGATAGTCTGTGCTGTTCTTTGCCTTATATCATTAAACCCATATGGTACTGGGCAAACAAACTAGGCCTAGGATTTAAAAATAGCAATCTTGTAAAAATGTAGGACATTTTCTAGAGGAATATTGCCTATGTGTGTCAGGAAAGAAGGCATATGTATCCCTCACTCTGTTAACATTTCTTTTGGGAAAGGGGACATGTAACCTCCCATTCATTCATGTTTAAGGTCATAAATATACTGACCAGTCTATTATGGACACTTGCCAAGGGATCTACCAGCTAGTAGCAGGAGGGAAGAGGAGGAGGAGAGGAAGTGATTAATGAATGTGTGACCCATCCTTGTCTTTCAAGGGCTGGCTAGATTTTAGGCCAGCCAGTGACACAAACTGATGCACACAGGTGTCATCTGCTTGGAAGATGTTTCTGTCCAGCCTGCTAATTCTGAGCAAAACCCTGAGTGTGGCTGGGCTGGCATTACAAGAGCTTGGCTTATTATCAGCTTGGTAGTGCAAAACATGAGGAGTAATTGGCTATCAGGAAAAGAAAACAAATTAAGACATGGCTCAGTGGAATACAATGGCTTTGTGGTTTACTTTGGAATTGGAATGTTTTTTACTTTCTGTCATGAGAAAAGAGCTGTAATTGTAAGGAAGCTGTAGTGGGTTGACCCTGGCTGGATGCCAGGTACCCACTAAAGCTGCTCTCTCCCTCCCCTCTGCAACTGGACAGAGAATAGAAAAAAAAGCAGTGAAGGATTCGTGAGTTAAGAGCCTGGAGAGGTCACTTACTGATCACCATCATAGAAAAACAGACTCAAAGTGGGGATATTAATTAAATTTATTACTAACAGGATCAGAGGAAAAGAGTGAGAAGTAAAATAATCTTAAAAACACCTTCCCCCCACCTGTCCTTCCTTCCAAACTTGACCTCCTCCTCCAGGTGGTACAGGGGGATGGGGGATGGGGGTTATGGTGAGTTGTTTCTGCCGCTGCTCAGAGAGAGGAGTCCTTCCCCTGCTTCCCATGGGGTCCCTCTCATGGGAGACAGTCCTTGATGGACCTTTCCAGCATGAGTCCATCCCTCGGACAATAGTTCTTCATAAACTGCTGTCCTGTGGGTCACTCCTCCATGGGGTGCAGTCCTTCATGGATGAGCTGCTGCTGTGTGGGTCCCCCACAGGGGCTACAAGTCCTACCCTGGATAAACCTGCTCCAGCATGGGCTTCCCTCTCCATGAGACGCAGGTCCCTGGCAGGACCCCACTCCATCTTGGGCCTCCCACAGGGTCACAGCTTCCTTTGAATATCCACCTGCTCCAGCATGGGCTTCTCCACGGTTCCAGCACAGGGAGATCCTCCTTCCCATCCTTCTGCACTGATGTTGGTGTCTGCATAGTTGTTCGCTTGTTCTCACTCCACTCTTCCCTGGCTGGAATTTTCACTGCTCAATAACTTTCTGTTCTTAAATATGTTACCACAGAGGCGTTACTGTCACTCCTGATTGGCTTGGCCTTGGCCAGCAGCACGAAGCCCGTCCTGGAGCTGGCTGGCATTGGCAGGGGAGCCTTCTAGCGGTTTCTAACAGAAGCCACCCCTGTAGCCTCCCCCCCACCCACTACCAAAACCCAGCCACAGAAACCCACTACAGAAGCACTGTTTCTTTTCCAGACTCGCCTCTCACCTTTGAGCAGGTAGTTACAGCCAATACCTTGAAATATGCTGAGGCTCAGCTGGTGTAAAGCAGTAACTGGTGTAAATCAGTGCAGCTCAGTTTACTTACACTGATGCACATCTTTGCAGGCACCTTCCTTCGTGGCCCTGGGCACCATAGAAGTATACTTATTAGCCATGTAAAATCCTTCTCTGTGCAGGTTGTGTCCACAAATGTTATGGAGCTGTAATTGCAAACATGTTAGCATGCAGATGACACTGAACAGAAAAGCAGTTGCAAGCAATTTCTGCATATTATTAAAGGAGCTGAAGCCCACTGTGAACAAAAATGTTGGTCTGTTATCCAAAAACTTTTCTTGCAAGATAATATTGTACTGTAAAAAATCACGGGCACATTCATAAACCTGCTCTGATATGCTGGCTTTATTTACTAGGGAAGATAACAATCAGGCATCAAATAGTATCATTGCTTTCTCTTTTGTAAATAAAGGAACAATATTTAATATACTTGAATCTTCTGTTTTCCCTTTCTTCTTTTACTCGTGTCTAATTTCACATTGCATGCCAAAAGTGGGGTTTCTGAAGAGCATCCTGATGGCCAAAATTGTTGTTTATAATCTGTAGCTCAAGTTGAAACATCCTTAAGGTTGAAAATGTCTAAAAATCAATGTGAGGCCATTTTAGATGATGATTTTAGAGATGGATTATGAGAATCTAAGATTGATACATCTTGCCTGTCTGCACACGTTTCTTAAAAGACTTCAAGAATAGTAGCCGATTTCTTCTGCCCTCTTAAGAACTGGTAAAAGTAAATAGATTTTTCTGTCCTCTGAGGGAAACATCCCCTTCAGTCCTTGCACATGCCTGAGGTACCATTTGCAGTAGGCCTAATTTGAATAAAGGTAGACTTCATATACCTGTTTTAGTATTTCAATAATCAGTGCCTTAGACTACATATTAATTTAGCAAGATGCTGAGCACTTTGAATAAGATTGTCTTCAACTGTCAATGCCATTCACACAAGCTGCTAATCTTCAGTGTCTTTCTATAACTAAATGTAAATTTTGAGATAGGTTTAGTGATTTCAGCAGGCTTCAAGTTTTCAAGGGCAAACATTAATACACCTTGATTAGAACAGCTGTTTTTCTAGTTCATTAAAGGGCTATGGCTAAATAATTTAGGCATTTAATTTTCATATGTTGAAAAATTTGTATAACCTTGTCTAAGTTGCTTTTCATTTTAAGAGAAAATTAGCCAACAGGAAAAAGAAGCTGCATTAGTTTCAAACTGATTTGAAAAGTACTAGACAAAATTAGTATTAGTAAGTAGGCAAAGGAGTGCAAAAAGGCTATAGAAATGAAACGTATTCTACTTCATAAGAAAATTACAAAAAAAGATGCCTCATAAGAGTTTGAAAATAGGAGAATTATCTGACTAGGATCTTAATGCAGTAGACATTCTCAACCGTTTCAGGGTGAAATAAATGGAGCAGGTTCTGACATATGCAGTATTATGTGTTATTCATGTGCTTTAGTTCTTCCTTCTGCAGTCTTCTGAGTGCTCCATTTAAAACAACTTGGAGGCCAAAGCAGAACTGGATTCTCTTGCTGTCAGTTATGGGAAGAAAAATGTCCCATGTTTGCTGTTTGTCTTTATAATGTGCATGTATATCACCATGCAGCTGCATTTCTGCAGTTGAGATCTGGCAATTGAGATCTGTTTCTGAGTACATCAGAGAAAGCTAATAATATATATTGTAACACTGTGATGAGAATTCTTCACAGTGCTTTTTTTGGGGCAGAACATGATCCAAATGTGGTGCAAACTCTCAAACTGTCAGTGATGGAGCAGAACAGCATAGGTAAATTCCTAACAGAAAGCTTGCTCTGATGAGGATGAATCAAAATTTTTAGCTATCTACTTAAAAACACTGAAATTTTATAGTTGGATTTATTTATCTTTTGATGGGTGAGAAATTAGATGACCTTGTGAACTTTCAATTTGATTAAACTTTACTCTGTCATAAAGAGGGACTTATTGTTTTAGAATAAAAAATGCCTGCTTAATTTCTTTTACAGTTATTTGAAAATATTCCGAATTTCCTTCTGTTTTTCAAAATGGCATTATTTGCATTATAACTCTTTTTCATCTTAGAACATATTATATTTGTGGGGTTTTTTTCTCCTGTGTATCCTGAATGTAATTGTTTCACAATAGCTGGCAACTGAGCTTTTTGCATAAGAGAAACAAAAGTTGTATAAATTTTGTATTGCTGAACTGGCTCTTCAGGAAGATCAGAGAGAAAACAGCCAGGGATTTTATCAATCCTTTAGGTATCCTTCATGTCTCAGTTTGATGTGCATCAATACAACATGTTGCCCTAATTACTTAAAAAGAGGTTTAATAATTTGGATGTTGGAGATCCTGCACATTTGGTATAATCTGCTCTGGTCTGATGATTGAGACATTTGCTTAATGATATTGCTATGCTGCTGAACCAGCTTGTTTGAGTGTGCTAGTATTGCTTCTTCGTCTTTGAAAGGGAGGGGTAGGGATGAGGTCCTGCTGATATCGTATTGCTTCATCAGCTGCTCAGCTGTTCAAAGCAGGGTAATAACTGTAGCCAGGGAAAAATCCTCTTTTGTTTGTTTAATGGGTCTTTTAATGAAATCTGTGCACTACCCTATTCCATAAAAAATTAGTCAGACCAGTGAATGTTGCTGAAAACTAAGGATAGTGAAACATCTGTTTCTTACTGAAGTCATCTCTTCACTGGACATGATTTACTTTCCTTAAAATGTACTTTCAGTGCAGCTTCCTACCACTTCTGCTTTATCTTATTTTTTCTAATGTTTTCATGGTTTTGATTCTTTTGTGGCCTTATAATAACATTGTGCTACTTATCTGCAGTCCTCACATAGTCCAAGAGATCAGCTCTGCCTACAGTGTTGAGAGGCTGATTTTTCACTCTGCTAACTGGTGTAGTTGATTGTCCACCTTCTGTTGGTGTAACATCTCCCTTTCTTCTAATGTGGTCAGATCTTTAAAATTTATCTCCAAAATGTTATGATTTGCCTTGTAATAGCTGAGTTGCTCATGTTAAAGAGTTAAAGTTGTCATTTGACTGTTCTTGGTATCTGATGCCCCATTATTATTCAGCCTTTGCATCATCAATATTTCAGGCCATGCATTTCTGTAGACCTTAGGGTATTAGGGGTGGGGGATAAGAAATTGTAACTCCAGTCTTTCTCTTCCTCTCTATCATTATTGACTACTAGTGGTACTGAAGCTCACTGTCATGTCTGTGCAAATTTTCCTTTCTTTATTTGCATATCCTATTTATTTAGTTACCCATTTCCCCCTCTGGTTTGTTTTTATTTTGGGTTGTTTTTTTTTGAAAAAAGAGTAGACTGTGATATGCAGGTGTTAAGTAGCTCCAGTCTTTCAAGAATTTGCTGTTATTCATGCACACTTCATCATTGATTGTTTCAGTGTAAGCCCCCTCAATTCCTTTTGGAGCTGTAAGCAGTATGTTCTCCCAATTCTGCCCAGGTCTCACAGCTCCCTTCTCCACTGAGAGGATTGGTTCCAGGGAAATAGTTCCCTTTTGCCCAAAAGTAACACTGCCAAGAGTAAGAGCTGCCACTGCAGCTGCCCTGCATGTGGTTTAAAGTTTTAATTGGAGACAAGAGATGACTACACCCTAATTCCTCCTGCATTATGTTTTTGAGAGCTCAGAAGTCATGGACAAAGTTACCAAGTGCACTGATGTCAAAGCAAACAAGTGGGTTTGCTGAAGCTGGGAGTGCAGCTACCTCTTCCAGTTAAGTGACACCTGCTTTTACCTTCATTTAAACAAGCAAAATGAAAACTCCTAGGCCCCCTGCCTGCTGATTGTTAAAGCCACAGCCGCTAAATGAGACATAAATGGTTAAATCACAGTTTCCAATGTTTGAAAATTTTACCATCTCGACATTCCTCATTCTTTCAATACCCACTTCTGATCTCAACATTTGGACATGTACCTCGTGGTGTCTGAACAATGAACCCACCCCTCTTAATGGATTTGCAAGGCAATAGGCAAAGAAAGTGTCATGAAAATGGGTAGATGTTCCAGTGAAGAATTCACTGGAAATTTCCAAAGTGCTCTGGAGTGAGGTGTGCTAGCTCAGTCTGCTGCTGTGGAGGATACAGGTTCTGTTCAGCCAGTCTTCCCATAGATCTTACTGGCCTCTGGATGAGAATGAGTAACTCCCTGGGATTCTGCCCTGACCCCACTTAAAATGTCTCAGCTGCTTTTATAGGCACTGTCTCTCCATCGGATGTAGGCTGACATTTCTCCCATTTTAGAAAAGAAATATTTCTCTGCTTTGATTTTTCATTCTGCTTGCTTGCTCTGTCCCTGTGATTTAGAAAGATAGTATAAAATTTTTGCTTTTGTAGCAGCAGAATGCTGCTGTTTGGAATAAATACACCGAGCATCATGCTATGTTTTGTTGTAGGAAGAACACGTGAAGCTGTTATCACTTGACATGGATTTTAAGAGATAATATTAGACATTTTTAAAAGATATTTAATTTGGGAATTCTGATAAAGTTCCATATAGAAATCAGCCGGATATTTAGACATCCAAGAAGAGTACTCTTATATCCACTGCATATACCCATCAGAATTGGAGCTCGTTATTAATGCCCCACTCTTCCAGAAACATTGGTAACACCTGGACCTGCACATTCTTCAAATGGCAGTATGACCGGCTGCCTTCATTTTCTGCAGATTGTTGCTTAAAAAAAACTTGACAATATACTCATTGCATCACTGAGCTCCATGTGGCTGCATGAGTCTATTCAAAATGGAGATTATTATAAAATCAAGATTGTAATTGGCAAAATAAGGAGTTAGCAAACTTCTGGATGATCTGATCAGATTCTAATGTCATGCTGTTCTGTGATGCTGAGCACTAGGCTTCATATATAGGTCTTGGTATATGTTACCCGCCCTGGTTTTTTTAGGTGAAAATTTTTTTTTTCATGAGGCTACTCTTTTTTTTTTTTTTTTCCTAGACAGTGAGCTCAATCAGCTCAGTCAGCCCAGCTATAATATTCTATCTGCCTTAGCACAGCAGCTTTCCTCTCTGGTGCAAATATATTTCTACCACATAAGCTGCACATGTCATGAGCTTCTATTGTGCAGTGCATATGCTGTTCCTCGTGCATAAGGAATGGTGAGTGTGTTGTGTTGTAATAACGAGGCACACATTCCTCCAATGTGTTGTGACTGGGCACCAGGCCAGAGACAAAAGGTTTCCAAGTATCAGAGAAGTACAGTGTGCACTTCAATGCTTCAGAATGGGGGGTTGTTGTGGGAAAATGTTGGTTGGTTTCTGTGAAAACCAATGGGTCAGGTCCTGGTGCGGTGATGAGCATTATGGTGAATGGATGTGATGCCAAATGTTCTCATTTGTTCAAACAGTTGTAGTTAAATGACAGTGTAGCGAAGAAACAATTATTTTTATGATGATTCATGGGAAGATGCATAAATATGGTCTGTTAATTATTTAAATAAGCTCTCCAGCTGAATGGCAGCTTTAAGCCCTTAATTATCCTGATGCAGTGGCATAGCTTTGCCTGTGCCAATGAGATTGGACACTGCACTGCTAGGTAGGAATTCATGTGTGTTAACTGAGCCAGTTTTATGGTCTTCAAAAAGACCATAAAGCCAGCTTTATGATCCAAAGGCAGCATTGCTTTTCCGATAAGCCAGCAGTTCCGAAAAAGAAAATTCTGTGTAGCATACCTGGAATTCAAATGAGCCAGCTGCTGAGCCAGCACAGCAGGGCTTCTGGAAGTACATTTCATAAAAGCCTCCCACAGAGTTTTGGCACTTTTTTTTTTTTTTTTTTTTCAGTTTAATGAAAAAAGTAAAAAAATTAGAAATGAATCTTTAAAAAGCATGTTTAGGAGAGGGCTCTGAAACATAAACAGGATAGGAAATGTGAAATGCAGAGTATACACCTTTCCATAGAGTAAATTAGAGCAGATTTTAAAGAATATGTAAAGAAGCATGACTTGTGAGCCAGGGGGTCCTTCTAACAGAAAATTGCTGTCTTCCTTTGCAGTAAAGAGAACTGCTCTGTTTGTTCCCAAATGTAGGGAAGGGGCCTCCCAGCACAGATATCGGCAGCATCTGCTTCTTTGCATGTATTAACACCAATCTCTTGCTGAAATCATTCCCTCTATGTAACCTTATTGGAGAGCTCGCAAGCTCTGTCAGTGCCAGAAGAGCAAACTTTTCTCCTTGGAGGAGGGGCAGAGAAATCTGTTGAGGTCAGCTGGAGTCTTCTGCATGACTTTTCTTCCCAGTCTTTTCCTGATCCACAGCTTTGAGGTCCACAAAAGCTTTCAGATTTTCTTTTCTTCTTACAGAGGATCAGTTTCATCCTGTTGAGGTCTTTTATAGTTTTGCAGCTCTAAAGCAGATATCAGAAACAGTAAGTCTAGTTTAATGTCAGAATTTTTTTATTCCTGTTATGAGATTGTCAGTGTCAAGAGACTCAGCACAGGTGTCTGGGAGAGCTGAAGGAACAGGTTCTCTGTTCTGCACCTTTAGCCACTTCAATATGGAGCATCCCTCACAGAGGAGCTGTCTTCACTTTGAAGTTAAATAGTGTCTCCTTTTAGAGTGTACATAGTTTTTAACTAACTTTTGACTTGGCAATATTGCTTCCTGATTGCACTGGTTTGAGAGAAAATGCAATCTCAATCAGGAGTTTCCTTTTTTCCCTTTTGCTGCTAATTTCACATTCTGTCTCTACAACACAGGCACCTCCGTTTTCAAAATAAGTTTGCCAAATCCTGCTTTCTTATCTTTTTTTTAGAATTCATCTCATTTGTATAAATGTTTTAGGAAGAATCACTAAATAAAAAACCAGTTTCTTCTACTCTGTGAACCTAGAAGAATGTTGTAAGTTACTAAAATAGGGCCTTATGATGAAATGTGCTGACTCCCTGTAGGAAGAGGATGTCATAGCCCTTTACAAGTTGTTTTACACTTGCGTTTGTTTTTTTTTTGTTGTGAAATTTAGATTAAATACTCTGGTTTTGCTCTCACTACAATTCAGTTTGGATTATGGACAGAATTGGTTTCTAAAAGTCATCTCACTAAATTGCAGGAACAGCTCTGTCAAAGTGTAGTACTAAAGTATTTAGTAGGTACTTTTTGGAATAAACAAAACTCTTCCCTGACTGAGCATTTAAGGACACTGGCATGTCAAACCTCCATAGTGCTTTGTTGTTAGGCTGGGAATTTCATTTAATCTGTCCTGATGGTCTGCAGTGCTGGGTCTGCGGTGATGCCTCTCAGTTCCTCCTTCTCCTCCTCCTCCCAGCTGTCGCTCCCAGATCATGCAGAGAGAGTAGGTAGAGCCTGGTTCTGTGAAGGCAGACAGGCATCTTTATGAAGTCTCCAGTCCCCGTTGACTTCCTCATGATAGCACAGTTACAGTGGTGTCTCTGTCAGGGTCCCTCAGAAAGGTAGCTGTGGTTACCATGGGTATGAACAGAATGATGAGTTTGCTTGTACTGCAAACAGCGTGGAAACAGTGTTGGGATAAATTTAACTTTGCAATGCGGGCAGCAACTCAAATGTCATTTACATATACAAAGTAAGGTTGGAAGAAATCACATGTTAAATATGTTCTCTGGCAAGACTTCATTGTATTCTGACTCTATAAGGAAAGGTAGTTAAGAGCAGTTGGGTCCCCTACTGTTTCAAGGACCTCATTTTTCATCCTTTTATTACAGCACAAATATTAGTTGAGCTTAATTTTTTTGTTTTTTAAATCCATGTGTGTTGTTAACATTTTGTGGTAATGTTTTGCCTCCCTCAGCCATACTGGCACATTGCCTCAATGTTTTAGAAGATAACTTCATCATAAATCACCTCTTATGCTCAAAGCAAGTGGTTTTATTACCCATGTATAATAGAACAACAATATTCCACTTGATGCTTGAAAGAGTCCACCTTTTTTTGAGCTTTATTCTGTTCTTGCTACTTCTTTTTTCACATTGAAGAATAAACCTCAGTAGCTTCCATTTTTTTTCACAGAACAGCATCACTTTTATACAGCAGAAACAAGTTTATGGGGTTGGTGAGGAGCTGCCTTCTCTCTTTTTTGTTGCTGTTGTGCCTTGACCTCATTATCTGTGTAGCAGATACTTCATATGACTCTTGAATTTATTACCTCTTTTTTTTTGTTTAGGCAATGTTCAGATCATTCATAAAATAACTTGCAAAAAAATACTCCGATCAGTTTGTTTTCTAATCACCCTTGTTTTCTCTTAAGCCCATAACTCTGATTTAATTTCCTGAATGAACGCGGATCAGATTAAACACACTCTTCTGCATGTTACCATTGTGCATATAAAATGGTGGCTTTTGAATTTCTTTTTCATTATGCCATGTATCGTCTCTGCAAGGATTTTTTTATGACTTCACTAACACAGGCACAGAAGGAAGCAAAAAAAATTATAACCTATTTCATACATAAAATGGAATAAGAATTTTAAAGTCTGATTTTGTCTGTAAAGAATTACGGGTTCTTGTTTAACACTTTTGTTCTGCATAGGAATCATACAACTGATATTTTCTGTATGCTGTATCTGTTTCACTGATATTTTCTTTCTTACCTGGGTGGGAATAATGAAGGGATATTTTTATGACAGTTGGCTAAAAAAACATGAAAATTTTACTATGAAAGACAAATAATTTTTGCTAAAATACAGTTTTTAGGTTCTGAATGAGCCTTTTAGTGCTTTCACATGGGAAGAAACTGCCTTGATCACACCATCTCACTTATTTGTTTTAACTTAGAATTGACATGAATTCCTGGTTTAGGAACAATATGTAATTTTTGCTATTCATTTAATGAGGTAAGGCTTCAATATTTTAAATCTCAAGGACAATGAATAGGCATATAGTCTTTATTTTTCATGAATCCAAACTAATATAGTGTTGCCATCTTAGCTGATAGACATTGTTTCTTCAGCAAAAACTTAGGTGACTTTGCACTGCAGATGTGAACCCTGGAACATTCACAACTTTCCCAAAGGTAAAATGTGTTCAGCCTCAATCTAACAAATGTGTAACTGCGTTACACAAACAAATAGGTTTACTGGCCCTTATGGAAAGCGAACTGCAAAACCGAACTGATGAGGCCCTGATGTGAAGAAATGACTGGTATTGAGGCAATTCCATTTCTGACTCTTATCTTTTGGATATTAAACTTGACACTCAGCTGTCGCCCATCGTGCCCAGCAGAGAGTTGAAGGAAGCCTCGCTGCAGTTGTCAGTCAGCAGACTCTGAGTCAGCATGCATAATACATAAATAGTTGCTGATTTTTTTTTAACCTGTTGTACTAAACCCAAATGTTAAGCTGAAGGACAAAGTTCATCCCTCGTTCCTCACTACTACATGTACTTTGTGCTCACTGGGATTATTGGATTGTAATACAGCACTTTCCCTGATTGTGGAAGATGTGGTTAAGATCCACCTAACGGTGACTCCTGGAGGGAAACGTGGCTGAAGGTGGATCATCTGGACAAATGGCTTAGCACCAGGACAGACTGCGAGAGAGAGATGACATAAGGTTCTCCTCTTCCAGACCAGATGGGAAATTCTTTGTTCAGAGGTGGCTCTGAGAGTGGTGGAGCTGCCACAGAAAAACGCTGGAACTTACACTGCTTCTCAGGAGCCATGTCTAAAGCAGTAATGTACTTTCCTCTAATGAAAAGGAAAAGAACTCCTAGGCTTTTGACTAAGTCATTAGGTGTGTGCATTTTGCAAGAATGGAGCAGATTTTTGTTGAAAAACTGAACACCTGAAACCTCCAAATCTCACTCAACAGAAAGAGATTGCTGATTTGGAAATGGTTCTGTGGTGATTATTCTCTTCCTCTTGTTCTCAGTTCCTGAGACAGCCGTTGTCTCCCATGGTACATCACAGCCAAGGATTCACTAAATGCAGTACGTTTTATGCAGCAAACAGGAAGAATGGAGCAGAAATCTTGAACATCCTTAAAGGGAAAAATGAAAAAAAAAACCCTGAACATTTTTACATCCAGCTTGCAACTCTTGCTAGTTAAAATTCCGGGGCATTTTTCAACAAAACCCTCTTTTATTAAAGGAGAAAATGCATTCTCCTGACACTTTTTGACTAAACTTTGTTTGCTTATCAAGTTGACCTAACATTAAAAAAATAGAAAATTCTGCATATTGGTTAGCCTGATTTCCATAAACCTTGTCTAAGGAAAGCCAGCTCATTTGCATGCTGGTCTTGTTTGTCATTCTGCTCTGAATGATACCACAGTCTGCATGTTCTTTGTCTTGGTGAACTCCAAACCATCGCCCTTCTTGAGGATCATAGGATCTAACAAGGGTTAAAGCATTATTTCAGTAATATGCAGCTTTGTATATTCAAAACTTGTAGTGTAAAGGGGAATGCTTTTCTTTATTAATTATGCCAGCAATTGGGGAAGAGCTTCTAGGAAAGATTTGCACTGCTCATCTAATACATGGCAGTAATGTGGGATGTTTTTGCTTTCAAAGCAGAATACAGGACAACATGACTAATTGTGTTGGTAAAGCAGCGTAAAGCTCACCGTAAAGTAATTATTCCCTTGCACACCAGGGACTGATGACTCTTTGCAAAATCAGCTGCGAAACACAGACTTTTCTCTTCTATTAAAAAATTAAGGCAATGCAATAGCCCTGAGTGTGCATTCATATTGCATTTGCTGGGAAGTTTTCTATATCATGCTTGGGTGTGGAGATTTGAACAGCATGTTGTGTTTTCGTATCTTTCTCTCAAACTGACAATATCAACCGGCAGTACAGGTATTTGGCCCTCAGTATCCTGATATATTGTAAATCTGTGTATTTTTATATAGACTTCCTACTCTACCAAGGAAATTAGGATCTGATCCTGATTTTGAATAGCAAGTTTCAAATGAGAAGGTCATTTTATCTTGTTTGTTAGAGAATAAAAGAGCCCAGAGTGTTGTCTGTAGTGTGGAACAGCAGAACCCCAGTAGGTTTTGGAATTTTCTTTGAAGAAACCATAACCACACTGATCCCTGGAAAACACTGAATCCATTCCAGATTTGAGAATTGTAGATTAATCTTGTGTTAGGCACTCAATTTTTAAAAAATAGGATGTTAAACCATGCAAGTTGAATGGTTGCCTCACTGAGAAACAAATTATCAGTAGAGAAAGCAAAAATGTTAGTCTTATTTTTTCAAATAATTGTCAATGCTAAATAAAAGCTTATTTTCTATGTTAAGTTGGGGCTTGATTGCTATGATAGTGGTGTTTATTTTTAGGTTTGGAACATAAAACGGAAAGAAAAAGTGTTAAAATGTAGAAGAGGCAGAACTCATGGTGGCAGGCTTGAGATGAGAAGTGGTGGACCACGATAGGATAGTCAGGGCTTGAAAGTCACCTGTGAAATAACAGCTCCTGCTCTTCAATTGCTGTTCCAGGCTGCTGTGCCTCCTGTATCTCCCATTTCCACTGGGGAGGTCACACTTGCTCTCCAGCACTGGCAGGGCACACAGCGGTTTGCTCCCTCATTTGATCAGTTAGATCCTAAGATGTTTCCGGTGGTTTGGTCTGGGTAACTAGTCTTCACTGCGAAGTGACACAGAGTAAAACCAGAAGACTCTTGGGTTCTCCCTTCCTCCTCCACTTCCCTTTCCCATATTGGTCCCTTAATTCTCCTTTGTAAACCACAAATCCTTCTCCACCGTGCTGTTACGTGTGAACTCTGCTCTGCTTTGTTTATAGCAGGTGTCAAAACTCATTGCTTTGCATTGCTTAATCCCACCTCATCAAAATGGAATTGATTGCTGCTTAGAAGCATCACTTACAGGGTGATGCTTACAAATCTCTTTATGTTGACATACCTGTGAGCAGTGACTGTTTCATCTTATCCAAAATCACAGTTATTTCACTGCTGCCATCTCCTCCTTGTTTGTTGATTGATAGCCACATATTGTGAATTTCTGCATTGTGTGTGTTAAAAATTATGTGGAAGAAGTGCTTGTACTGTGCATTAAAATAAAGTGTTTGGATACTTGCCTGAACTACCAAGTTTCCCTATCTTAAAAATGGTTGGCATTTAGGTAATATGTTCTTTTCAGCCTGACTTCTATGCTTGAGAGAAGGTATAAATATTGTAGGTGGTTTGAGTACTCCAAGGCACAGAACTTGTTTGTAGCTGGCTCTTAAATGCTGTAGCAGCAGTTGTGCTGGAGTATTATTAAAGAAATAGACTGGAAAACCATTTAAACGAGAAATTGTGAGTTATGGTTCGTTTAAGAAGTGATTTCTCATCAAACTTCCTGTTACTGGACCTGATGTTACTTTTAAAATCAGAATGATCTATTTCTTAGCTTCAAGTTCTATGTTAAATTGGTCTTGATAAATATTCCACCTTGCACTGGAAGTTTCAGATTTTATTAGCTGGCTTTAATATTCATCTGTACCTTAGCTGCCTCTGTCTCATCTAAAACAAGAGGCGATTAAGAGCACACATTTAGAAGGATGTGCCTAATTTTCTTATATTCATAATGTTTCATGAGAAAATATTCCTTTGATTTGCTACGAGGGGTTGCGAAGTTGAGGACCTTATTTCTAGATTTAAATTGATGCAAGAATGAGTCTCTGTTTTTGATCCACGGGCTCCCTCTCCTGGTCTGGGAGGCGCTCGGCACCAGGAGCTTGATCACCGCAGAAAGCAAGTGGAAGTTATTTGCGTATTGATTTAGGGATATGATGTCGACAGTGTCTCCTAACTTCTTTCATGTTTAATGACAGAACTGTGCTCTCTCTAATAGCAGTAATGAAATTAACATGGGTGTTGTGATGAATGAGGGTTGCAGGGTCTGGTTTATCTTATTCAAATGCCAATTAAGACATATCACAAGGACTGAAAGCAATGTGCTACAAACAATATTTACAAATAAAACCAGTGAATTTGCATATAGAAATAACTTCATGAACATATACTCTCTATATGAACTGATACTTCATCTTTCTTTCTGTGACACCTTTGTATTAATATTCTTAGATTATTAACACATTAGAATTGTAAATGGCTTACAAAAATTGAGACATTAGAGTCATAAAGTACACCTCATAGGTAAAAATGTTATCTATTTTAGAGATCACTTACTTTTGCCTCAAGTTTTTAAGCCCATTTCCAAATTTTATGAAGTAAATTTGTGGCAGAGCTGAAGAGAAATTTTTTGTGTTTTACCTTCCCAGTCTTGCTTCTAAGAATTTTTTTCAGCTTGAGTTTATCGACATGAACAAATGTTTACATAGCTTAAGAAGTGAAGCAGTTGTTCTAGAATGGTCCTTCCTATAATGCTGTTAATTTATATGTGTATTGCAGCTGATATAATTTTAAAAAAAATAAATCTCTTTGGCTCCAATGATTTGGAGTAGATGCTGTTTTTCACATTTTTGGACCAAAGACTTATATGATAATTTTGGGCTTGCTTTTTGCTGAAGTAAGTGACCACAGAATGTCACAGGGATTCAAGATATGCAGGTCCAAAAGATTTACTCAGGAGACCTGCAGTGCAAGTAGGGGCAGGGCTGGGACTGGCTTTTGTACATCAATGACAATACAACACAAGCACCAGACTGATGTGAATTGCTTTCACTTTAGAATATCAGCTTTTTATTCCAGGGCCTGAGTTTATCACAAATATTCAAAGAAGTCTGTAGCATTTTCATTCATGTTAGAAATTGAGTGTAAATTTTGAAAACAAAGATCTTACTAGTGAAATATCAAATTCTAGAGCTCATTCAGAAATGTTTTGCTAGAACTGCTAATTTAGGTATTCCTCTTGGCTTTACTTAAAGCAAGTGTTGACAGTTATGTCTTATGAAGCAAAACCAGGTTTGGGAGAACTATTATAGCAATTCTCTCAACTTACCTACTATTTCTTCCAAAGACACTGAGGGTGAACTTTTCACATGAGCAGAGGATCTAAGACACGTGAGAAGTGTTAAGTATTTTGCTGCTGTGAGTTGTTCTGACTAACATTGCAAGAAGGAAGACAGTAGAAGTGAATAGAAACAACGCATGAAAGTCAGTAAAGTCTGTATCTCCTGAGAAGTTGCTGGTTTTATGTATACTACAGGCACTTTAAAATGACAGTTTTTGCTGTGCAGTCTAGTTGTGCCACGCTCTTGATTATCCCCTTCACCATCTTGTAAATCTTCTGTCCTGGCATCTGTTAGTTATCTGTTCACCTTATTTAGGTTTATAGGAATTGAAATTATTTCTGAGCTAAATTATCTAGCCTCTGTAACACTAGTGCTCTGAGACAGCTTGATACTTCTCTATGGAAATTGGTTAATGCCTATTGGTTAAATAGGCAACCTGACAGGAACACAGCACTCTTACCTAGTTTACTGACTTACTTTGCTGCACTGATACCTTGAAACTGTAATAATATTTTAACATTCTGTACCTTCCTACTCCTCCTCATCCCCTAGCTATGAAGCCTGTTTAAAGTTTAGATTGTAAGGTACATGGAACTTACAACAAGAAGTAGCTTTCTATAGTGCTATGACTTGTTAAGTCTTTTCCATTAAAGCAATGTGTGGTTTTTTTCTTCTTTTGTGCACAGGTACTTGGAACACCAAATGAAGATACGTGGCCTGGAGTCCACTCTTTACCCCATTTTAAACCAGGTAGGCTGAAGTACCGAGTCCAACCAAATTCTCTCCCTGGAAGTACAGAATAGATAGCTGCATCCCTGCCCACAAGCTTCAAAATGACTTGGTGTGCAGTGTGCACACCAAGATGCACTTCTTCTGCTGCATTTTATTGTGCTCAAGGTGTATGTGGGGGTTCTTTTGCTTATTTTCTTTCCCTTCTTTTGCATTTTCTTCTGTTTATTACAGTATGAGACCTGACCGCCTTATATTCTTCAGCCACCAAGTATTGTACCTTTTGCTAGTAGGGTGATTCCTGGTCAGTATTACTCTTCTGCAGAGCACACCAAACTTTGACAAATACTAAAGGAAACTAAACAGTAAAGACACTGTGAAAGCTGAAGTCATTACTAGATCATCTGTTAGCACCTTTCTGCAAAGATTCAAATTTTTAATACATATTATATTTGAAGTTGTCATATTCTACAACCATCCTTAAGAAGCCATTTCACCATCTGATACCTTTTTGTGAGAGGGAGAAGTTTGTTTCCTAGAAACTAGAGGGATGTGGTCAGTTTCGTTATGCTACATATGTATGCATGTTTATATCTGTAATATACATCGTATTGTGAATTTCTGAGAGGGGATCTTAGAAAAACATTTTTAAACATGGCAAAGCAGGTGAATGAGTAGGAGATGTGTTGGTTCCTGGGGGTGATAAAATACTGGAATTGGTTGTCCAGAGAGGTTTGCCATCTTCATTCTGTTCAAACCCTGGCAGGACAGGACCTGAACAGCCTGAACTTGTCGGACCTGCTGTGAGTGGGTTTGGAGTAGATGGTAAAGAGAAGGTTAATAGATGCTCTTGGATTAAGGACTTAATTGGCTCACAGTATATTTTGCTAGGATGAATCATCTGTGTATAACCATATGACTGAAGTCTGGACATAAGTAACAGAAATTGACCCAGGAATCCACTTTCAGATATTTTTGCCCTTGCAGACCTAAGGTCTCTCAGTAAACTTCTGTTTCTGCTTTACTGTGATGATACTCCCTTCAGCTTTAGTGATAAACTGTGACAATCTCTATCATCTTATGTCATTTAAACCTAATTTCAGAGTCATCTCGTAGATCAGCCATAAAGAACAACATTCCATTTTCATTTCAGCCTGTCTTATACATCAGATCTGCAGAATTATAGTAGCTTTTTGGGGCAGCAAAGAGGCAGGAGATAAGGCAGAGGAGCTGTAAAGGACAAAGGATCTAGGTAGCTCTCAAGAGAGAGAATGAGAGAGAAACAAATGAGTTATAGGGTTTACCCTGGTAGGAAGACAAAGCCTCGAGAAAGAAGAATGCAGACAGCTTTCTTGCACTTTGCTTTCAGTCTCTGTCCTAGACTTACTGCTGTTTAGTGAAATCACACTCTAGTGAACTCTAGTGAATAAGGTCTTCTTTAACAAGTACAGTTTTTCACTAAAATACTAAAAATACTGCAGTGTTCTTCCCTAAAACAGCTTTTGTGTTTCTCCTTCTTGATACAAATTAAAAGGTGAGCATATACACAGGATCCTTACAGAAATACTGTGGTCTGTAACAGCAGTTCAAACACATTGGTTTTAACAAGAGTAGTGAAGAGAAGAAAACCAGGAGGTGTCAGTGAGTGCTGTTTGCGCTGGTTTGTTTTCATTCTGTGTGATACAGGAAGGTTTTGAACAGTAGATGGCAGCCAAGAAATTTCCTGGTTTCATTTTTCAGTTTGGCTTCCAAATGTGTTAAGGGAGATGGGTTTATTACCACAGAAGAATATCAGGAAATAAATCCACTGTAGGCACTTCATTAAATCTAATTTTTATACAGGCATTGTGTTAGACTTGCTCGTATTTCCTCCATCCCAGACTATGGATTTTTTTCAGCTAGGAATACATAATATTTATACAAATGCAGAATGCGGACAAGAGGAAAGATGCCTCCAAGATAGAAAATGGTCACTCAGTATTTTCACCATTTCTGCATGGTGTGGTCTTTGTTCTCTCAGATCCTTTCCACATCTGTGAAGTATGTACATTTGTAAGTTAGAGTAATTACTATTCTTAATGGCAACTCTTTAATCATTCTAGGGCCTGCTAATGCAAAGTGCTGAGCTCCTTAATTCCCTTGCACTGTGGAGGTCTGAGAGCACTCAAAAAATAAAATCCCTTTTCTGTACACATACTGTGTTCTTTACTCCCTTTGTACCACCCTATATCCTTGGTGACCTTGGTAAAAGGATTTTTTGTTTGTTTTACAGTTCCTCATTTGCTGATTCTAGAAATTACAGCAATAGAAAGCATCATCTAACTGGACAACCAAAACTGGCTTACATACCCCAAAACTGAGTAGTTAGATTTTATGCTGGTAAGGTATGGAATGGTTAGAGCAGCAAAAACACATCACCCCTGGGGTCATTCTGGTATACCGGGCATGCTCTGGACAAAAAGCTCTAACCTATGGGCTAGGCTGGAATTAAAACTATTTGCTCAGGCCATTAGGCTTGTTGGAGATGTTTGATCATGGATACCAGGTTCTCTGTTGCTTCTTAAAAATGCTCTTTCCTTGGTGCCATTCTATGCACAAAAGCTTTCTGGTTATGGCAAGGCTGCATTATCCCCTTCCGCAGATGCTCAACCAAATATGCTCCCCTCCCTGATGGTCAGAAACTGTTGTTACACTTTAGCTTTCATGACTGACTTCTTTGAAGCAAAAACGGAGGTTAAAGCTTTAATAATACACTTAAGATGGCTTAATCTTTTCCTTTTCTTAGCTGAACAATGCATGAAGGACCCTGACATGTCTTTCCAAGTCTGAACCAATTCTATTATTCTTCAGGATTTGTGAAACGACTATGTTTAAATATAAGTGATATTGGATTAAGTGACTCTTGTGTTTTGCATGTGTTTGCGAATTTGAGACTGCTAACAGTAAGTGTGATAAATTGAGAAGTGCAGAGAGCACTGGTGATGAGGATATCGACATCCACTCAGGTAAGGCTTTAGTGCTATAAACAGAGTTGTGTAAGCACAAACCAGAAGGATTCGAGCAGAAAGTATCAGTGATAAATAGCATAGTTTAAAAAAAGCCAGGCACATTAAATGTCTGTGGAGTTGGAAAGATGAGTGAGAGTAGAGACAAAATTTCATTGTATTTCTTGTTTGCATACAGACTTCAATAACTAATTTTCATGCTGTGATTTGATAGGGCACGGTCCTGTGCTGTGGAGAGCTAATCACAGTTTACGAGGAGGAACATGTCTGAAAAACATGGCATTAGTCTCTTCTGTACTACAGTGGACAAGGGTCTGATTATTATGGAAAGCAGCCAGTGCATAAACAATTGTGATCTCTGACATCTTAATATGCAGGAACATTTCTGAGCTTGAATAAGAAATGTGTTCCTAAGGCTAGCTGTGAGTGGCTCTATGTCATCTAAACCCCTAACCTTGGTGATTTTAACAGATTATAATATTGAAAATTGCCATTTAAAAAATCAGACAACAACTTGTATTTTATCTTCCCACTTTGAGATTTCTACTTACTTTCTATGTAACAAATACTCCAAATGATATGGAAGATATTTAAAGGTAAAAGTTGACCTGGTCTTTAAGCTTTCTCTGGGCCTCAGCCTTGATCCTCTAAGTTTGTGTTTGTACATTGTGCACACAGGCACACATATACACATGTCCTGCTTAGTAAATTACTTAAGGATAGTATAAATAATGTATTTGAAAGTTCTGAAATACTTCAGAAGTATTTCAGTAACTTTGGGTTACCTCTGTGGCTCGCTTTGGTGCTGTTAAGGATGCTATAATCTTGAGAAGGTCTTCAAATACTCAGGTGTCACCAAAGAAACCCAGCAATTCTGGATCAGCGTGAGAGTAAATTATCTGTCTCAAATAGGAAAATAGTTTGAGAAAATTATGTAAAAGTGTTAGTTGCAATTTCAAGAAAATCTTGAGTTTTTATCTGAAATAGAAGCCCCACATTATTGGACAGAGACACTGTGAATAATGGACATGACCACCTGACACAAGACTTGAAAAACATGTTTTCACTATTTATTCTTTTGTTATAATACTTTCAGAAATGCATAAATTTGCTGCACTAAAGCAGATCCAACCACCAATCGTATCACTGGCCCTGTATCTCCAAGATACAGGCATTGGCTATGTCTTATCTACATGAGTAAAGATGAAGCAGTATTCCGTAACAAGCTGCTTCCTTACCAGTGTCTAAGTCTTCCCGATTTTTGTGTATTATTCTCTCCATTACTGTTAAATCTCCCATTTTTCTTAGTCTGGAGTCTTGCCGACTTTGCATCTCCAGCCATTTGTCCTGGATTCAGAGTCCTACCCAAATAATTGTGCAAGATAAGTCTTTGGATCAACATCTACACTTAGTCAAGTTTTCATTTTTCCTGCATTCTCAATTACTGTTTGGGACTGATGCTGTGTAACCTCTGTCCTGGGAAGTTAAATAGAGATTTATCAGAAGGTACTGTCAGTCAGTAGAGTGGGAGAAGGTAAGATATGGTCACAATAGAAGATAAGTGAAATGATCATGGCCATGAAGAGATGGTGATGGTCAAGGAGAAGAAGTAACTTGTTAGGAACATGGAGAAAACGTGAGAATGCTCTGTCATGTTCACTGTGTATCACTTCCTTACAATACTGTTTTTAGGTGAAAGAAG
Organism: Pseudotriccus pelzelni; assembly: GCA_035584735.1. Classification (NCBI taxonomy): domain Eukaryota; kingdom Metazoa; phylum Chordata; class Aves; order Passeriformes; family Tyrannidae; genus Pseudotriccus; species Pseudotriccus pelzelni. Next base: position 21,053,753 of record JAWMRA010000078.1, read on the forward strand.
GTTAAATATTTAATCTTGGGCTGACGATGTAGGAGCCTGAACCTCACAATGCTCAAAAGACAATCAGGTGCAATAGAGAGTAATATACCTGGAAGGTGCCTTTATGAGACAATGAAAGCATCTGCTGAGCACTGATTTTTAAAAGAGAATCCCTAAAGTCAGGATGAAAAGAGGTAAGAGAAAGAGACTCTCCTTAAGGAGAAAGCAGAATACAAAAAGAAAGAGTTTTCATACGAAATACTGCATAAGACAGAATTTGCCAGAGACTGACAGGTACTTGATGGATTTATTAAAAAATCACAAGTCTATGACTGACAAAACTACTGCAGAACTGGTGTTCTGACTTAGGAATTCTAATTTGCTTCTCAGGTGATCAATAAATGTAGATTTGGGTTAGAAACATGATCTGCCTACTTGCATCTTAATAGCTGATTGATAACCAAGTTGTTTTCAAAGGATTTAATCTTCATTTAGGGTAGGGTTGGGCTGAGAGACTAAACTCTTTTGGCACAAACACATGGACGTACTGTATGTGAGAACATATGGCTTTTCAAACTTTCATAGCAGTTTTTCCTATAGAGTTTCAGGAAAGCCTGTCAACAATTTATTACATGCTGAATCAGTATCTTGTTTATTTACATCTACATTGATGCCAGCAAATGTTCCCAGGCAATGTGGGAGTCTGCTGTTAAACTGTTAGAGCAGCCTCTGGCCTGCCTTACTTCATGACAATTAGCACTTACCAACAATTAATTTCTGGTCATGTTTAGGGAGTTCACATCTCCTGTACTGGAGGATGGAAGTGGAAGGATGCTGCAGTAGTACTACAGGACAGTGGTGGTGTGTCAGCCAGACAGCAGTCTCAAGCACTTTTAAATTACTGATATAGTCTTCAAGAATTAGAGTATTTGAAGAAAGGAGAGGGGATCTGTAAAGGAGAATTAATTTCAAATTTTCCCCCCTTTTTCTTGGCCAAAACTAAATTGTATTATTTGGTGTTTTCTGTAGTATCCACAACCTAAGAGAAGCAGAGTTGTCTATGTTTTCACCATTTAAAAAAATTACATTAAGCTGAAAAGTTAAAGTAACCTATTACAGATGCAGGGGAGCCAGAGTGAGCACTGCTGAAAGGTGAGACCATTTAATGTAGAAGTCCAGTGCTTCAGACAATGCTAGCTATTAAAATTACATTTTCTACTCATGCTCAGTAGGGAGTTTGGAAAATAGCATCTATCCTTCCTCTTTACACAACCTGTGCACTTCTAAAGCAGGTGCTTTGGGAAGGGAGAAAGGGATGGGATAGAGAGGGGGGAGTTGAAGTAATTTTTCTCAAGGCATTTGACATACAAACCCCCACAGTTCAGCTCGTGTATATGGTAAAACTCCAGTTGTGAATGAACTTCAGTGAAAACTCTGATTTCACATTAGTGCTACAAATATTACAGTGCTTGAAAATTTGCTTGTCAGTATGGATGCTTGTCTTTGTATCTTTGATAACATAATTTAAATATTTTTAGTGTTGAATCTTTAATAAAAATAGCATATGCATCTTACATACCACAATACAGTGTTAGTCACGTTAGACTTAATTTAAATGTAAAGAAAACCCTTTAAAAGAAATAATGAATTACACTTTTCAAAATATTAATTATGGTGATGTTTAAATATTTGCATTTAAGCTAATCACATTTGGTTTTAAATAGAGAGGAACATTAATCAAGGAATGCATATTAGCCATCATGTTTTGATTAACAACATAAAAAATGCCTTGAAGTCAAACTGCATTTTAAGTTCTTTGGTTTAGACTAGAAGCTGATTATCAATAGCACTAAAAAGAAGCTAAAAATCAAAATGTATCCTGCCTCTAATTCCTTATGTAGCTTTTCTTGCCTATCCTAGGTCCTTTCAAGGCAAACGTGGCAAAGGTATAATAGTTCATGTATTTTTCTGACTGATAAAAGAGGAAAAAACCCTCATCTTGTTTTATGTTACTTAAAATGCAAGTGCTATTTTTTCAATTCTCACAGCAGACCAATATTCCTACAGTGGTCTGCTAATAAGCTCACTAGTGAGTTCTGCTGAAATTCACTTCTGTTTGAACCTGCCCTTGATGCTGGGCTGTCAGATGGAGCATGTTTATCAGGCAGATAATGATGTTTGCAGTGGAGAACGTGTAGGTATATGTATGGGCACACAAGTGAGTATGCATATGTATCACTGTTGCTGTAAAGTGGTTGTCTAAAGAAAATAAGAAACAGACAGAAAGAAATACTGTTGTTTCTGAGATGACTTCGTGCAGCATACTGGATGAGCTCTCTGGCCAGGCTTTTTTTTTCTTTTCTAGACCCTCAAACTGGCTAGAATTTGGGAGCACTTGTTTTAAGAACGTAAATTTTTGTGATGCATCAGCTTTGTCAAATCAACCAGTTCAAGAAATTACCTCCTTCTCTTCCTCTATTTGCTCATTTCTGCTTCCATTTTGCTGTTGTTATTCAAATAACTTTGCTGATGCTACTGTTTGTGGGGCACAGTCCTAAAAACTTCCTAGGCACACAAGGCATTGAGTAAGCTGTTCTTCAAGGTCTGAAGCAAAGAACAGCTCAGATCCACGTACTGCCAGAGCATTTGTGTAACTGCACCACCCAGCATCGGTGAGTGGGCTGTGTGTGGTGCCGAGCAGAACTGGCAGTCCTGGTTCTGAGGCTGGGCTTCTGAGGCTGTGGAGGTAATATTTTAGACTAGTCCTTTTGTGTACTCTTCTAACATCCTACAAGGCATGCTACAGGAAGATGCTGCTACATCTTTCCACTAATGAATATGAATATTGTATGTTTGCCCTTGTTTGTGCAGTCCTATATAGGGATCTCCTTACACTGCATTTGATTATGAACATTTTGCCACTTACTCTAGATTTGGCTAACTTGGTTTTCTAAGAAGCAAATGATAAACACTTTTAGGTGCTGTGGGATTTAAACAAAACTAAAAATCTCTTTCTTCTTTTGTTTCACATAAGCAAAAAATCACCTTTGACTAGTGAAATACAGCACTCATGTGAAAAGCCAGCTCTGTAACAGTGAGACATGGTACTAGTGAGGATGATGACTGTATATTTGGGATTAAAATGCAGAGGATGAAATTTTGTTTCCTGAATTTGTTCCCAAAAGATTCACAAATATTTAAGTGCTTGCATAAAGGAAATTAAAATCATACTTTTTGCTTTAAATTTCATATGAGCTTACTGGGTTGATCTTCCAGTGTTTTTATTCATAATAAACACAAATAATAATGATAATAATCTAAAAATATTTGAACTCTAGTATATATAATCACAATTTGGAATTATAAAAATTCAAAATACATCGAGATCATATCCTGATCAATAAACATAAAGTTTTTCAGGTTTCTTAAATCTCAGCCTCATGAGAATGAGCAGCTGCCTCAGCAAAATAGTGTACCTCGTGTTCTTGACAGTGGCTTGCTTGCACTGGAGGATGGCTGTGTGGGTGGGTGATGATCTGAGTGTCTGCATGAAACTCTACCATCTGCCTGTTTGCTTTTCAGTTCTGAAGGAGAGGCATTATGTTTTTGCTCTACAGATTTTCTTCCACAAGGTTGGACCGAGATTTGGGTCGCCAGTACTGCTACCTCTCCTAATGAATGTCAAGCAAAGATTTCTTTTGAGGGGGGAATATTCATGGTGATTGTGCAGTATTCCCAGGATCTCGCATACAGTCAAGATCTACTGACTAATATTACCGTTCTTTATTATCAAACCAATGGGAGCATCTGAAAAACAAATATCATATGCTTGAAAGTATCATAAAATGTATTTTTGTCCACTTGGTCACAGTCAGATACATATAGCTTTAGATTTGGTTTTATTAAATCCATCGAGCAGTAAAGGACAGAGGCATTCATACAGGTGTGTGGGAGCTGTTCACTTTGAAAAGTGACTCAGAAGCCAACTTGGGGATGTAATTGTGAAATTGAATTCCAGTTCTGTCATTAATTGGGCACATGCAGGACATGCTAAGATAAAAGTTGAGGGGTTAAGTTGCTTCTCTTTTTGCCTGTGTTGAGACTGCAAGATTGGTGTTTTTAGGTATGTAATGCTGTGGTTTCACAGTTCAGGACCTAAAAAACTGGTCCATGGTGGAGTTCAAGGACATGATTATTGTAGCTGCTCTGTTCTGGCAACTCTGAATCAAAAATCTGATTTTTTTTTATTCTCTAAAGGATGCATTCAGGACAATACTAAGAGCTGGCATGTACATGAGGCTGGGCTTAGTTAACACAGTAGTCCTATCTAATTATACTATCCATGAAAGTTAACAGGACTTTGGTTGGAGCCATGAGCACAAAATAATGTAGAAAAATATGAGCTGTATTTCATGAATGTGGTTTCTTTCTGTACAAAGCATTCAAAGCACGGAGCCTCTACACTGCTCAGAGTAAAGAGGAAAGAGTTGATACCACTTGTTAGGAGAAGCATGATCTGCAGTCACACAGCATATTTATAGAGTTTGGAATTAAGAACTATGGATTAACATGTGCCCCTCTATAGACATGGTTTCTTTCTCTCCACATCTTCCCCCTAGTTTTCCCTCTCCTTGCCTGATAAACACAGTGTAGAAGGTACTTACCTAAGAAGACGTTTAGACGAGAGCTGTAGACACTGAAGAATGAAGATCCCTTTGAGCTGTTTGTTCCTTTTGCTCATGCGTATCTCTTATAGCATCTACATAACTGGTTCCAGTGTATCACTTTTTCAGTAAAAACTCATCTGGCATAGCAGTAGTTTTTCAGGATTTTTGAAGAACCGAAACAAATCTTTTGACATTACAGCCACAAGGCCGTTTGGCCAACTGGGTGACTCTGGGGTTTTCCTCCCACGGTAAAAATAACTTAAACTGATTAAAGTAAGCCTCTGATAGGCCAGCCAAGAAAATACGTTGTATGTGATACTTCTCAAGTGTTTTAAGTGGATGTAACTCCGTTGAAGTCAGGTTGAACCAACTCAGTATCTTGACCAAAACATATTGCAGAATAACAGGTAAAAGCAAAATCTGTCTTTCCAGGTCTAGGTTAGCTTTTCAGCAATGCTTCAAGTCATTTTTCACTCAGCATTTTTCTGCACCTAAATAGACTAATGTGCAAATTTGCAGTTTATTAGCTGAATGTGTATTTCAGACTTGTTGTTACGTGGCATTATCTAGCTGCATCTTATTTTTCAGTTCTTTGTCATAAATAAATGGACAGTTACAGTTGGACTACTTACTTATGAAGTATAGAAAGTCTTTATTTTTTTATAGTTTTTATGAATAAGTATCTGTTTGCATATATGCTTTTAATTCCCATTTGCAAACTAAAATTCAAGAGTGAGCTCAGCTCCTGCTGAGGCCTATGCAACTTGGGCGTTAATCTTACCAGAGTTCAGGCTTTTCCTCTGGAGAGCAGAATTAATAAAAAACTGGTAGAATTTGAATTGTAACGTTCTTCTCCCTTGTAAGTTTGGGTCATGCTCTCAATGCCAGTACAATCATTGAACTACTTACAACAGAACATGTGCTTCAGTACTGAGCTTTTATTTGTATTATTGGATATTAAAACATAATCAGAGACAGTGACTCCAGTGGCATGTTACCTACATCAAATAATGATGCTGACTACTTTGCCCATTTGATTTAAAGATCTGCCTCAGGGCATTGGCACCTCTGTAGTAGATGCATTGCATACCACATATAATAGAAAAATTGGTACTTCCTGTAATTTTAACTTGGATGCCTCAAGTGTGTAAGTTATTTTGTTGTAATGTGTGCACAGAAAATTGTAAGGAAATCTCTTCCCTTATTCCTCTCCGTAAGAACATACGCAGCAATTTCTTGTTTTCCCCTCTTTAACCATTATGTTCTGCACACATTGTGGTATCAGGACTTAAGAGAAAATACATAGTCGTTTAAATTGCTTTTCCCTTTTTATAGTACCCAGGCTGCTAAGTGCCTGGGATTGACTTTATCAGTAATTGGAAAGTATTGTAGAGTTTCTAATTTACAAAATTTAGGATAATGTCAGAGAAGTCAGCTAATGGTCATCTACAGTCAAATATTTTCCAAATGCAGAAGCTTTTTTGGTAATAAAAGCAAAACAAAACAAAAACTCCACAAAAAAACTTTCATACTTTTATTTTATACACTCATCTTTATCTAAAAGCCTTTAGCAGTATGACTATGTGGTTAGCATTTGGTGTTTTTTGCTAAGAAAGTTATTTGAGTAAATTTAGATACAAGATTACATAAGTGATATTTATAATATATATTGGTGCTGGAACTATTTGTAGTCATGTAGCTTTGACTTTCCGGTACACTTGTCACACATATCTGAAAGGGAGTGATGTAATTTCTCTAACTGCATCACTATGGTTAAAGCAACAAAATTTGTAAGCATGAAGTGGCCCTTGGACACAATTTACAGGTCTGCTGCTTAACAGAAACTTCCAGTAATGACGTCAATGAGAGCTGAAGCTTCTGCATTTGTTTTTTTAGTTAAAGAGAAATAAAAGAAAGAAGTAGGTATAAGAAAGAAAATAAAAGCATCCACATTGATGCTAGGATTTTGCATGTGCCTTGGTTTTGGCACCTTCAGAACTGACTGCGTATGAAGTGTACATGACAGCCAGATAAGCAAAGTATAGAAATACAGGAATTTGAACACAACCCCTTCCAAGTTACATTTACAGCTGTTTTTCACAATAAGACACATGCATAGCTGTATGCATATATATATAAAAAATACTGTTGCAACGATGATGAGTACCAGTTTACATAGTAGAATTTCAGTGCAACGAGTCTTCATGGAAAATGTTATTATATTCTGCAGCTGAATACGAATTAATACAACTGCATTTGATTCTTCCTGAGAGGCATTTAGCCCCTGTTGCAAAGGTTAATGAAGTACTGCTCTTCATTTCTGCAGCAGCTTTCATAGCATCTTTCTCTTCCAGCTAGAGTCCTGCTGCAGATCAAGCATCTTCTTAGGTATGAGAGGGAAAGTACTTACATCTAAATTTGAGAACTTAATGTTTGAGTAAATAAGGTGTCATTGTGCTTGTTACTTCTTCTCATTATTTGTATATATTCCTTAGAAAATGGACTCTTATGTGGCCATCATGTTCTTTATGTCTCTGTGTGTCACACAGACCAGACCCACACTTACTATTATGCCACCTGAGAAGCATAAAAACATGACAGTGAGGTCATGGAGAATTGTATTTGCCATGAAGAAAAATAAAAAAAACGAACTAGATTTCAGGCTTCTCTTTTTTCGTCTAGCAGTCAAAAACTACTTCAGAAGTAATTGTAAAAATCTACATTCCTGCTGATGGCATGGTAAATGAGCTTTAGATAGTGCTGGTTTGTTTTAACAACTTAGGGTCTTTTTTGGGTTTTGGTGGTTTTTTTTCTCCCTATTTGTATGGCAGTTGCGCACAGGTTAGTTTTCTTCCTTTGTCTTAGGATTTGAGCTACAGTAGGTATATAGAAATGATGAAACTATGAAAATTGACCGTAAATAATTATTTTTAAAAACTAAATCCTGGTTTTAGTGTAATTGAATGTGCCTCTTCTGTTTCTTACAGAACGGTTTACACAGTACAGCCCTAAAAACCTTAGACAAGCCTGGAATAAGTAAGTATTTTTTTTTAATTGCGTTTTTGACTCTTCAAGGATACGATTCATGACAAGTTGAAGTTATCATAGCTAACTTAAGATGGCTCTATTCTTTTCAAATAAAACAGATTTGTATTGCCAGTTACCCATAAATAGGGCAAAACTGCAAAGCATCATGTTTTCTTTTTGAGGATGTTAGTTGGCAAATGTATTGAGCTCATGGAGAGATGCTGTGTTATTGCTTTGGGGTGTCAGTTTTGAATCCTGTTTTCTCTATTCATCTATAACAATTAAGGAATTTTTAAACAATATATTCCTAATCAACTTTTGAGTGTTGTTTCCACATAATCATCCCATGTTGCCAGGTCCATCTGGTTATTGCCATACTATTTTATATCTTAATTTTCATGAATGAAAAAAGGCGATGTGAATTCACCATGCTTTTTTTTTTGCTTTCAGTGTTTCCTTATTTTTTCACATTTACATCAGATGGGCATTGATACAAAGGTTTTATGCTCAAAATACAGATAAACCAGGGATTCCTAACCAATCATCTGTATAAAGGTTACTAGAAGATTTCTCAGCACATGTAGAATTTTGTAGACAGGAGACTTGGACCTCACTGTCTTGACCAATTAACACCTTTTATATTTTGAAGAAAGCATACAGAGTTTGAGTTGGATGAGCAGGATCACATCTATATCAACAACTCGTCATGCCAGAAAAACTGTTAGAATTTTTCTACGCTCCCTTTTGACCAAAATTTTTTGCAAAAAGGCTAAGCCCTTGCTGCACCAGCATTGCTGTTTTCTTTCTGTTCCTAATTCAAAATTTTATTTTTGCTACTTACTGGCTGTCTTGTTGGTAGTTTACCAGGGAGTTCAAGAGATAAGTCAGCAGGAGACTAAAAGATCTGTAAGTTCACCACTGAAATTGAAAGGAGCTTCCTTGCTATAAAGAAGGTTATTGATAGAGTAGAAATCCAAATCCATTTTCTATATCTTAACTTACTAGCAATCAAGTGTGTCTACAAATGCAAAATCCATAGCATGGTCACTTGTCCAAGATGTGTTTAGGTTTATACTCACTTTGCCATTCTGTTATTTTTTCTCTATGTGCTCCTTCCCAAACCAAGTCGGACTGAAACAAAAAGGTATTTTTCATTTAAAACAAAACCCCAATGACTTTTTAAATAGTGGTTGACTGAACAGGGAGAAGTCTCTTAAGGCAGCAAGATTAGGGTTAAAATTGGATGTTAGTTGTTGGATGTGATGCCATTAATGTTCATCCTTTGAGTCAAAACTTATATTTCTGCAGTGCCAGGGATCTTTCATGACCTTGTACCTCGCTTTGCAGTACTAGTGGATCCTCCATGGTTAGCAGTAACTTCCTGATTCCTGCAGTGAGATATAAAGCTGGCACTGGCTTCAGTGCAGGCCTTCACAAAGGTGAAGTGTTGCTGACTTGCATTAATTGACTTTTAACAGTCTACAGAAAAGTTCCTGGCTTGCCCAGTTCAGACTAGGAGCCTAATTTGGTGGCTTGGGTGGATAAATCCACCTCCTGTTTACTGTAGATGGAGCAACAGGAAGATTAGCTTCACTTATATTTGGCTTTTGTGAATATCTCAAACCATTTTGCCAGTTGTTGTGATCCTTGCAGGCATCTTAAAATCTTTGACTCTACCTCAGTCTTTCTGCTTGGAATAATGCAATTTCCTAGAAGTCACAATTTTCCTGTTGAAAAGGAAGTCACTGTAATTGTCTGTATTCTGTCCTTTAACAAGCAACAAACTTGCAAGTTCATTTTTAATTTGAAAGTAGTTAATGAAATCCAAAACCTTGGAAGAAACAATTATATTACAACATAGGCAATTAGATCTGGATTGGGAAAGGACAAGGAGACTAATATTGATGTACATGTGTTTGCTTGGGGGCAGATATTTGCGTAAGTAAGGTGAACAGATACTGGCATGCTATTCCATCCATCCTGCAGGCCTGGACTGAGTGTTTTTCTATATTTTACCAGCAGTTAAACTGTTAAAATATACAGTTATATATTAATAAGTACAATAATGGGTTTGAATTTGAAAAGCTGGTATCTTGTATTTCCTTCAAGAACATTACATGAAATTTCTGTTTTCATAAAATAAATTAAAAAAAAAAAAAGCAAAGCAATCAGTTTGCTTAAAACAAAGCCTCGGTCTCTCAAATTTCCTAATTGACAAAAGTTATGATCACATCACAGGCTGACTTAAATAAAACTATAGTTTTTTAAATTCTAAGAACCTCTTCAAAAATATTTATACATTTTTAATGCTCTGTGCATAAAGGATTTGCAATTTTTCAGCATAAATGAAGGGATTGAAAGACTGAAAGCAATGACGACACATAGAGTTCAGTGCTTCATTTGAGCAGTTCTGTTATAATAGGAAATATTCAGTGCCTCAAAATTATATATCATTTACATTTGAAATGTAAAGGATTTTCTCTTTTTCTAGTGTAAATCTTTATCTGTGTGCTGTATTAGAGTGCTGTTGCTTGCACAGCTGTAGTTACGGATGTATAAACATTTCTGTTTAAGACATCATATTCCCAAGGGTTTATAATTCAGCTGTAAAACTTAACACACAAGTAGACTGATTCATTCTAGAAATTTACTTTCTTTCTTCCGGTGTTTCAAAAAGCAGCAATCACTTAAAAAAACTAATCCTTTTTAATTTCCTGATTTAATTTGTTGAAGATAGTTGATGACACAAAATACGTCACATTTAGAATTGTTTTAAGGGTAGTTGGCAATAAACATGAGACCCATGTAGAGAAAAGATACAGCCTTTTGTTTTTAACATATGTATTGGTTTTGCTACAGAGTTATTTCCTCTCAACATCTTAATGCCTTAGAAATACATGCCTTTCTTGGAAGGATTTACATGTATGCTTAAAATTTTCCTGAGGTGAGGTCCTGTTACTACATTTTATAGGGGAGGGGTTGAGATAGAAAGAAATTTAAGAATTTTTCACACAGAAATTGCCATAGAAACTGTACCACAGAGCACAACATTGAACTTCACGCTCCCTGACTGGACGAGTACATCTTTAATTTTCTAAACACAATGAAACTATCACTATCTACTGTTTCATCTTTCAGGCACAAGCTGGCCCTTTATCTTGTCTCTATGTATATATGTGTGTTTTGAGGTCCTGGCATGGAAGGGTGAGAGATCTTCGAAGAGGCTTTTACCTCAAAATGTATGTTGCAATTCAATTTATATAAGGGGAGGTTACTAGAAGTAAGAATGATACTCTTCCAACATCTACAGAGCCAGCTTCATGTCTGTAAGGTAGAAGAAATAGAGGCAAAAAATCCAACTCCAAACTTCCAAAAAAGCCACAAATGGTAGTCTGGAGGCAAAATAATTCCACCTGACCAATTGTGCCAGCTTCTACAAGATGGGAATTTTAAAGGCAGGACAAGACAATGGAACAATATCGGGCACAAGCCAATAGCTCTTTAATTCCCAGTCTAACTGAAAATTAGCTAAAAGTGTGGAATTTAACAGCAATGACAAAGTGAAACCCAGCAGGCTCATTATTTAAGTCAGATCCTTAAAATTCTTAAAATAGAATTGGTCAATATCAGAGGCTACTTCTGGGAAGCGTTTGAGGGAAATAATGTAACTCTCACAGTGATTGTCAAATTACTGAAAGATTATAAAGAGAGTATTTACTAGATAAGATGGGATCTATAAATTTTGTAGAAATGCTTATAAAGTTAGGAAACAAAACTTGCATTGACGTTTGCTTCTGTCTAGTAAGAAGCTTCACCTACACAGCATGACCTAACATACTGCGGAATGTAATTATAAAATGCTGGTCTAAAAGGAACTAAGATGTGGTAATCTGATCTTCCTATAGAGTCCATAATGAATTATATTTTCACCTTTTTTCCTGAACTTTTCTGTTCAATTATCTCTACACAATGAAAACCAAGAAGAGCTCTGCCTTCAGAATGCAATGCAACCTCTTTCAATTTGCAAAAGCTTCTCCACAATAATAAACCCTTACAGAAGAATAACAAAAGAGAACTAATTATCCTTGTGTATATTTGGTAGGATATAAAAAGCTTTTTCAGATCCTTCTGTCATAATGGGTTGTATTGTGAGAAATTAGGTTGGAAAGAAAAGGTGCAGCTGAAAACAAATTCTGCTCTGCATAAATAGGACTACTACTTCATAATTCCCCAACATGGTTGTATTTATTATATAAATATCACTTTATTCTCACAGCCAGTCCCACTGCTGGGGATTTCTTCCTTTAACAAGATGGCCTCTGTACTTGAGACCTCCCTTCCTGAGGCCAGGGTGTTTAAAAGTTGCATTCCAGGATGGACTAGCCTATTTTGGGACTGTTACTCAGTGAAAACTTCCTGAAGAAAGCAAAGTGAGTGAATAGAGACGAGTCCATGTATTTTGAGTCTGTATTTCATTTAAAGCATGGCACAGACTATGGAGTTGCTTAAAGCGGAGACTTGGAAAGTGTTTTCGGTTTGGGGTTCCGTTGTTTGGGTTTTTTTTTTTAATAAAATCTTTGCCTTAGCGGGATTTTGGCTAAAGAAAAAGTGCTCTTCTAATTGTCCCTTTTATCCCTTCACCTCTTGTCCCTTCCCCAGCATTCCTCATTGTAACTTAGTCTGTCGTTCCACTGAAGGAACACTCAAGCTTTCCAGCACAGTAGAAACAAAAAGCTTTAGTGTTGTCATTGCAGAAAGCTTTCTGATGGATAAATCCGAGCAATCAGGATTTCAGGCAGTATGAAGCAGAGGTGGGCTGGCTGTGTGCTCTGTGTGCAGTGTGAGCACATTGTGGGGGTGCTGGGGCTGGCCCCTCACTTGCAAGCCAGGAGGGATCTGGGATCACACTAGAGGAGCAAGGATGGAAACTGGACACAAAACGAAAAGATTTTTTTAGAAGCATCTGTGATTTAGAGGCTTATAAACCTGCCTCTGTGTCCTGATGGTTTGCAGTGATACTGCTGCACTGGGGAAAAAAAAAAAAAAAAAAAAGCAAGCCATTTTAGGTTTCCAGGGTTTTTTTTTCCTGTTTCCCACAAATACCCCACTGCCTGAGGGACCTTAGGAATCGTGTCACGACAGCACCGGTGTTAACCTGCGGTAAACAAACACCAGCAGCCGTTCGGGTCGCTCCTGCCCGTGCGCGGCAAAGCCGCTGCCCGCGCCAGGGGGCAGCGCTGTGCGGGCGCTTCCCGACACCGCTTGTGGGGTTTTTTTGTTTATTTCACTGCTTGTTGGGGTTTATTCAAGTAATTTCAGGGTGGTGGAAGCCGCTTGTTTGCATGCCCTTTTTTTGTGCCCGACTTAGCTGTGTTTTCTGTGTGCGGGGCTCGGCTGCGGGCGGCGGGGCGGAGCCCACGCGCGCTGCGGGGTCCGTCAGCTCTGTGGTGAGGAATTACAGGATGCTGATTGAAGCCAAAGACGGAGAAAGATCTCTAGAGTTTCTCTATTTATCCTCTCGCCAAGCTGAAAAATCCTTTCTGATTTATATTCGAGTCTTTCTTTCAAATTGGAGCAACCGTAAAGTGCTAAAATGTTACACCTTCTAGGGGGGAGATTATTCCTAATAGACCTCATTGATAGAATATTTATTCTGACATTTCATTTATTTTTACTTTATTCTAAATTCCCCTTCTTTTGTGTTGCTAAGCTTTTAGTATTGTTTTACATCCTCTTGGCCTAGTTAAAAATACTAATAAGCCTCCTAAACTGGATGACAAAAGCCCTTGTCTTTTTTTTTTTTTTTTTACAGTACCAAAAACTATGCTATTTCATTAGTAAATTTACATTGTTACTGTCCTGTATCTTTCCCATCCATGACAGCCATGAAAATACAGTTAAATGTATATGGATGGTCTTTGTTGCCTTCTGCAACATTTAATTTGGTATCTGGCATTGGAGTAGAGTTTGTTGGCATTATTATCTCTAGACCTATCCATATTCAGGATAGTTTTTCCCTGGAAATAATTGTTTGTAGTTTTCTATGCTCTATAGTTTTTGTAGATTTTCTGACAACATATCTCACTTCTGTTAGCTTCTTTTTACTAATTTCTTTTTCTTTTATGATGTTTTCAGCATTTAGTGTCATTTGAAAGTTGAATCAGTATGCAGTCTATCCCTTAGTCTGGGTCATTAATAAAGATGTTAAATAAAACTGTGACTAACGCTAATCCCTCTGGGACACAGCTGGACACTTCTCTTCCAACTCAGTACATTGCCACTCGTCATCACCCTTTACTTCTGGTCTGTCAGCCAGTTTTCGGTCTATGAGATGGTGTATCACATCCCAGATCTTCAGAGTTTGTCCACAGAGCAAGATTTTTTCAATAGAAATTGCATCAAACATTATCTCTTCTTACTTTTTTCCGCCAATGATTATGCCCTTTTAAAAAAATAATTTATCTGATGTCTCATTCATGAGTCACCTCTTCTTTGGATTGCCACTGTTGTCTTATTTTTCTCTGAAATCTAATTTTGCTTCCATATTGTCTGTTTTGTTTCTTTTGTATTTTACTTCTATATTTCGTGTCAATGCTCAACAAATATTTGCCAAGATTCTGTTATTTGAAAAACAGAAAGGAATTATGTGCATATATTTTTATTTTTTTTAAGTCTAGTATAACACTGTAGAATGCAGAGCAAAAATAGATAATGTTACAGTAACTTAGCTACAGTAATAAGCCTATAAAGAGGAATGAGGAAAGAGAACTAAGTATTCTTGCGTAGATTTCCTGGAAAGACTTTTAAAAGGTACCTTACATTTGCTGGCTATCCTCACTAATTCCTTCAGAGTTCCTTAAGATATTGAGACATATTTCAGATATACATGTTTATTTGGTGTTTCCAGGTATGATTTTTTTTTCAATGTATGTTCTTCATTAATGTTTTTGAGTACTTTCTGATCAGCTCCTCAGATATTTCCAGTTTTTCTTTCTCCTTATGCATTTCTGCATGCCAATGTTTTATCAGTTTCTCAGAATTATGTTTTTGGTTTCCCTATATTGCCATAGTGATCATGTCTTGGTTTGAAGTCTAATACTTTCTGACCGGAGGCACCAGGCATCATTATATACTCACCTTCCAAATTCTATCCTCTTGCTGTAGTTCTGTACTGTTGGCTTTTCTGCTGAGATCTATTTTTTCCAGGTAATGACATTGCTGATGAAATGGAGTCTCTGAGATGTGTTTTTAAAATATTTGTCTTAGGTATTGAAGACATACTGTGAAGGCAGTAATATAACTGAAGTAGATCTTACTGCTGGGTCTTTCATTATTTGTATGTAGCCATTAAAGGCAAGATTTTTCCAAAGGGAGAGTAAATATGATAGGCACCTTAAGAACTGGGTTGGCGTACAAAAATGCTTACTGCTAAGCAACTGCTGTTGTCTTACGTGGTTTGATATTATCCTCTGCTGTCATGTATTACAGTAATTTTTCTTTAACAACTGAATAGTTTCTTTGAGTCTCATCTTAGGATTTCAGAAATAGAGATAATTTTGAGAAGTGATGCAGACAAGCAATAAATATAATGATATGAATAATGCTACCGGGTTTTGTCACCACTGCAGATAGTTTAAACCAGTCTCAAAACCCATGCTGTTTGGCTCAGTTGCCAGCCGAAGGTTTACAGACAGCAGTTGAGATTTCTGTATTGATACAAACTTCATAAAGTATCTTTGCCCTAGGCAAATACTTATTTTACTGACTTTTATGATGATTTCATATGGGGGTTTCAGCGTAATTGTGACCACCACCTTTTCTGTGGTAGGATCACAGGTATTCAGGTATTGCGGTTTATGAGCATCTCCTGTGACCATCTCTCAAAATGCATTCAAGAAAATCACTTCCTTTCCTGCATTTTCAGTTATGTTGCTCCATGTATCTGCCTCCAGATTTCTGACTTCTTGCCTGCCACATAGGACAGAGAAACAAGAATTTTTGCTTTTTCATGAGCTTGTTTTTTTTTCCCAATTAGTGATGCAGAAAAACATGGCACTGTAGGAGACTAGTGAAAACAGTGATTTCTTTCATAACTTGAAGTCATTTGTTAGCCAAACAGTTTTGTAATTGAATTTTTTGATTCCTTTAAATGACCTGGCTTAGAAAGTTTTAAGCTACTGTTAGAGAATTTGTGAAAGATGTTGGCTGCAAGCAGGTCATCATGTATGTACATTCAGTGCCTGCCTGACCCGTGTCAAAATGGGAAGATAGGAGACTATAATCCTTGCTGATGCATTAAAACAGAGAGGTTAGATTATGTATCTTCAGCAACACACTATGAATAACAAGCCTCAGCACAGGGCTGGTGCACCTGTCATTGCTGGAGGGCAAAGAGGCAAGTGGTTCCAAAGGGATCTGACCTTTTTCTTTCAGGCATTGAGTCAATCCCTTATCCTAAGGCACACATTCTGCGTTAAAATTATTATAACTCTCCTGGTATTAGGCTGAATAACAGCTTCTGGTGAAAATCTGTGGAAAAAATATGAAAAATATTGTGGTGATGGTAGTTTGTCTATTGCTTTTAATTAAGTCTTTATAGAAAATATATTCTATAATTTTGAAAGGCATTACTAAATTCTTCTCTGATAAAGATGAATTTAATTAAAGTTTAAAATAAAATTTTGAAATCTTGTTTGCCTGAATTAACAGCTCACAAGATAGCAAACTGTAAATGACAATGTTTATCAGTGAATGTGATAAAAAATCCTTTTAAATTCTGTAATATATAATACAGTGTATATCAACTGGCTGCTACCTCAGCTGAATTTCTATCTGTAAGATCTGATTTACAAATAGACAACTTTCTATTAAATTATTCACATCTCATAATAATTGATGTAACAGAGTTGATCTTATGCTGGTGAATATTTGATCATAAATTCAATGAAAACAGCCACCATCTTTGTGATGTTTGTCCAGCTAAATCCTTCAGTGAATAAAATAATAAAGATGCCAGCTGTGTTTGTTTTGTGATCACTACCTCAAAAGAAGGCTGAAAATACAAATGAATAAAAGACCTAATTTTTCATGTTGGATTTATAAACTCAAAATCTTACTGCAAAGAATTTAAATTGAAGAAAACTAAATTTTTATTTCTGTCACATTCTCATAAACTTATTGTTTGCTTATTTTGTTCCTATTGTTTAAGAATCCAGAATATTTTTTAAATATTGATATTGTTTGGATCCAAACTTACTAAACGTAAGGGAATCTTGTAAAAATATAAGAAATTTATAGTTTTCTCTCTGACGTCATTGCATGTTCACCATCATTTTTCCACTGCCTTCTTTGGTTAGATTTTTATAGCAGTCTTAAAGCTCTGTTTACTACTGCATACTGTTAGTGTGCTTCAAACTTAATTTCACTACCCTGACATAAAAAAATTATGTTCCTGATTATTATTGGCCTTCCTTCAGCACTATGACTTTTGCAGAATACTGTTATATTCCTTTTATTTCTTTCCTATTTGATCCTTAGAGTGCCCTTGAGTCAAGCTTTATTCGGCAACCATGGGGGCATGAATTTTCCTGAGATGTTGACAGATAGTGTTTGGTGAATATCATTTTCCTGTCAGCTACAGCCTACATCTATACTGCTAACTAAAGCAGAGCCAGGGACTATCTTCTGGCCCCGAGGCCATGTGGCAGGCCTTGGCTACAGCTATGCTAAGTAACCCTTGGGTGTGCATCTCCTGGGGGCTTTATGTGGTCCCCATGCAGCTGCAGGGACAGTTATTATTTGGGGGTTGTTCAGCATTAGATGTTTAAAGCAAAATTTCCAGAATTACGTAAGACCCGTGGTGCAGACCGTAGGAATTGTGTTTTCTAGAGTAATATATTGCATCCCTAGTACCTGTGGCCTTTTGGGAACAGTGGCTGGCATGAGCTGTTCCCTAAACTGTGTCTAGGAGTGGGTTTGGAGCATGCTAGTTGGTGTAGGCAAAAATAATCCAGGGGCAATGTGGATATTGAGTAGTTTAGCAATCAGGGTCTCTCCCTAGCTCTGCTTAATTCGGCAATATAGGCTTCAAGAGAGAGATTCTTACTGTTCTCTGTGCATGCTTGAGCATATTCCCAGTCAAGTTTCCTACTTTCACTGTAATGTTCATCTTCTTTGTCACTTAGGCCTTAAGCCTTAGGGAGGCTTTTTATCTTTCTTTTCCTATCCCATGCATCCAGAATGCTATAAACATTTTACAGTATTTTCCAAGATACTTTTTTTGTCTTCCCCAACCAATTCTGCCACTCCGATCCTGATTACTGTAATATAGTTTTCATGTTCTCTCCTGATCGACACTCTTCTTCAAATCATACAAAAAGCAGCCAGTAAATTCAGTTTATTTTTTGTATACTATTTAGTTCTCATCTGAACACTGGCCATTTCACTCCCTCATTTTGAACTACTTCTTATCCTTTTCAAAATCTCCATAATTTTGCCTCTTCCTCTCTTCCTTCACAAAGGCATCTGTTTGCTCCTATTCCCTATTTTTATGCCAGTGATCCCTTTCTTATATTTAAGCGTTCTCCTGTTCCCTAGATAACTCAGGCAGACTCATAATTGCTGCCTTCCTTTCTGGAAATAGAGAGGTTTGTGCCCAGATACTGCATTTATCAGTTGTTTGTGGTCCTTTTCTCCAGGCTTCTTGTTCTCATTTTGGAAGCTTCTAAGACTTGTCAGCCTCAAGTATCTGCTTTCACAGAAGCTTAATGTCCATTTAGGACCCTAAAACAAGACCTAGATGTTTATTTACCATCCTGTCTGATTCAGTGACAGCACACATGACCAGACCTGTCACAGAGCTCTATGGATTCCACAATTCCATGTGTGCAAAATCTTTTGAAAATCCAGCTGCTTATTTTGGGTCATTAGAAGTGGTCTGAGCAATGCTGGCAGTCAATTTTTAGTGATAGCTGGCTCATTGGGAAATCTGACCTTTAGCGGTCACTATTATAGATAGCAATTTTGATTTTAGTTCTTAAATCACCTATGCTGATTTATGCCTAAATAGCAGTAACTCCCTGCGTAGCTGTCTCTCTTTCATAATACTTTGACAGGATAGGATTTGCAAAAATAGTTCAGGGTTGAGTTCTTCCCTACTGCAAGCCAATTTCTGAGTGTCAGCTCTGCATCCTCACATGTATATAAGTACAGGCACTTAAAAGTCCCCATATTTCAGTAACTGGTGTTAAAATATATGATATCTGTGGCTTGGTGCTTGACCTTCAAGCTGTTTATAGGTAAAAAGGCATAAACTCTTGCATAAAATTTAAGCAACTTTCTAAAAAGATACTTCCATACAGGTATGTGTGGAAGTGTAATGTTTCACTTTTTAAAAAAAATCAATGCAAAATTATGTTGTGTTTTCTCCAAATTGCATACTAGAGAGATCACTGTTTTCTTCTTCTATGGTGGGCTGCCGAAGAAACCTAGGGTTTTTTTCTGTCTTCAAGTTCAAAGTCGAATTCATACTTCCTTTAACAGATTAGCACAAGCATATTTGTCTCTCAACAAGTATTACTACTGTTGGTATCAGGCACTGAATTTTCAGTCTGCCAGCTTTTCCCTACTTGAAGAGAACCTAATGTTCACTGTAGAAAGTATCTGTCTCCATTAATATAAAGAAGGAGTGGTGTGCTAAATCAGTAGAGTGGATCCGGAGAAGGAATAGCGCTTTCTGCACCGCAGTGCTGGTGTGAATGTAGTGTCCCATCCTGTGTTCTCTTCTGATTTCATCTGAACCAAGTACCTGAGGAGCAGGGAGATGCAGCTAGTTCTATATGTCTAAATACAGAGGCATAATAACACATAATAAGGTGGTTTTGACTGCATAGCTTGAATATATTGCCCGTATGCTCTCATTATAACCACCTCAGTCTTCTCCTCTCAGTGTTTACTAGTTCTGCATCATTTCCCTGTTATGTCTAGCTTAGGAATATAGTTGCAAAAAGACCAGGATGCCTGCTTTTACGTAATTGCTTAGTCTCATTGGGTTCAGCCAGGCAACTCATCCATACTAAGTTAAATACATGCATATGCCTGGGGTCTGTCTTCCTGAGCTTTCTAGGCTTGGGGCATTCTCTCTGCCTCCAGATCTCTATCCACTTTTAATGAGCTGTATAAATAAATACAAAGTACTCCTGTTGGTTTCATATCCATAAAAAATATATTTTATTAGCAGGGAGGTGTACAGTAATAGGAAAGATTACACCACCCGATGTTTTAGGGAGCTGTGGGAGGACAGGACGAGTAGCTGCTTCCAAATGGTTGATGGATCTGAGGCCCCGGCAAGACAGATTTGTGGGTTAACTGTGATAAATGATCTTTGGCTTCACTGACTAAAGCAAGGTCACCCTTCTTGGGGCACTGCCTGCATGCTGCAACCTTGAAGCAAACTCTTGCTAAAGAGTTCTTGAGCAAACAGACCAGTGCTTATTTACATTGGAATGAAATTAAGACTTCTCAAACCCAAGATGATAAAATATCAGACAAGATGGTAGAGTTGTATAAAGCAATACTAATGTTTACCTACTAGCACCTAGTTCCGTCTTTTTTTTCCTTGTTTCCTAAAGGCAATAGGTCCAGAAAGATGGATGGATAAAGGAAGTAAAGGAAAACAATTTACTACCCTAATGGGTGCACCCACTTGACAAATTTAAAATTCAGTTTGCTGTTTTGTGGGTTTTTTTTCCTTCAGAATATCTTTTGCATGGATTTACTTGAAGAGAAGAATCCAGGCTGTGGAGGGTGGGAGGAGGAGGAAAAGCACAGAGCTTTGACTGCATTGTGTGCCAAAGGTTTATTTCAGCTATTTCTATGTTGGGGTTTGAGGGGGTTATTCCCTCCATTTTTTTTGGCTTATGTCCAGCCAGTGAGGAAATAAATATGTGAAGAAAGAATGCTATGGAATGTTAACTCCACTGCTGTATTTTCTTCCTTTTATCAAGCCCCAAGATTCAGTGAAGTTGATATAAATTCACCATGCCTTATTTTAAAAAGCATAACAGAAAGGCATTCTTCCTTTAAGAGTCAGACTGTAAAAGGTGATTTTCTTTCACTCAGTTTGGTTTAAGCCTGTAAAAAGCATTAAGTGAAAAATCTGATATATTTGTTAGGGCATTTATTGCATTACTAACTTATATTTTCAGTTCTCAGTGAAAGGTTTATAGAGAACATAAACCTTGAAGAGTTTTTGTTCAGGATTAAAGTTGTATTTTCTCCATTTTCTGCTGAAATAATAGTTCATAAAGTGATTGTTAGTAATTATTTTTAGCTCTGTTTATTTTCCAAGGATATTTGGTTCAACTTTCTGAGGTGCACAAAGACAGCCTTTAAAAAACATTTACCTTGATCAGAAGATTCATGCCCTTTAAAGAATTTCCAAATAATCAAAAACATCTGATTAGATGTCACCACTGTGGTGTTGTTCTTCATTAATTGCACTTACAGCAAACAAAGATGTTCCAGTAAATTATAAATCTAGCATATTCAGTAGTGGTCTTTCGTGGTGTAAGTAATGCGCTATGTCTTCCATAATTAGTATCTTTAATACTGGGCTAATTGGGATGCTGAAAGAATTAAAATAGCTGATTGGTGGTGGCATATAAAATCAAAAAGAAGTAATTGCTAAATTCTTTCTAGGACAAAATAGTAAGGCATGTTCTAATTAAAATTTCTTAGGAAATACTTATTCTGGAAAATACCTGTATCTAAGAGAAACTGCTGAAAACTGAGTAAAATAATTACTTAAGGTAGCCCTCTTTTAGTTTAATGAGCTAGTTGTGGTTTTAAACAGTTGCAAAACACTGTACCCAGCAGTCATGTTGCCTGGGATATCACAACCCCAGAATTCCCAGGCATTAAGGAAGTTACATGAGCTTAGACTATGTTATCACTGGACATAACACTGTATGTTTAATGTTTAAATAAGCTTTTCTTCACTTTATTGTCTGCTGTGTAGAATCTATACTTCTTTCTTCATTTGATGCTCCAGCATATAGTGTCCTGGCAGAAAGGTGCCTTGCATCAAATGGAAATATCTGCAGTATTGTCTATGAACAGTATTAGCTATCTTCCTGTCATAAGTTCTCAACAGTTGGTGCTGGGTTTGTTTGGAAGGTTTCACAGCCCAGCATATTAATTCTGAGGCATGAGAGCAAGGGCTAGCCCAGGTGCATGTCAGGCTACAGAAGAACAAAACACAGGATACTGTTAAGTCTGTTGTATATTGTCTGATTCTCTTTAAGCTTAGCATTTGAACATCAGATCTACCAAATTCAATTTTAAGGTACTGTGTTCTGTAATGGTGTTAATGTTCTGCTTCCTCTATGAAGCAAACCTTTCAAGCTGAATTTCACAAGCAGCACTGTGTTGAAGAAATACCTTAATACATGTGAAACAGACATGAAAACACATCAATTGTAGTGCAGAGAGATATTCAGGGAGAAATAGACTTATATCTAGGTTTTGTCTTGAGTTGCATTCAGGGATGACACATACAAATGATTTTATGATCAAGTTGTAATTGAGCTTAAAGGCCATTGTCAAATGTGAACTGCCTTGAGAGGTTGGATCACTTCATTGTCTAGCTTAGGTGTGACCAGACTGAGTCTCTGAAGCCTAATGTGACTCATGAGCAGTATAAGCATCTTAATTCTCTGTTTTGAGTTCAGGAGTTGCAACTATAATTATGATTTACCTACTGGGTTGATAGATTCTTTTAAAAATTTACCAAGTGTATAAAAATATATAGCTAGAGGTAAATCTATATTAATTAAAATAGAAAGAAAACCTACTTGCCTATATTGTTAGAACCTTCATTTTTTACGTCCACTTGTTTTTCATTAAATGCCATTCATCTTGGCTGCTTTCCAGCTAATGGCATCTGTGCAACTGTCAAGTGAGAATTAGTTCAGACAGGCCAGATTATTATTACCTTCCTGGAATGCACTGAATGAACTTACCTCCACAGCCTTCCAAAGGGGACTCTGACCTCTGCTACATCGACATTAACAGCAATACCAAGGAATCAAACACTGATACTTTTCTTTTTATCACTGTACCATATTAATGCATATTTATGGTTGGTTGTCATGGCTTTTATTGTAATAAATATTTTGACCACCTTTTCAATACTTCAATGGATCAGACTGCTGATGCTGTGGAATCAAATTAATTTCTAAATTTCCAAAGAGACCCTTTCATACACCCCCATGGAAATGATGATGGTCTGAAGACTGTGGAGTGCAGTGTTGTGCAGGAGCACAGAGCAAGGGCAGACGCTGGGAGCAGCATAACCATGTTAGTGCAGACTTTGCCCCAGTCTAGCTCATCCAAGAAGCCTGAGCAAGATGTTGCACTAATATGGCAATCTGGCTTCTGGTGAGGTGCTGAGCTACAAGAGTGCAATTCAATTGATGGCCTAGGGAGCCTGGAGGCTGGATCTTCCTACCGTGCATGCGTAGAGACCTCAGTGTTTCTGAATCTAGACTGTTGCCAGTATCTCAATTTGGGATGCGGGTGTAGGGGACAATCTCAACCCAGACACGTCATTCCTGTGGCTCTGATTGTATTATTTACTGTATAGTTTAGTTTGAGGTACCTCTACACTATGCGTAGAGCAAATTCTGTATTTTGTGATTGATCAGCAGTGAGCAAAACACTGCTTCAGTGAGCCTTCAAACAGCTTTGTCTCTCTTTGTTCATCAGTTTTAGTCCTCGATAACCTCCGTGTAAAACACTGAAAAAATGGTAACATCTTTACTCCGTTAGATTCTCGTCTTGAGGTACCACTTTATGCCTTTATCTATATCAAAAGCTAAAAGCATCGCATCAAAACTCCTGTTCACTTGTTGTGGTGGTTTCATGATGACTAAATAAGCTCTACAAAAGCTCCATGGAGGCACACCAGGCGCGTTAGGGAAGCAGCTCCTGTATGCTGGAGCTGGCACGTCAGGTCTTTGAAGACGGTAGGTGTTCTCGGCATGGCTGTAACAACAGAAAAGGCTGTTGTATTTTGTAAAAAGGAAATGCTACTTGAGGTAGGCCCCGCTCTGTGTGCCACATAGCTGCTGCTAATAGGATGGCGTGCATATTCAGAGATACAAACTATCAAGGCACGTCAGGGTACGTCTGTATCTGCTGGTCAGAGGACAATGAATTTGCAAAGAAAGCATTAACTACAATGTATGGTGCTGTACATTGGCAGAACCCAGGAGAGGGTAAAGCCAAGGACAAGTGGGAACGATTGCTGTCCTCAAGCAGCCTTGGGTGAAAATGGGGAGTACAACCATTGTGGCAGTGCGTTGGTAGTGAGGTACCACAGGGACTGTACGGGAACCCTGTTTTTGAGGGGACCACAGCATCATCTGTGGAACAAGCTGTGTATGGCTACTGTGTGGCCTGCCTGATTTACACCAATTTGTTTGTTCTCTTCATAACCATTCAACTTTAAACTCTACTACATGGTCGATCAGGTTAATGGTGGTTTTGTGCTTCAGCATTTCAAGTTGCAAGAGATTGCTTAGAATAGAGAAGGAGAGCTGAGATTTCTAAGGGGAATTAGGTGCCTCACTCCTCTAGGCCATGCTATTAGTGCCACCTGAGAAATTAGTTAATGATACATTGTGAACGTCATATCTTCACATGGAAAATATTCACAGTAAATGATTTTTGCTTTGGGAAGTATTTACCTCATGCTGTTAAGAGCATACAGACAGCATATTATCTCTGTTTGTTTTAATGCCCATTTGTCTTAATTATTAATGTGAATTTGAGCTGCCTTCTTCATTGTATTTAAAAGCAAATCACCCCAAGTTCAGAAGTTCACTGCACATGCCCCAAACTTTTTTTTCTCAAGAGCTTAAAGCAAACTTCAGTGATCTTAGTCATGTTCTGCTTGACCAAATACTGACCTTCCTCTGCAGTAGAAAGACATTTAAGCCTGTTTTCTGAAATTAAATCAAATTCTTGTAATCCAATGAGATTTACAACTGCTCAAGTCTAGTCAGATTCATATATGTTTCAAGGGAGACAGGTTCATATGGTGTTTGTTTTTCTTGAGCTAAGGTGGTATGTAGCACTTGGGATTAAATGAAAATCAGTGTGTTTCACAAATGTCATCAGAGTAGGTGTGTAAAAATATTCCCGGTATTTCTCAAAACAATATCTACATATTATTTAATGCTCATTGCCAAAGGTTTCTCTGTATTCTGCTGTACACCACATTTTCTGAAAGTATGTATGCTGTCATGGCTAGTAACTGTTCCTCAGTGATTAGTGTGACAGTAAGTGAAGCGTGAATATCGAGACTTGCCATATCATGCATGCCAAGTTCCTATATGGCCCAACTGCTGTGAGACAAAACATGCTATTATGTTTTAGACACAAAGCCATATTGTATGAAATTCCATTCTGTCTCGTACTGAAGGAGGTGTATTTAAAAATCAACTCTTTTTTTTTCTTTAGTTCTTTTTGTTGACTTTTCTGTATTAAGTATTTAACTACTGAACCCCATCAGAAAATTTAGCCTTTGTCCCTATTAAGAAATCATGTTTCAAGCTTAAATCAGGCAAATTATTAATGTTATAAGGAGGATATTTTAAAGAGACTATTGGAAAAAAGAAATAAATGAAAGAAACAAAAGCAAACGTTCTGATGTTCCAGATCACTGAGGTTATGCACTAAATGGGTTTTTCCGAACAATTCCGGTGTAGCATATGTAATTTAAATACATGATCATACAGAGCATTTTTCATAAGTAAAAGAATTGCTTGTCTTTAAACAAAGCAGCAAAATTAGTCATGCATTCCACTAAGGCATCCGTTTTGATACTAAGAACCTCAGGAGCCCACATGCATATGCGTTTTGCAGTGTCCACTGATTTCCAGAAGTGACCTTCGCAGAACACAAGAGTTTTGGAGAAGATTTTTTTCATTGCTGTGCAAAGCTCCATAAACAAAATTAGAACTTTCATGTTTAACTTTGAAATACAGCTGAGCCTAGGTGAAAGTGATGATTTGATCCGTGAGTTACTTGGATGATCTTTGGCCCGTATTACACAGGAGGTGACACTAGATCATCGTGGTCCCTTCTCAGTTTAAAATCCATAAATGCTTGGAAACATAGTACTAATAATGTAGCAACTCGAATTTTCAAAGCACTGACAAACAACTAACACCCTCCCCACACCCCCAGCACTATTTGGGGTATGATTAGTGCAGGTAGGTCTAATAATTATAGCAGATTGATCTATTTTTGCAGACTGTGCAACGAATATAGTCTTTTTTCTATGTAATAATTATAAAACCAGCTCTAATTATGGCTGATTTATTCATAATTATTTAATTAGTTAATGTGATTATGTTGCAGCCCTAGATATTTTTGTTGAGTTTATATTGTAGTAATGGATAATCTGCTGATTATTTGATGCTTATCTTTGTTTTCTTGATTGATTTCAGTAAACAGGTATCTTTTTTATGTCTGAACTGGGAAGGTGACTTTGGATTTCTAAACTGTTCCTACTCAAAATATTTTCAATTTATATTAGTTAATCTGATTTTCTTGCCAAAAAAAAGCACCCCAAACCTTAGCAGTATGCCAGGTACACTGGTGACTATTAATACAGCCAAAATGTCAATTGCTCTGTTCAAGGAACTATGGTGTCGTCCATAATTTTACTTGCAATTCAGAATCAGTTAATGTTTGAATGTTATTTTCTCCTGCTTTGCCTTACTTAATTGGCATCTTTATTATACCTGTGGGTCAGCTAATGAATGGTATAATTCTTATATTGGAGAGTAACATTTCACTACTTACTTAGGTGACCTCATTTTTCTGAATTAACAGTAGTTCTAATTCAAGACAGAGCAAGTTTACTATTGTTCCTAAAAAGGATGCATCTACCCCCGTGGAGAAAAAAATTACATTGATGAAATGCATTTCCAGAACCTCTGAACAATTAATTGGTGCAGGGGAGATTAGGACTCAAGACAGGGCTCACAGACTGAGTATAATCACCATTACATGGAAATTTTGGATGTGTAGAAGAATTAACACCAATTCTTCCTGAATATTTACTACTCCCTTTCCTTTTCTTTGTTACAAATAACCTTTTCTTTTGGTATTTTGCTGTGTTCTGTGATAAAATTATCTGTAATTTTCACAACAGTTTAATGAACAATTTCAACAATCTGGTAGTAAATACTCTGTAATTAATCTAATTTATAGATAATGACTGTTTCATTCAAGATGTTTCTATTTTGTCATGAACTGAAAATGAAAATAGAAAAAATTATGCCCAAATACTGGAGTTCAGGTGTTTAACCTGAAATAGCAGTTCTGAATCCTAATCCTGGGAGTTCCATACGATTATGACTGATGAGATACAATGTCCCAAAGTGATCAGCACTTCTGGGCAATTCATCCCTGGGCAATTTCTGGACAAATACCCTGCCAGTTCTCAAGTAGAGATCAGATAGGCACAGCATTCAAATTTCTATCTAGCATGCAGTTGCTAGAAATTACAA
Source organism: Pseudotriccus pelzelni (assembly GCA_035584735.1). Classification (NCBI taxonomy): domain Eukaryota; kingdom Metazoa; phylum Chordata; class Aves; order Passeriformes; family Tyrannidae; genus Pseudotriccus; species Pseudotriccus pelzelni. Next base: position 21,081,009 of record JAWMRA010000078.1, read on the forward strand.
AGATGGCCAGTGGCATAGTTTTTGAATGATTGCAAATATCAGCATATCACACATATGCCAGCACTTAATTTAGTAGAGGTGCTTTTGACTTTTATTTTTCACACAGACTATAGTATGGGCATGGACAAAAAGTTGTTCCTGTGACATTTATAACTTAAAGGTCTCAATGTAATAACAATTTATTTTTTTCATTTATTGTTTTCAGTGTTGTCTGTTCTTTGTTGAAGAGACAGTTTTCACCTCTGCATATGCTGATCCATACAGATTATACCGTGTCAGCCTAGGAAAAGAGTAATGCTGTTTAATCCATCTTCTTGAATTTGTGTTCTGGAAAGTCAACTTGAGCTGAAAAAAATGAACATTTGCATGAAACATGCTGTAGAATTATCAATTTTAGAGGATAACATCATCTTTTTCAAATACTTGGTGTTTTGGACTGAAGTTGAGAAAACAGTGCATTGAAAAATAGAGACCTTTTATACACTTTGGCATTAACCAGCAAGAGATCTTTATTGAGCTTGGTTGAATTTATGAAGTTACCTACTAATAATAGCGACATGGTGTAGACAAGATTTAGCATCTCTTTTTTGACTGCATATTACAAAAAGTTTGGTAGCTTTGGAAATTTAGGAGGCAGCTGTAGGTTACTAGACCCAGGCCACATATTACTGGCTACCATTTTACTTTCTCCCCTCCATGTCTATTACTTTTAGATTATATGTTCTTGTAATATTCCCAAGAATATAGGTCCCAGTGAAACAATAAGTTTTCTCAGACTTCTCTAGGAAGCTCAGAAAAGATAATTCATTTATAGTTTAATGTTTGCATTGCTTTAACACTTAATGAAGAGTCAACCCCCTGCCATGTGAATATATGAACAAGTAAGAAGTCAATACTTTCCCAAAAGACAGATGTCATTATGAAACAGGATGCAAATGTTGCAAGTTAAGCATCATTGGATTTTAAAATTTGATACTCACAAGGTTGTATAAATGTTGCTATTATTGTAAGCTTGGATTTCCTGCTTTTAGATAGTAATAAGCATTTTTTTCCAGCATTATACACTTTCAGTCTGTCAGTATGCTCAATAAAACCTAAATGGAAGAATCAAGACAGTTGCTTTTGTGATGCTGTTGCTCATGATCCTTTAGCATACTAGGCAGGGCATATGTGATATGGTATATTATATGCTCTGTAGTTGTAAAATTTGTATGAATTTTGAGCTGTCAATACAGAAATAATTCATTAGCTCCCTAACCCGAGGAATAGCTTTCTTGGCCACGCTCCTGGCTATCAAGATTTGGTGTTTCAACTTGCTGACTGCAGATGGAATTAGTAAACAGAATAATGATACTGTTTTTCAGAAAAACCTTCTTGTTTGTGTTTCAGGCTGAGCTATGTGAATCACGCAGAAGATCTAGCCTCCAAACTACTCCAGTGTTTCCCAAAGAACAGATTGTCAGCACAGGCAGCTCTGAGCCATGAGTATTTCAGTGATCTGCCCCCACGGCTATGGGAGTTAACTGATAGTGAGTATATAACCACCTGGAGATGCATTGAAAACAAAGCTGCTGGTTCATACAGATGCATTTGTGTGTGCTAACCCTCACATGCAGACAGCTTCATGGACATACACAGCCACACAGCAAATATGTGACTGTGATTGTGTAGATTGAAATTACATAGTTAGCTTGACACAGGACAAAATGGATTCTTTTTTTTTTTTTTTGCTATCTCTGCTCTGCAGTCTGCAGCCTGCTATCTTTGTATTTGATTATGCGTGCAGCCAGTAGAATTCTCTGAATTGTTATAAAGCAAAAGGAAAATACAATTTACATATTTAGTGCTTTTCACTTTATAACATACAGTACTTCTTAACTAGCTGCAGCACACAGGATAAAAATCCAGCTGTGTTTGATTCACAGAATCTCTGTATATTATAACAGTAACCTTTAAGAAAGGACTTGGCATTCAGAAGTCTGAAAAACACCAAGTAGACGATGAGTTAATTCGATGAATTAGACTGTGTACAAAGAGATAATATTCTTAACTAAGAATGCTTTCACTATTTACATACATCTTTTTATTTCTTTCATTAAACAAAATGCATTCCAGTTGACTTGTCATAAATATTCCTATCATCATGCATGCTGTCAATTATCTCTTTAGTAATTGTAAATCTTTTATATTGTACACATCCATGTCATTTTTCAGTGTTAAAAGCACACTACTATTTATTTTGGGGAAAAAAATACTATCATGCATGATATTTTTTATTCACAGAAGATTCTGTTATTAAAAAGAGGTTTCACGGGGGAATAGCAGCATTTTGCTTTAACTCGGTATGGTGAAGAGATGCATGCTTGCATTGGAACACTGTTCTTCTCTACTTGCAAATATACATCCATTAGCAAAGGATCTAAATCCAGTACTTCAAGGCAGAAGGCTCAGAAATGCAACAATGGAACATGTGTGTGTAACTGTGGCTGATTTAAAAGTTTGCTTGTAAAAATTGAGCTCCCTTTCTGAATATTAATCCATGATAGAATTTGTTTGCATCAGTGTCGGTATGAAAACCTACACCTTCCAGAGGTTTATCTTTTCGATCCTCAACAGCTGTAGTAGTCACATTTTGAGCTGATTCTGCGGCCTGGCTGTCCAAGTACCCTGCTCCCAGCTCTGCTCCGAACAGTGCTCTCCCATTTGTAAAATATGAACATTAAAATCAAAAGAGCACCATTAATTTTTGTCCATCACTGTCATGGATTGTGTCCTTGCTCTGTGAAAAGATTCCACTTTTCCCCTCTGCCATGATGACCCACCACTCAGTCTGCTGACTGTGGTACTTGATAGGCAGAACATTTAAAGGATTCAGTGTAAAAGAAGGCTTCTGTTGAAAGTCTGCCTTTGCTGAAACTGATGCAAAGAGGTTCATTTCTTCAGGACTAATGAAACATCAAGAATGCCTGTTCATTTATCCTATTTCCACTAAATGGAAAACAAAAATCACTCTGCAGTGGCGACATCTCAATCCTTCTGACTATGTGATTTAGTCTAGCCAGGATTTTGAATTCTGAATTCTGCAGTAGTACTTTTCTGTTAATATGGACTTATTACCCACTTGCCACTTAGTTTATCAGTCAGTGGTTAAATCCAGTTCTATCAGTGAAGTAAATGCCTACACATTATCACTCTGCAGCAGGCTGCCAACAGAGACAGTCTTGTCCTAGTCATTAACAAGCACAATGTATGCAGAACACCAGAGGGGAATTAAAACCACAAAAAATACCTCAGGGTGGTATTTTTAATATGAGAATTTAATTTGTAATTTCACAGATTAAGAATTTTGGCTGCATTAATCCTTTTATCAGCTCACAGCAGGTTATTTGCAGAAGCATAACCATAAGGCGATATTCATTGGCAGAAACACGTCTTTGCATAACGTTAAACATCAGGAGCAGTGAAACCTTTTGAAGGGGGGAGAATAAAGATGAAAAATCATTATATTTTAAAGCAAGGTTCTTCTAAATGCCTCCAGTAAAATTTGGAGTTATAGAAAGACTATTTCTGTGTCTAGCAGATAATCATTATGAAGCATAAATCCAGATGCAAGAAAGGACAATCCCAGTATCAAATACTACAATCATTTCTATTTAGTATGACTTGGATATACTTGTAAACATATTTAGAAAACAAAGAAGTCATATACTTTGGAGAGTTGGGAAAATGTTTACTGTGTAGTGAAATTACTATTTTTTGTGATTCTAGTTCTCTGTGTTAATGTTTTACACTGGGAAACACTACAGATAGTTAATTAAATATAGGTATACACATACTAAGTCTTTATGCACAACCGAAGTGTGTGTACAGACAGAATTTCCTGCTTACTAATTCAGACACCACTGTGATTTTGAAAATCTCTCTAGTGAATAGTATTCTTCATGGAATATGTTTTGTCCAATTTGGTCTTAATGCTGAATTGCAAATTTGGGGATTTAGCACTAAAAACCAAGGAAAGACTCACATGTGGGGAGAAAGGCAGAGGGGAGGAAACAGTCAAATTATTTTCCATTGGAAAATTGTTTCCTTGAAATCACAGCATTTCATGAAAGCATGGTGACTCTGCCTACATTGAAAAAAGTAAAAATAGAGTGTTTCACTTTCTATTCTGGTTTTGACTTTAGTGCTATATATTTGTAATCTATGTAATATTTTACTTTATAATTTTTAATGTGGTTTATTTTAGAAACATGTGCAAAATTAGTTTCTGTGAGAAACACAATTTCGATTTTTTTACCTGGTTGAATTTTAAGTCAAGGCATCATTTCAACTGGATTGGAAGTTCAATTTCCAGATAAGCTCTGTCTAACAGGTAGCCACTTTCAGGTTTTAAAAATAGTACGCTAAAAAGGTAAGAGTAGTGCAGTTCTGCTGAAAACACGTTGTCTGGGAATACAATGCAATTCATGATGCAACATGGCTTACATTCATCTCAGACCTGAGCAGTAGTCTATAGATTAGCCCGTTAGACTTATTTTCTATTTTAAAAGAAAAAAAAAAATCAGTCCTCCCACTCTTCTACTTTAATATTGAGGGCTCATATTCATTTATTTGCATAGAATATATGCCATTCACAATGTATGGCCCTGATTAGTTCTTAGACATTTCCGTATGCAATCATGCAGTGGCAGTTCTGCTGAGGATATTGTTATATGAAGGTTTGTTTTCAGGAGGGATTAAAAGTCATTGATTTTTTCCCTGTCAGTTTGAGGCGTCCTAAGTAAAAGTGAGTTTTCATATTATCAATATGTTAGTCCTTAATCATTTGCAGTTTGACCGCTGTGATTATTAGCATCATGTCTACTAGTAATGAGTAGCCTGATGTTACATTGAAATTGTCCAGGTTTTTTTAGCTCACGCAGAAGGGGGCTGCCTTATGTAAGAACTTTTTTGAGTTGTTGGGATATTTATATCAAGCCTAGTTGTCTTTAAAAATTCAAAAATGAAAGTCAAACAAGATAGTTCATTTCTACTGACACCAAGATTCTCAAGATGTAATATGTGGTATCAAATTATTGAAAAACTTTGCTGCACTTTTTTACGTTATTATTTCTTTCTAAATGCTCAGCAGAAATTTGGAAGTGAAAAATATTAATTATATAGTGGTGTACGGGAAAAATAAGCACACATAACCTGGAAACAGGTTTTTTTAGAAGATAAATCCAGCTAAGAATGTTTGCATCATGCAACTTCCATCATAATGCATGCAGCTTCTTTCCACTCAGAATTTGTACAGTGCTTGCTTTCATAAATAGAGCTGGTGGACATAAAAGCTGTATTTATTTACTAGGTTGTGTTGGCCATATGTATTAAACAATTGTTTTTAAATTACTGCTTTTGCCGAAAAAAAATAAAATCAGAGTTTCTGAACTGACACTCTTTTTTTTGCAGTGTCTTCTATTTTTACTGTACCGAATGTAAGATTACAGCCAGAGACTGGAGAGAGCATGAGAGCCTTTGGAAAAAACAATAGTTATGGCAAAGGTGTATCAAACAGCAAACATTGAAGAATACCTATACAACTGATAATGCAGGTAAGATATGGTTATTGGAAGGTACATCTTTGAAAATACTCTTTAGTTATCCTTAAAGAAACAAAATATAAAATTCAGCTGCACGTGTTCATGTGCAGGCTGATAATCTGGTTTTGCAGTCTTATGGTAATATGAGAAGTGTAAGTTTCTGGCCTTATGGGCAGGATCAGTGTCACTGACTGGTTGAAAATATTGCAAAAGTTGGTGCTAGCATATTAAACAATAGGTTGCCTTTAATTTGGATCGATATTTTTTTCTTCTGGTGAGATATGCAGAGGGAAAATACCTCTTGCCAGTTCTGTTGTTAAACTTTGGGAGAAGGACAAGAAATTCTATGATTCTGCTCTATGATTTAAGGTCTTTTCCAACCCTACTCATCTGTGATTCTATGGTTTAGTAGGTTTGGTAGTCTTGACACCAGAAGGATGTTCTTGCTGTCATATTAGTGAATATGATCTATATCCCTGGATCTACTAGCATTGTTTCTGCTCTTCAGTGGCTTTTGTTCAGTATCCCATCTTTTCACCCATAGTTATTCAGCAGTGAAATAGTGTGTTATGTGACTTCTGGTATTCTAAGAGTAGAACAGAACTTGGGAAGGGCTGGAGGGTAGAGAGGCTGCTTACCAAATTACAGAAAGGGAATGGTGGATGTTATATCATGGCATTAATAATCTTCTTCCCATATGTATCACCCTAGTGTTTGTTCAGTGAGATTTATCACTTGACAAACTCTTCCAGATGAGCAGTATTCCCTTATATAGCTGCTCTGTTCATGATGCTCCTCTAAATGATTTCATATCACAGTGTTTCACAAAATACCTAAAGTGCAGATCCTTTTCATCCAAAAAACCAATGTCTAGCTTTTTATTTTTTCTTTATTTTAGAGTCACGGTTGCCTTTGCATGTTCAGTCCATTATAACAGCTTGTTACGGAAGTTTTAAGAGCTGAGAGAAACGCGCATGCTGCTTATGTACCTATTTGAAGATATAGTCTCATAAAACTGTAGTTCATGTCTGTCTTTAGCTGTCTGCCTTTTACAATATTAGATATAACTTTTTCTAATTAGTTGCAATTGGATTTACTGTTGTATGGTTATGTTCAATTGTTTTTTAACCCTGTAATGTTGTGGAGTCTTTTTGCCTGAAAGGCAGTAACTACTGAAAAACTGGAATGAGTAGATTTCAGTGTTGACAGTCTGCCCCAATTTTTGCACAAGCTCTTTGCCAGCAAACCATTTAAGATTCTCTAATGTCAGAAATGAGGCTGCCTCAGAGCAGTCTGTTTACATCTTTATTGACAAGCTAATCCCTACTTTTTCCTGGGGCTGTGTCCCTGCAGACATCTCTTCAACCTTGTCTGTTCTAACGTGACATATCATCCATCTGAAGTAAATTTAGAATGTGCCCATCTGTGCTAAAGACCTTTTGTATAGGACCTAATGTGCAGAATCTCAGTTCTCATGTACAGAATTTCCTTTCTGTTGCTTCCAAACAATGTAATTTTTCATTTGTACAATATGCAGTAGAAAGTTTGCATGTGCAAACAAGCATATAAAATAGCACAAAAGAGAACCATTGGATTATTCTTACTAAATATTTATTTGAGCAGATACAGATTACTTTTTTTTAAATTTTATATGTAAACAGAAAGAGAGAGCCATAGGTACCTTTGACATACATCACTGTACTGTTATGGCTGCTCAGCCACAGTTTTAATACAGAATAGCACGTTTCATTGTGTCAGGTCTGATGCCACTTAACGAATGTTCAGACATGTATAGATTATTGATTACAGTTTTCCATTGTGGCTTGGGACTTTGTTGTGTTAGGTGGTTAAGGTGGAATAACATATATCAGCTCCCTGTTGTAGTATTTGACTTGTGATATGAGATGGGGAGCAGTGGATAATGCTGGAAAAGTGTTATTAGCACCAAGCAGAAGTCCTCTTCTTTGTACCAGGAGATTTTTGAGATGCAACTAAAATAGCAGAGGAGGCAAAAAAAAGGTGAACACGGAAACTGGATTTGGGTGAGGAATTGTTAGAATTAGTGGAAACCTTTAAAGGCCCGAGACCACCAAGCAAATGGAGGTATGAGTTAGTGTGGAAAGTGAAAGGAGTTGGGAAGAAAGACTACAGTTTTGGTTGTGTGAAAAGGAGGTCTGGCATTGTGATTTTAAGCAGTAGAGTGGGGACTGGCAAGCAGGATGTTCAGTCTGCAAAATAGGTGAGTTATGAGTCAGTTATTCTAGCAGAAGTGTCAAGTTGCAGTAAGCAGGATAGTAGCATTAAGGAAGGGGTATTTATTACAAATATTTTCTTGAAGTCTTCATTCACAAGGCTCAACTAAGGAAAAACATGCATGAATAGCAAGAAGAAAGATGGCAGTAGCTCTCCAGGGCCCTGAAGTTAACAGGTAAACAAGGCAAGTAGAGTTAGAGGGATGAAGGCAATGGTACAAGCTGTTAAAATGTCAGTGGGCTTGATCAGATAACATCACAGCCAGTGGCTCAGACTACTAATAGGGTTTCTGTGGACCATACTGTATCACTGTCTTGGACTCCAAGAAGAGACAACACATTATTCCAGTGCCCATGGGGAAAAATCTAACATTTGGAGTTACCAAGGTCAATGCTGAGGCTGCTTCCTACTGGAGAAAATTAGCAAAGATGTGGTAATGAGCTCCACTGCACACAGAAGAACCTGTCAGCAGTGAATTAGAAGCAGCATTTGGTGGAGAAAGGGAAAAAACCTTTAGGCCATATCCAAGCATCTTTAAAGCTTTGTGTTAAAGCAAAAAAAATAAATTATTTTGTGCCTGATGGTTTTCACTGATATTATTTTCCCCATGGGGACGAAACATCTTGGTGAAAGCATTCCCCATCTCTACACGTACTGTTGAGTTACATTGTATATATATAGTCACCCATGTCTACAGACACAATTTTGTCTAAACAAGGACCATAAGGAATTCTAGAGCTCCGTTTCCATTTGGCCAGTGGAACACATGGCTAAAGCTTTTTCCTCTCTAGAGAAGGATGAGTCAAATAGTAATTGAAAAGACAAGGCATTACCTGATACCAGATAGCACACAATGCTTTCTTGTGGTGATTTATAATCCCCAGTTCCCATTGGTGGACCAGAGACACGAGATGTGTTTCTGGCCTATTGTCTGCTTCCTGGAACCAGCAGGGACAGCTTCATTCAGGATGGTAACACCATATGCTTTTAAAGTATTTAACCTGTATTACCATAATGAGATCCCCTGGCTTTCTAAATCTCTTTGACAATTCACTGAAGCAAAACAGAAAGTGGTCTTTATTTGTATTGCTTCACCACACACACACACGCATCCGAGCAATCCTGAATTTCAATTGCGGGATGCTGAATTCTTTCTTCTGCGTCCATTTAAGTCAGCAACTGCCACCAGCCCAGCCAATCAAAGGGATGATGGCGTCATTTGGGTCAGCTCAGCTGTGTAAAACAGAATAAAGCTGAAGAGGTGACAGTTACTACTGTAATGGCAAAAAGTGCTAGTTATTTAGGTCCTTCTGACCAGGCATTTTCAGCAGCACAGAATTGTTATGTCAAATTACCTTTTTCTCTTTGCTAGCTAAAGAGGTGAGTGTTATTGCATCCCCATCCAAAAGTTTCATTTTTGTTTGTCATCTTCAGTTTTATGTTTATAAATTGTGTAAGAGTGTCTCTTCAGCTCTGCTGTGTGGGAACATAATTTTTGCCTGCCTTCCTCTAGTTGAGCTGCAGGGAAGCTGTAGTCCAGCAGTGCATGTGTCCAGCAGTCAGTATTGAAAAGTCATTCTCATCACTACTCCCCGGTGTTTACTGTGTTCTGGGTGTCCCAGTGTTGCTAAAACACTGGGGAAAACCATACTCTGTGCATCGAAGTCTTCACCTCTGCAGCTTCAGGGGATAAAACTGTAGTAATTACAGTGGAGAAAGATCTGCATAAAAGAGAATTTCTGGACAGAGAGACTGCATGTCAGGCAGATTTTTGTCACTGTTGATTTAATCCAAAACTGAAAGTAGCCAGTAGTGCTTTATAGGTACAAACTCTCAAAATTCAGTGTAAAACCAGACTGGGTGAGAAAAGCAGAGCTATAAAAGCACAGCAGTTGCCAGTTTAATTTTTTTAATGCACTTTTTTTTTTTTTAATAGATGGATTCAGATAGATGTATACAGTCATTGTGCTGCTGCAGTTGAAAAGATGAAGGCCTAAGAACTGAAGATGGGAGGTTTAAATTTCTCTTGCATCTTTTAGTGCCACTGTCTATACATGAATGTTGAGGGTCAGTTTAATTATTTAACTAATACTGGATTTGCATAAATTGGCTTCTGTGAAAAGGCTAATGAGATGCAGTTGTGGTGGGCAGCTGAAAGCAATTTGGGTTTGAGTCCAGTAATGACAGGACTAAACAGAGTTGAAATTGTAACATCAATTTTGTAAAATGTTAGATTAGGATTAAGCTGTGAAAGATAACTGCAGAATCCAAGATTCTCTTTGGCTCTCTAATACTTTTAGTGCCATTATTTTCATATGTTGACAACATAATGGTTTTATGAGATTGTTCCAGCTGTGCTTTACTTAGTATCAAAGACTAAGATCACCACACTGATAGAATATATCCTAAATTAAACACACAAGGGAAAAACTCCAGGCATTGAATTATAGACTCCTCATGATATCTGTTATCTTATTTCTATTAGTCTAAAATGAAAGTTATAGACTGAATTTTGCTCTCTGTTCATCCATTAAAAAAAATCCACCAGTATTCATTGGACTCTGTGCAGAGGGTGAAATGGACTGAGCAAATAGCTGGCCCATCCTACCTAAGTTACACATGGGGACTGAAGATGGAGGAACTGCCCATCAGGCCACCCAGTATGTCACAGTAAAGGAACCCACCACTTGATCAAGGAGTTCATAGGACTTAGAAAATATGTTTAATGGTTTTCTCATGTCAGTGCTGTAACAACTCACCTTGTCTGTTGTCATGTGAAATACAGTCATTTAACTGCACTTTAAGTAAGTAGTAGAATACACAGTCTCTTGGCTTTTTTGACAAAAAGAGTTGGTAACATAATGCATAGAGGTATGGAGAGTGAATTGGTGGAGGATGCCATGTGGTCTCACTAAGATAGCGGAGCACTGGTTGTGCTGAAAGCCTGTCCGACCTGGAAACTGAAAGACCAGGCCAGCATCTATACCTGGAAATAAGTATATGGAAATAAGTAGGCATGAAAAGCATTTCTAAAATCACGGACAGTTTTCTCGGAGGAAAGGTACTTTGGGAGTTTCTTTAGGAAAGAAGGAGGAAAGAAAGGAAGCACAACAGAGATAGGAGGTCTTCACATTTATTGTTACATACTCTACTTGGTAGGACAAGTATTTCAAACCTTCATGTCTAGGAGATGTTGATTTCTTCCCTGCAATTATACACTCCATGTCATTCTGTGTGAAATTACTGGCTACATATTTATCGGCATTACTTTTTTAAATTGCTGTGTGTCACAGCCAGATCAGCTGCAGAGCTGGCAGAAGAAAAATGAAGCATTACTACTGTCACGGATAACTTTTGTCAAAGGACAATACCATATTTTCTTGTACCATGGCATAGTATGGAGCCTATTTTCAGTTCATTTCTAATGCATGACAACTTGCCTTCAGCACTGTGAAGATTCATTTTCAAATAATTTTTAGTGTCGAGGTTTGTAATTTAACAGTTATTTATGCTATTGGAAAGATATTAGTGATATCTGGCATGAATGCATGTGCTCGGTTGCAGTGCTGTTTACCTGTCTTTCCAGTTTGTTTGCTCTTAAATTTAGGAGATGAAAGGTGGAATCCTCTGTGCCAAAAGTGCACTATATTGCATTATTAATATTAGGATAGCAAGCAATTCCCACTAGATGGTCTTTGTGGGCCGTTGATGCTTTAAGAAGTGTCTAGGCATGAAAGGCCATTTGAGTTCCAGCGGACTGATAGTCTGGGATGACATATGAATGCGGTGAGGACAATGTATAGATGACAATGACTGGGAGGGAGGCAAAAGCGGGTCTCAACTCTCCCTATTCTCCCATGGACAGTCACCTCTCCTTTAGGATTATTTCCTCACGTGACTCCTCAGTTAGTCTTTGTCTAAGAGGAAAGTGGAACCACTGAAGGGGAGAAACTGAGGTTTCCAGACAAAGCAGAGGCTTCCAGTGCTGCCACACAGCCCGTAACCAAGAGAGACAGCAAAGCTAATGAGAGGCATTGCCTCTCAGGCATCATTTGTAGCATTCACAATTAACAGAACATTTCACTTTCAGCCAAATCATAAACAAAAAATTAATTTTAGTAATTCCACATACCAGAATTGTTTCTGTGGAGAGCAAGCTTTGTGTTGCCATTTTGAGTCTGAAGCTTTCATTGCCTGATTTGCTATGAAATAAACACACAGCAAACTGCTTTGGATCTGAAGGCAACACCCATTAAAGTAAATGTGCAGAAATGCTTCTAGTTGTGGGAAGGTTCTTGCCTAAATGTAGAAATAGTTTACAACTCAGTTAATAAATTACATTAATTTATTCTGCCCCGTAAACTGGGATGAGGATGGATGGGTTTCCCACATCCTCCTAGTGTTTATTGCTATAAAAAGTCTTGGGAGGAAAACTCAAAAAATTCAGGAAAGAATACTAAATTCTCCAATAAAAATGTCTCATATAGAAGAATAGCACTGAAACAGTATCTTTAGATATTTTAAGAAGTGGAAACAGAATTGAGTACTTTCATAATTTTGTGGTCTTGTTATAAATAAATAATGTTCTGGACCGTATATGTATTTTGAATTAGTATTTATGGAGGATCATTCTCTGCCATTAATAACCTAGATATCAATTCTGTACAGCCATTTCTGCAACCCTCTTTTGATGTTAATATAAGGACAACTTGTGCATTATATTTTCTGGCAGATATGTTGTAACAATATAATCATAGCCTGTAGTATCATGGTATAAGCCTTTTTATTTAAGTTTTCTCCCTGAAATTTTCATTTTACAATTGCTTTTAATACCTCCCTTGTTCAGTATGTGTGTTGCATGTCTATTAAAATCTAGTTAGCTTACAGTCTGAAAGGAAAGAAAATCTACACAATTAAATCTGTCCTTGTGTGCTTGAAAGATACAGCACTAAGTAATCTGTCACATCATAGAAGGAACAAAATCAAAACAACTGAGTCATTATCATGACTCTGCTTGGTTTCAGCCCACAAAGTCACATCTAGACTCTGCAGATACTGTATTTGTTCTTTTATGTATCTGTGTGCAGACACTTGTAAATACAGAGGTGTAAATGTTGCCAGCATTTAAATTAGGTTAAAAGTGCTATTTATGGCTCGCATCAACAACAAAAAATATTCATAATCATCCCTAGGTGAAGGCACTCATTTAACGAGCTTACAGCTCCTAATTAATTCTGTAAAGAACGCCATTTGGCAGAGCAGAATTATGAGGTTTGCATATTGATGGTGGCAGGGAAAAAAATATCTGTTTTCTATTTATATGGTAAAATTAACTTCAGTTTTTAAGAAAATGGCACATCTCAGAGGTATTGCTTTCAAAATGATCTCAGGGTGTAAAGAAATCAGTAATAACAGCACCAGGCATTCAGTTCTGTCCTAATTTTCCCACCAGTTTTTCAGTGTTTCAGCTGCCTCAGAGATTTAAAGTACTCTCATTAGGTAGCTGGAGAGGCTGCCTGCTTGCCTGCTCCATCACTAGCTTCCTCTCTCGCTCCCCCTCTCTTGCTCTCCGTTTTTTTTCCCCCTCCTGCCTTGGGAGTGACTGTGAAGATCATTTGCTGGCATGATTGGCAGGTTAGAGCATTCGATCAGATGAGTTCCTCTTAGAGCAGGTCAAAAAGGCTGGTTAGCAGGAGCTGTCGAAAAATGCCAGCAGCATTCGAAATGGGAAATGTCATGACTTCGAGGCAGGGGGTGCCACCTGGAACAGAAAGCCCCCAGCTCATTAGCAAGTTACAGGATGCAAGCTTAACTGGAGGGAGCAGAGGAGGAAAGATAATACCCAATAGGGAAAATTATTGTGAAGTGGAATTGATTTCATGTATAATTTGTTTATCACTAGAAGGGACAAATGCTGTCCTCCTGACATGTGTGGAAGAGTGTGGACTATGAATGAAGCAACTTAGCATAATCTCCAGGTTGAGCTCTGGATTTAAAGAATGCCAACTTCTTTCTTCCCAACTGTGGAAGTGATCAGGTCATGTTGTATTAATTAAATCTGACATACTCTCAAATGGTTTATCTGGGCAATTTTAGCAATTTAACAGAACACGGTAGATATGAGCTGCATTCATTATTAACACGGGGCAGTGGTTTGTCTTCTGGATGCAATGGGACTGGGGTTTTCCTGCAAGCTGCTGTTGTAAAAAGACACGTTTCTGTTGCAAGTTGAATTATAAAAGACCTAATTTTTAATGTGTACTCGGACTGCATAAAATCAGAATGCAGTTTCAGTTGCATGATATCATTTTATTTCCAGGAAAAACTACATACCCTAGGAAAGTATGGATTTAAAAATAAATAAAGCATTCAGGCTTACTGTATAAAATGTAATCTGAAATGAAAACTACAGAGTCTGCTGCCTATCATGGACTTAAAGAATCCATATATAAAATGTCAGCATTACAAAATGCTTAGTCTTCTCCAAGACATTCTGTAGTAGTAAAATTGCAGGCAAACAGCTCATCCCAGGCAGTTTAACAAGCCCCTGGCTGTTAATGTTGCTAACCATTCATTTGCTTCATTGGTCTGTATTTTCATATAAAAGGAATATTACATATCAGTAGAAGTGACTGCATAGAGCTTTTTTTCCCTGTAGTTTTTTAAGAAATGTTAAGAAAATAAGATGGGATCATGATATCTTCCGGAGTCTTTTATTGTGGTATCTTTATGCAGCTGTGAGTGTAGCTCTGCTCCTCCTGAAGACAATGGGAGAATTCTATAGACTTCAATGGAAGTAGGACTGGCTCCCTTATCAAAACTAACATAGACAAAACAATACCATCTCAGGCTGTGAGTAAATGAGATTTAAAGGCTGCAAGAGGTTCCTGAAGAACCATTTTGCAAACTGTATCTCTTCTTGTTAAGGAATTTTGTCTTTTATATGTTAAACTCATACTTCTCTCAGAAATTTGCAGCTCATGCTTAAGCAGTCTCTTGGTCAAATGCTGAGGAATGTTTGCTTAGCGTTCAGATTCTTGATGATTTTTTTTCAGCTTTCATTTTCTTCCATCCATCAAAGTTTTAAAGTCAGGAATGGAATAGCCAGTGTTTGCTTTATTGAGTAACCACAGGCTGTTGGATTTCCCTTTCTCCACCTAATGTGAATCAGAATCAGATTTTTTAAAGAGAGTTTCGTAATCAAAATATTTGTACAGAGTCTAACAGACAAGTGTTTTCTGTTTTGTATTTCTTGTAAAAAGCTCAGCATTAACGGCCTGCTAGTTTGGCAAAAAGAGGAGTTACTAAAGCACCATAAACACAGACATTCTTTACCTTCTAGATACCTTTTTAGTGTGAAGTTCTTTCATATGTCCACTGTGAACACTGGCTGCTGTAGTCTGCATTACTGAACACACAGAGGTTCTGTCCTTTGCAAAGTTCAGTAAAGAGAGCAGAATATCAAACTAAAATATCCTCTGTGCAGATCCCATGGGAGAATTTTTCCTGCCTTGGGTAGTTCTGCAGATGCCCAACTACTGTTTAAATAAAAAAATTGGAAATTAATTTCAGAAGTTCAGAAGGTGGTAATTACTGAATGTCTGCTCTGATACTTTGTTTGGGGAAGTGATATTAATATTAATATTTAAAGTATTTGTATACAGTTTGAAAATTAGGCATTAGTTTGGGAAAAGAGAGTAAACTGTCTGGGAAATCTCCAAATGGAGTAAAGACAAGGATCAGTAAGCACTGGGCAGACCTGCTAGACTTTAACCCTGAAATGTGTTTGAGGGACCTGTGGTATCTACAGTTTCTGCCTGCATCTGGCAACAACTGCTTGGATGTGAGCAGAAGGATGTTTTGGCTAGGAAATTGGGCAGATGCAGCTAGGTTCTTTTCTAGGACTGTGTGTGACACAGGTTAGTGACCCATGCACATCCTAGGTTCCTGACCAAAGAAGGTATCACGCAGAATTAGAAAAAATAGTTAGACAGGTAATATTTCCCACATACCTACATTTTCTGGCAAGAAAAAGAAGTCTCGTCTGAAACAGGTGAAAGAATTTAACTATTATTCCTCATTTTCTAACCAGGCAACTTCTGTTTTTCAAAACTGACTCAAGTGTTTTCCTGGCTTCTAGGAACTTGATAATTCAAATGAAGAATAATTGCCAGGAAAGAATTAGTAAATTCCCTACTGTCCCTCAAAATTATTATTCCTGAAGTTTTTTGTCATTCACTCAAATCCCAACTTCTCTATTCTAAATAAATCCTATTTTGTTTCCTGACTCTCTAAGGAAGATGAGGTAGAAGCAGTGAGTAGGAGAATTGCATATTCATCTGATCTGTATATTTTTTCTCCCTCAAATTTCTCAGAAATCACAGGAACTTACTACAGTGTGTTTTGTGACATTACCCATCTTTGTGAATCATTTTTCAGACAGGAATAAACTCTAGCACATGGTCCATAGTCCATGTCAATGACTTTTTTTTATCATTACTTGTGCATAAAAACACTTTCTGTATGAACTGCCTATGTCTTTTTTAGGGGGTGGATATATACAGCGTGTTGGGAAAACCCAGTGAGGCCTGAGGTCATCTAAATAACTCCATGTAATGTGAGCAGTTGTTGATGAAATGTCGTTCAATCAGTAACATTTCAACTTTTTCTTTATGTATTACATTTCAAATTAAATAGGACGGTATAAACCCATCTGTAAGTTCAACATACGGTTGGACCATACAATTTTTTTTTATATGTGTCTGTAGTCCTTGACTTTGATACCATCCACTTTTGAATCTTCTTTTTCGTCTGTGTTGTTAACCGTGGACTGCAGTAAAAGTCTCTCTCAAAATCATTTTTTAAGACTTTGCCTCACCAATTTTTTTTTTACTAAGCCCTCCCCCTTCATTAAATATCTCACAAATTATTTACATATATTGCTAAATCTTCAAGGAGATATGTTTAGATACACTGAGGCATATTGGAGATGTCTTAACCTGACCCTGTCAAAATCCTTGAACTATGTGCACAAGTCTTGATTTTGATTTTCTTAGCAGATGGAGCATTGCTTTTGGAACATTAACCCTTGCCCTATTTCTTCAGAGAACGTAAAAGCTGAGATTTTCTGAATTTTCAAGTCCTGGACTTGCTCTCTTGTGTAGGCTGTTTTCCTCTCTCCCAAAAATCATCTCCAAACTTCACAATTTTCTGGGAGACTACTATACCAGCTTGTGTGATATCAAAAGTAGGAGAATTGCTAATGAATCATAGCATTGCTTAAGTCACCAGACAGCAGGACATGGTCATCTTTCCTTCTGCCAGAATCCTAAATGCAGAGCAGAGAAACCGTAGCACACCTGGGGGTTTAGAGAGATGATTGAAATGTTCTTCAATGGATCAGAGTAATTCAGCAATCTAATTCTCTGAGTTACTGTGGAAGGGAGTAAATGCTACACAGTCTGAATGCATGAGTCCTTATGGAACCATTAGAGGTAGAAAAAAGGTCTCCTGTTGCTGGACTGAAGGCAGCAATGCTGCTCGAGAGCAGCTAGAACACTACAGGCAGGTGAGATCGGCAAAGCTTCTTATTTATGTGGTGTTTCTCACCTATTTTATTTGCATGAGAACAAGCATAGTTTCTTGCTAACAAGCATCAACATTTTCAGCTCATGTCTACTGAGAGATGGATGCTCTGTTTTAAATTTCTGTTGTTAATCCACTGTGTGTTGTGATCACAATAATGCGCAGAATTTAAACAAACAACCCCCACCCCCAAACCTCCTCCCCTAAGAAAACAAAATCCCAGACCATCATGATAAAATAGTTCATTAAGATTTCCAGCAACTGCTTGTCAGCTTGGCTCTTAGTACTTTTTTGCCTGCTGTTACAAACCACATCAACCCACAAATTTGTTACAGTCTAGGAATAAAGAGAGGAGAAAAGGATTTTACAGACATTTTACCCATCTTACTCTTCAACATTAAGATCCTTTTTTCAAAAGAGTGTTTATACTCTAGTGTTTGAACTAAAAAAAATGCAGTCTTTTAATTCTATAATATTTTACACGTTTAAAGGTCCTGGTGCACATCGAAATGGGCAAGAGATTGGAATGTGAAGATATTTAGCTTTATTGTCTCTCACTTTGTATATGCCCTATGCACATTTATGATGGATAGGTGTCCCATAAGTCCCACACTTTCTGAAAGGCAGAGAATTTCATTAGACGCAAAGTGTGTAAGTAAACGAAGGGTGCTGTCAACTCTTCCTTCGTTTAAACTAAACCAGAAAACAGATAAGGGCAGACTTGAGGTCACATTTTGCCTTTTAAGGTAAATAATCCATGTCAGCTTCCCCAGGCTTTCCATCTCAACGGTGATAAACATGAGCTGTATATAAGGCTGGATCCATCATACCCTATCCCTGTGAGAACCCCACTGTGTGCAGTGGGACATGGTATATATTTATGTTGTGGAGAGGAGGGAAGAGTAGTGTGTAAAGTGCTTTACATCTGCATAACTTGAAGATTTTAGGTTGGTCAAATATGTATACTCTGGTGCTAATGGAAACAGAGATCACTTATCACCATATCTAAGGAATTAGAAATGTATATTCATGACTCTCTGTTACCCAAATAGGATGTCCATCATTCTGCATTAATGACATAGCTCTATTCTACTCATTTCATTTTTCTTTATGTTTTACCCAGCTGAATAGCTTAGTGCTGCCATGGGGTCCTGTATCGTATGGCAGACTTTGCCTTTTGAACTGCCCACATCACAGTTTTCTGCAGCTCCCTATCTCCACCGTCATTCCTTTTCTTCACTCCAACTGTTTCTAAGGAGGAAGAAAAGAAAGAAAGAAAAGATTAAAAAAAAAGGGAGGGGGGAGGGGGGAGAGAGGAGGGCAGAAAGAGACTGCTGTGAAAAAAAAAAAGTTTAAAAGAGAACCAGAATGAATGCTTCACTTGTTGGCTTTTAGCACAATTACCATACCTTAGGAAATATGCAGGGAATAGTTAATTATGACTAAATGAGCTCCTTTTAGAGTTCGTGGCAGGCCCCAGCATCCAACTGTCAGTGTTGTGAAAGATTGAATTAAAAGGCTGGTCTCCCTGTCACCCGGTAGGATGGTCTGCTGGAGGAAAATAGACAGTGAAAAGATAGCTGGGTTAGAGTAGCCTCAGCAAGGGAAACACGTATAGCATTTGCATACTTCTCCTGCAAAGGGGGTTTAATCCAAATAAAGGAGGAGATTTCAGTATTGTCAGCCAAGGCTTTGTTCAGTGTGAAGTGCAGAAGGAAATCTGATGAAGGGGCCTTTCTGAAGCCCTTGCACTCAGACTGGAGGTTGTTCTAGTAAAGTTATATACTTTGGGATTGTTTACACACTATTGTCTGTTTGAAGATCTCCTAAACTGAGACTCGAAGTATTCCTCTTTGCCAAGACAAAAGCAGGGAATTTGTGTGGTAAAAATGACTTACACTGCAAACCTGAACAAGTTCTTTTCATCATCTTCACAAAATACTCTCAAGTTCCTTTTTTTTGGTGAAGGCAAAGTTCCCTTCTACCTCTCGGCCAAACTCATATATGACAAAATGTTTTCAGACTAGGAGATAAACAGGAGAACTATGTTCTCAAAATGCAGAGTGCACAAATATCAGATACTCTTCAGGCTTGAGGCAGACAAATTCTTGCTGCTTTCTCCAAAACAGTTCTTTGCTAAACAAATAGTTTCATGCCAACTAAAAACAGGGTTTTAAAATTTATTTGGGGAATTGTGTCTCCACTGCGATCTCTTCTGTGCTTTCTGATTTTTTTTCTCACCTGAGAGATGAACCAGAAGCCCCAAACTACACCTCTTTTGTAATTAATCTGTAGCAGACCCAATCCATGCCTTCAAGCTTTTGCAGCTAAAATAATGGATTTGTTTTTCAAAAAACTATTTAAAGGTGATGCCAAGCCAGTTACTCTCTTTGGAACGGCTATCCACTTACAATGTATACCACCAGTTTTCACGGTTTTCATATGGGGAAAAGTGCATAATCTTGAGATATGATTAATATTTGGGGACCAAATAGGTCATGTAACAGCATAGCACCTGAAATAGATGGCTTTTGGTTTTTGTTGTTGTAATATTTTGTGTTCTTGCCATAGTCTTAATGATTGTAGCTAATATTTAATTATTTATGTGAATGACAATAAATATCTAATTACTGGTGGAAATAGTTCATAAATATATACTTATAATTTCTCTATAAATGTGTTAGTACATACTTAGCTGATTTTCTCATCAGCTTTGTAGCTAATAGTCATTGTAAAGCAACATATGCTTCCCTGTAATGCTTTGTGAGTGTTAGGGTGAGCAACATCCTTGCTTGAATAGAGCTTGAATTTTCTCCAATAAAAATAAGTATTATCTTTAAGGCTTGATTAAAATCAGGGAAAGAAAATTAAGCTCTTTCCAAGATAACAAAAAATATGAGTTTGGATATGTCTGTATGGATATATTTGTGTTTACTTTGCAGTTGCTTAATAGTTACAATTAAGGGAAGAAATTACAATCCTGTTAATATTAATAAATGAGTACACATATGATGAAATTTGACTCTCAGTTATACATGCTGGGACTTGTTTGGGGGTGATATTTTTAACCTCAAATGCTTCTTTACACTCACTCAGAGACAAATATTGATGTTTCAGCTGAGTCTTTGTTCAGCTATGATAAATGTGAATCGTTAAATTCTTAATCATCTATTAGCCTTATTTTCTCCCACATGATTGTCATAAAATCTCACAGAAACACCAGGCAGAAGCAAGTCTGCAAGCAATAGGCTACAGGGCACCTCCAGTCCTCAGACTGTTGGTACAACTTAAAAATCAGTTGTCAGAAAGGGGAGGTAGTTGACAGAAAATGTGCTATATCCTGTTACTTGCTGAGCATTATCTGCCATCTGGACTCAAGGAAAGCCTGAATGGATTTCAGCATCTCCCTTTCTCTTCCACCCTAGAGAAAAGTGGGATAGAAGATAAAATTTTGGTAAAAAACAGGAGCTGAACTCAGGCATCAGTTGGCACTCAGTGTGCAGTTCACACCTTCTCTTATTAGTTTAATTTATTCCTTACAGTGTTTACCTTTTTCAGACTGACGTGAGTAGTAGAAAATAAGGTACAGTATTTTACAGGAGTTGTTTACCAAATGGTATTTACTGCTGGGAAGCAGAGCAGTGCTATCTGTAAAGTAGTTTTTGGCTGCCTACAGAGACAAATAGCTTGAATCCAGCCTGGGTATAATGTAGTATGCAGTTTCAAAACAGTTACTTTTATATTAACTCGTAAGTTTTTATTGCTTCATAAGAAAATTATAACATCCTCCTACAGTTCCTACCTCCTGAAGGAAATAAACTCTTGTGACTTTCTCACGTGTTGGCCATCTTTGTGCAGCCTTCACTGGTTATAAAGAAGTCGTACTCCAAAACACACTGTTGGGAAAACAAAGGACAGACCGCGGTAGTAATAAACACGTCATTTAAACCTTACAGCAAAATGAATGTGGTTTATTCAAACATCCCTTCTAAAGAATAGCTAATGATAATATTTTAGTCACACAAAGAGGGAAATCTTCTAATGCTCTCATTCCTGGGCTCTGTTCCCACTGAAGGCAGCAGGAGCTGCACGTACAGATCCCTAGGGCTTGTAACTTGAATAGCATCTAATATGGAGTTGAACAGTTTTAAAAAATAGGAACCCAGCTCACTCCAACGCCTACAGTCTGTGTAGTGAAGTAATGTTTTCACTTTTCATCTCCTCCTTTTTGTTTCACAGTAACGGTGCAATCTCCAATTAGAACTAACCCTTTGTTAGCAGTAGTCAACGACGCCTCGTCCCGGTTTGCGTTTTTCCTGTGAGAAGCGTGTCAGAATTTGGGGGGACTAAATATACTCCTTTGTTGGTGAGCTTGTCAAGCACCGCGCTGTGTTCGCTTTCCCACCAGGAAGGTCAGACCGCTGGGGGGCCGCTCTATTTTCTGAAATGATCCCTACTGTCTGTCCATGCTGTCTGACAGATTGAAACAGTTGTCTGTGTCACTGCTTTCAATGCTTTTTAAATGCCTCACTTTCCTTGAAAGACGTTAAATATGTAGGCAGTGGGGGGAAAATGTAAAAAGAACTATACTTTTTCCTGCTTAAAGAAGTATTGGGTTTTCGTTTCTAAAGTAAACTTAATTTTGTTTAAAATATGTTTATAAGCTGACTTAGGGAAAAAAAAAACAAGCTGATCTAAAAGACTGGGTAAGTCACAGCTTACATATTCTATTTCTGAAACCTCGTTTTAAAATGAGGGCAATAAAATTATTAAACACAAATTCATTCAGTAGCTGAAGTGAAATAGTGCATTTTCTTTGTTCACTTATATTTCAGCTTAATATATTTTGATCTGAGGTATGTATAAAGCCTGAAGAAATTGGTACTGTGCTGAGCCTTCAATACTCTCCAGATAATTGAACTAATTAAATCTTTACCAACATTAACACAACTCCAGCATTCCTTGGACAGTGGTTAATTATTGCATGAACATGGCAAGCTTAAACTAAACAGATGAAAATAGAATCCTGTGGAATGGGTATTGAGTTTATTCTTTATTCATCTTTTGATAAGGTTTAATTAAAACTGCCTCTCTCCATTGTGGTGAGAATGAATGTGCTTGTTTTCTTAGTGAAAGCCAAATTATTCACTTCAGCCATGGTTCAATAATCAAAGCCTTTGCAAAGTTTTGGGTTATATTGTAGCTGTGGAGATATAATTGCTGCAATACTCTATGAAGGCTTTATCTTTTTATTACATTTTCTTTTATTTTTTTACTTTATTTAGAAAATTAGAACATCCATTTTCTGATTCACTATTTTAATGTGCTTTAAGCAGGGCATTCTTGTCAACAGGGAGTGAGCAGTTGAAAATAAAACTTAAAATAAATTTTTTTTTAATATCTGGAAGGGGAAAATTAGTTTCAAAACAAATCTATATTTCAGTCTTTTAGAGTAATACACAAAGTAAAATTTAAGCGTATGGCAAAAGCAGTCCTTATCAACTGCTGAATATTAATAAAGGAATTTTCATTTCTTTTTATAACAGTAACAGAAGGGCAGGTGTGGTGACTCCTCATGCTTGTACAGTGGCTAACTGCTCAGTGAACAAAAATTGTTGAAAGAAGCAGTGATGGCTAATAATGTTAGAATATGCAAGAATGTAAAGTAGCTAGAGATGCTTAATCGTGTATGAAGTGCAAAGTGCAGCACTGGTAATACGATGGGAAGAACCAAGTCCTTGGAAGTCATATAAAATTTTGAGCAAGAGCAATGGGGTACAACTGAAAGAAAATGAGAAGCATTTGTGACCAGATATGCGTGCATGCAGACTGGTGTCACTTGTGTTGCCATGGACTTGCCTTTCCAGTTGGAAAGCTGTAAGCTGTAGATTTGGGCTTTGACTCTTAGGTATAAGCTCCTCTTGCAAATTCATGTGCGTTCACTGAGAAAAAACAGAGCAGGTAGGAAAAGGATCAGTTTTCATTTAAAAAAAAAATTTACCCTCTCTTTTCATACAGTTCTGCAGGTGACTTACATGGACCACTAAAAGGTCATGGAACGAGTTGCACAGTTTTATTTGTATTCTGGTTGCTCATTCTGTTGTATTTCAGAATTATATCCTGGCAGAACTTTGGTTTCCTGACAGACTTCTACTTTCCCATTTATGAAATATTAATTTCACTTTCTGTGATTTATCACAAGCAGCTATGACATTGTTCTGTCTTGGGCTCATGTTGTCATGAGGGGATTCCAGGATGGCACAGTGGTTTTGATTTAAGGGAGGAAAATGTGTTTGCTTCCTTTTTTTTTTTTTATTATTCTGTGAGTTGTTTCTCTTACAGTAAATTTCACTGGGTAATAAAAAATTTAAGACTATGAGTTATATCCATGCCAAAGGAGAAAATAATCTGAGCAGAGAGTGTCTTGAACCATGGACTTGGCCTTAACTTCCTCCTTTTTGAGTGATGGTCAGTAGCATGCTGAGTGCATGTCAAGTGAATCCAGATCTATTTGGAGTCCCTGGACAAAGGATTATTTGCTGGGAAGCTGTAGTCAGACCTACAGAAATGTGTTACTCATGCTCTTTGTCATGAAGGAGCAGCATTTCTGTTCCAGTTCTGTTCCAGATTCTGTAGGTGCAGCCATTTATTTAGGCTTTACACTAAAGTGAAGATTTGCTCTATTCTATTTCTTGAGGTATGGGAATGTACCCCAGTCTGGAAGAGGAGAAGGACTACATGTAAGCCTTGCCTTGAGTGCCTGCATATGATCAGTCCTGTTCTAATGGTGAAAGTTGTATTCTATTTCCCTGCTGACAGAATAGCACAGGCATCAGAAATACCTCTAAAATATATTAAATTAGGTAATTTCTGAGACCAGACATCCCCTTTAGTTGTTTGGGGTTTTTTTTTTCCAAATAGACCTTTCGTATTTTGTGAAATTTCTTTTTATTTGCCATGAAGAAAATACATATGGAAGAATTGCTATTTTATCTGTGTCCCTTTGTACTACATTGGGTCTTTCAAAGCATGGGAAATCTGTTATTCTAAGAAATAGATTTCTAGATTACTATTAGGGCTCCAATGTATTTTTCATGAATAACACTGTTAGAGGTGTATTTATTGCAGAGAGATTTTCCAGCATTTACAAGAGTAGGGTTATGGTTCCACAGTCATTGAGATGGTGTTTGTGCACTCCCGCTTTTCCAACAGCATGAATTTGATCTGGATCAAGAATGGACACCTGATCTCATTTGTGGAGAATACAGTGGCTCCATGCTGGTTACTGGGAAACCACCATAAAGCCTGCTGGTTCAAGGTTAACCTGTCAGATTGGTTTTTTAAATCAGCTTTGAAACAATAGAGTTAGATTGTACTGGGTCAGCATGATTTTCACTCAGTCACAGGAGCTTTAAAGCTGAATTTGTAGCCTTGTCACACATACTTCTGTCAATCAGATTTTCCTGAACTCTTAACTGAAAAAAATCTTCTTCTAATACTTGGTTACATTAAAATAATTTTGCTGGGTAATTTATTTTGAAATTGTGATAATAATCTTGAACGAGATAGGAAAAACAGGATGTCCTGGAAATAAGAAAGAGTTTCTAGCTGGGGTTGCTGAAAAAACTGCTTGCTCAAGAGATCGTAATCTGAGTGTACTGAAAGATTTGAAAATGTCTTTTTTAAATGTGAGGAGATTGTTGCATGTTAATTATCGATTAATTCATGTGGGTTAATACCCATTAGCATTTTTGCATATGGGCCATACTGCTGGATGACAGCTTTGCATATCATCCCTACAGATGTCTTAATTTAGTGAGATTCTTAAGCACTTGGATAATTCCAGGCAAACACCAAAATGTGTTAATGTGTTTATTAACGAGCTTCCCAACCCTCCTGAAGTAGCCATTAGGTAAAGTGCACCTTCTGAGCTGCAAGAGGACAGACTGGGCTATTGTGACTTTTGACTGTATTAATTCATTTTGACATATTTTTTTTTTTTAAATTATGAGACTCCTTCATGTTTCTCAAAATAGCTACATAAGCAAGAATAATTATGCTGGTTTCCTTGCACTTTTTTTTATTTGGCATAAAAGCTACAGGAGTGCAAAAAGGTGATTTCCCTAAAAGCAGACCCATGTATAATTTACAGGGCTACCACAAAGAAATCCTAATGACTTACATATACCAAGACTATTATTAACTTGCCTCCAGCCACAACACTTACATGGTAATAAGTTGTCATCTTTGTGCTATCAACTAGTACTTGATCCAATTCAATCCCATGTTTTCTTTTCTTTATAGTTGCTATGTCATGGTGGTCAGCCCGTGTATTTGCTGTCAACTTTGTTATTCGTTCTTCTTCGAAAGTCCTTCATTATCTGCAGAATGTAGCTGCTCACTTGCCTGAAGTGGAGAATAAGGTTTTGACATAGCAGTGTTTAAAAGTTTGATGCTTTTTTGCCTCTAGAAATTTTGGTCTTTTTTTAGGAATGTGTTATGTGTACTATGGAAGAGAAATGTCATTATTTTACATTTATCTTGAGATGTGGTTCCCCTAGCTCAGAAGAAGGATAAGTTCAGTCATGGTAAGTACCATGCAATCATATGTTAAATAATACTCCTTCATGCAGAGATCTCAGGCCATGTGTTCAGCTTTGCAGACTGCTCCCCCCCTCTACATATAAACTGCTTTTTTTGAGGTAACTGTCTGGCCTTTCCATTTGGGATTCATTCCTGCCTGTTCAATGATACTTAAATGCTCCAGTCATAATTTTTAGATGGGAGGCTTGAGCAATTATTGAATTGCTAAATCTTATGAGATATTCTAGGAGCCTTATGCAGACAGCTAGGAAAATAGTGTGTAGATAAAAAGGATATTGCTTTAGGAGAAATGTTAATGCACAATTTCAGACAACCCCGTGAATGCAAATTATTAATGGAATTCATATTATTATTAAGAACTAAAAACTGAGACAGAAGTAAATAACTTACATTTATTGAACTTTCTTTAATTATGTGAGAAGTGTGACAAAAATATAACCAAATTTTTTGGGCTAGAAAACATTGCTTCCAGGTTTCCATTATAAAGATTTTACTCACTCCCTTATCTCCTTCAATGAAAGGAGTCAAGGTGCAAGCCTCTACACTGATGCAAAGAAGAACTGCTGTGATGAGCAGGAGAGGTAGCAGATGGGAAGAATTCAGTGCATTTTTTTTGAGAATGCTGTCAGAAATGTCCTTGTATCTGTAGAAGAGAAGGTAGCCCAAACTGTTTTAACTACTGTGTTAAAACAGGCCGTGTTCACTGTTTTAACTACACTGGACTTGATCCTCTGACCTAGTAAACAGTGAGTGGTGCCATTTTAGAAAGTATCAAGGACCATATGCCAGTACCGAAGGGAGGATATGCACAAAGCTTGAGTAAAAACAGAATACACAAATGAATGTGTATCATGATTAACTCATGAAGGTTCACAGTTAGAAAGATACCCACTCCGTTGCCTCTAGTCTTTATTATTGCATGTATTCCAGTCTTTACCCGTGAATATATCTGATGGGTAGCTGACCTGTAGGATAATCCTAAAAATCTCAAATTCAGGATGCTTCAGATAAGTTTGGGGGCTTTTGTCCCATAGAGTACCCAGAATGCTTGGTACTTAGACTGAGGAGTAGCCTTGCCTATTATGCACAGAGCATTGCTGGAAGAGAAAACAAAACAAAAACAAGCAAACAAAACCAAATAAAGCAACCAAACAAACTAAAACAAACAAGTTTCAGAAAGATCCTATTCACGTGAATAATACTCATTTCTGGAAGAGCTGGGTAGTTCAAAATGAGATGGCATGTGAAAACTAACATGACACCATGCAGCTATCTCTGCTATCACCCACCACAAAGGGTCAGAATCTAATAGAGATAAGCAACTGTAATGACAGAAAAAAACACAGAAAGGAAAATCACCTTATGATAAACTTGGATGCAGAGTAGGGCTTGCTAAGGAATAGGGCAAAATAGCCTCTCAAATTCAGAAGTAAAGAAGGCTTGTATCCGACATACCATGGAGGGTGCTTGACAGGGGACTTCTTAAAAGACAAGGCTGCATAGTTTTATGTCACATGAAACTTTGTACAGGCTTTTCTGAGTGATTTGGCACTAAAGGGCTGCAAAAGATTGTTTCTCATAGATAAACTATGTTCTTGAAAACATCCTGAAGCCTTTCACTAATTTTTCACTGCTCCTCAAGCCAAGAACTGACACCCCCCCACACCATCCCCCACCAAATCTGCAGATATCATTTTCCTAATGAAAGAATCCAGAAGTGGGAGTTAAACCTTTCCATGCTCCTTGGGGTTTTATACAATCTTTCATCATCCCAAGGAAATCTAGTACTCTTAAGTGAAGAATCAAATCTCAAAGCACTGCACAAGTAAATGAAATCTCTTTTGCACACTAGGGACCTTTTCATCATAGTTTTGTGTTTCAGGGGATTTTACAACCTTTACTTGAGGGAAACAAATATTCAAATCCCAGTTAGACCAGAGTAGAGGAAACATGCCAGGTTCAATTACCACTGGAATTATCAGCCTATGAGAATTTTTCCATTTGTATCTTCACCTTCTTTTTCGTGAAGTTCTTCATAAGCTCTTCCTGGGATGTGGGAGCACAGAAAGGGAGTGACCACTTTAAAACTAATCAGAAGAAAGGATCTCCCAGAAGTCTCAGTCCTGAGCAGCATACTTCAGATGAAGTCTGACAGTTTTTAAAATCTTTATTTGTATAAATTTTCTGAATGTGAAAATCTGCCTGCAAGTACATATATGTATATATCAATAATCTTCTTTGAAGATAGGGAATTTGCAAGAACCATTTCTCTATTTTTTATTACTAGTTTCTATTACATTAAATATATGAAAAGCATTGTTTACTACTTGGTGTTGAATGTCATTCACACAGAAAAAAATGAGAAAATTTATTATCCATTAAAAAAGAAAATAAAATGAGCAGAAAATACTTTTGAGATATTTTACACATATGTAAAAATGCCACAAGAGAGATGGTGATTTCCCTGGGTAGGTAATACCTACCTGATGATGATGAGGTCCGAAGAACAAATTAAGCAGTATGGACTGTATTTTCTGTGTTTCCTCTGTTTGAAGCTTCTGCAGTGTAACAGTGTTTCACTTATTGTGTCATGGACTATGGATTTTCTGGTTATTTGAAGCTCTGTGTAAACCTCCTGACTGCATGTGGTATGTGGATAGCTTTGACATTTTCAAATAAGTAGTAGTCTAGATGCTGTGTAGCTTCAGGGGCTTCTGACATATTTTATCTATTTCTTTGTCCTTGGAGATTGATGGATGGGAATGTGATTAGCTCCCACACTTATTAGCTCTCTTGCTAAACTTGCCCCCAGTCCCTTAACATTTTTAGAATACCCTGTCTACAAGATGTTGCAGCCAACTGTACTTATTGTGTCCTTGTTTCTCAGGTACTGCTAAGTACTTGGTATTAACTCTCCTGTTTCCTTTCCTCCTCTTTGCTATCTATTGTGGCTTCCTTTGGTGGGTGAGGTGCACTTTTTCTCAGTCTCAAGCTCCATCTCTGTACGCAAAGAGAAATGCACTGGGAGAAAAAGTTTAGAGTCACCGAAAATCTCAAAGAATGTTTCTACTCAACTTTTCTTTTCACCTTTGCTGCATATAATGGGACTCAGATTTTTGCTAAAATAATACAAAGGTTGAATTAAGTCACTGATACTGCCTGCTTTAAAGCGGTCATCTCAGGAAATCAGCTGTGCAGCACAGTGGGAGGGTCTCCATTTGTGTAAAAAAAGTGAGTTCTGATTCTTCTCATACTTACTGCAGGACAGGGAGGAAAAGCTCTGCTGAAGTCAGTGAGTTGCACCGGTTTAAAAATAACATGAGGTGAGAAAAGAATCAAGCCCCAGGGTGTTTCAAAGCTATATGCTGAATCACTGAATCATAAAAAATAGGGCAGGAAGAGCCTTGAGAGGTCATCTAGTCTATCCTGCCTACCCCAAGGCAGAATCAGCTCTATCTGTGTCATTCTGACAGATGTTTGACTAACCTGTTTTTAAAAACATCCAATAATATCAACTCCACCACCTCTACCAAGTAGCCTGTTCCGGAGTTTTTCTGTCCATACTGTTAGATATCAAGAAAGGCTTTCGAACCTTAGCTGTTCCTACTGTGGGTCCGTAGTAACTTCTATTTGCTGCAGACTTGAAGAACAGTTGAATATGCAAAAGCCATTTTAAATATATGAACACTTTGTTTCTCTGTAGATTAAGAAGTGACTTTTTTTCAGTCTTGTATTCTGGCTTTTTGAGCTCTGGAGGACAGTGGTGGAGAACTGAGGATTTGTTTGGGATTTAGGAAGGATAGACTGAGAACTGAAGTTACATATGAAGAGGCAGATTCCTACCTAGCAGTGAGATGGGTGACTTTCTTTGGACAAGTGAGTAGATGCTCTTTCAGTGGAAGAAATAATTTAGCAATATAGACTTACAGTAAAGTCACCCTTTTCAAGGGTGTTCCTATCAGAAGAGAAATTGGTCTTAGGACTTTCAGCAGACAACTTGATTAGGGTAAAATGGTCAGTAGGATTATATTCAACACTGCTCTAAATCCCTCTCTGATGGCTTTCCTCCAGATCAAGGCCATTGTTTCATATTAGTACTATCGACAGTCATTCTTCACCAAGAGTGTACAGGCATATGAGGTTCAACTCACATTGCAAAGTAGCTGCTCTGAAACAGATTCACACCTAACACTATCTGACTTATTGAAGCTGTAATTCCTGGGAATAAGGGTATTTGATGGTACACAGTGATGTTTCTCTTCAAATACAGGAAAAAAAATTATTTCAGACAAACATTTGATTATGCATAAGTAAGGTTTTTAAGATGTAGGTGTGGTCTTTATTTCTGTTATCAAATTATCCTGATTTGTCATCAGGCTTTGTGTTAGGAATTGTTACCTGCTATCAAAACTAGATGCGCTTGTATCAAGCGTGGGTAGAGCCCTTCGTTCGCGAAGCCTAGCCATGACGATGATCAAAACTAGAGGGTAAAGCTTGCCTAGTAAAACTGGTAGAAGCCTGTAGTGAGCACCGTTGAATTGCCAATAATTTCAGGTATGTTTGGATCTATCTTCAGGCTTTTCAGTGTGATTCCAAAAAATGAGTAGTCCAGTGTATATTACTAAGCTAAAAACTTGTTGGAAATAGGTCACAGTAGCAACCATGTTGTGGAGCAAATTGGCCCTCATTCTCAAGCTGAAATATACCAGCTTAGCCTCATGCCTTTATCTAATCCTCCTTCCTACTAATTAATGCAATGAAAATATCATCCATAAAATTTAGCCGTTTAAATCTGTCACTTACGTTTACTCTCTGCTTAATGTAAAATGATATAATTTTTCTTTAAAGGAATAGTAAACCTCTTCAATGTCAAACAGATTGTACTACAAAGACGGGTCAGTGCAGGCTGCACAGATCACTTTGTTTTGTCCAGTCTAATGTAGGTTTTCTTCGTTGTTTTTTTTTAAAACTATATCAAGAGCATAGTTTTCACATCATTATAATGAAAACAATCTTACAGCTTGGAATAGATTTTGTAATTCTCTGCTGTTTCATGTGTTTTGCTCCATGTGCATTTTTCTTCTTCTTGACCCTAGTGCACAAATCTGTAATAAAAAAATTGATTGACTCTTAGAGTAGGGGAATGCAATGTCATGATTTCATGCTCAGCTGTTGGCTAACAAGGCTCTGTAGTTTTTATTTAAAGCAGCCAAGTTGCAAAAACAAAAATGAAGAATTATGTCAGTCCCAGCTGCCAAGGTTACAGAGCAAGCAGCTGAGATGGCTCCAGGGTTCCAGGCGAGAGAGGGATTGTCTCTGCCCAGCAGGTAAGGGATAGAGCTAGACAGACACTGTTGTGTGCAAAATACTGACTGACCCCAGCAATTCATAAATCCAAAAAATTACAACATTTTCTGCTTATCAGTAAATGGAGCAGACACTCAGCTGTGTAATTAACCCTTTGAAGGTTCAGCCGTGGTGCAGCTAGCTCTTTTGAAAGATGCATATCCTTTCCTTAATGCCTCCCTTGTAACTTCCTGAGGATATCTTGGGTGCTCAGGGTCTCATGCACTACTGGCAGTATTTATATATTATATAAATGCTTAAAATATTTCATATACCCATTCTAAGGACTGTTTTTCCTTGTTCTTAACATTTCATGCTTAACTGTTTATAATACAGCTTTACACGTCACCTAAAACATTATATTAAATCTTCTGCTGGTATAGCTGCTTCAGGTAGAGATCATTAAATATATGAAAGGAGAGTAAGTCAGATCCCCAGCCCTTACCTGGCTCAATTATAGGAATATCTCTGATTTTAATTGGGGGAAAACTGTTCTAAAAATCAGTTGTCAAAGTTGCCTAGCAATTGTGAGCTTTCATTTTATCTGCTCATATGCTTTACAGGAGGCATCAAGTTGCAAGTTGCAGAGAATTTTATGTACTTGACCTCTTCATCTTTTATTGTTTTATTAGTGGTTTGTTTTTTTTCTTTTTAATAAACCCCTGTGTGACTAATTCTCAAATTGTAAATACAAATTTGAAAGGCCATCAAACTCTGCCTCTGCATACCAACCCAAAAATCATTGCAACTTTAAAATAAGTCATAAAAAAGGAGACAGCTACTGCAATGATGCCAAGCCAAGGTGGAATAAACAGACACATGTAAAACAGGTTGTTTGTGTTTTTTTTTAAATTGAGCTGCTTCCAACTTTACCCTCTTTGGGTTTTTAATCTCTGTCAAACAACAGCCTTATCAAAGTATGCCACTTCCTGTATTCTGTCAGGCAAACTTGTATATGCATTTCGAGTGCATTTTTGACCTGACCCCGGATCCTCCCTAAAAAGAATCCCACCAAATTCTTCAAAAGACATTCACAAGGTTTCTTGGTGCACAATCCTTCAGTCTAAGTGACAGACGAACCTTTAACTGCAGAACCAGTGAAAATATTGGAAAGCATGGATTTGCTCCTTCAGTTTGTCATTGCTGCATAGAAGGAAACTTGCAGGTACCTGGGCTCTGTGTCCAAAGGTACTTTTGAGAGAAAAGCTCCTCTTGGTGTTTGCTTTGCCCTGGCTCCCCAGGAGGAATTACTGTCTTCTGATTCTGCATTCCCTGTCCATCTCCTCTGTGGATCTATATATTAGTAGTCATGGCAAATCAGAATATTCATTAACTTAAGACAATATTCATCTACATGCATTATCTTCTTTTGTGGACTGTGTGAGGTTTGGTAATCTCGGCTAAATTTAGTAGACAATGTGACCAGTATTTTCTCTTCAGACTTAAGATTAATGCCTTTGTTTTTAATACGCCTTGGTACTGTACTTTCTCACACAACTGCTAACACTTACACTGCCTTTACCTTCCAGATGTCATTTGGTGTTACTCAGATGCTGTTTTCCTAAAATTCCACTCTATCAAGATGCTGCTTTCTTGTGCCATTTTGGTCCAATTCTGACATTTGAAAAAGTACATTTAGTGCAGCACACTTCCCCCACCTCCCTGGGGTATCTCATCTATCATGTGTATTTGCTTGCTGGTATTTCATTATCACCTACTATTCACATTTGCATTTATAAATCATGCATGGAATTCATTTGCAAATCTGTAGGTCTTTTTCTTCTGCAGTATCCTGTACTGTAGTTAATATCCTTTAACATAAACTAAGGTACTCTTTTATTGCACTGCTTAATATCACAGATGAGATTTCTAGGGTGTGATTTTTTTTTTTCTTTTTTGAAGGCCTGCAAAACTGTATGAATATTTTTAAGACCATTCTTCGGGAAAAAAATGACTGTATTTTATTACAGTAAATGTTTGCCGTATTCTGCTTTTGAAAGCAAAGCTACTTTTAAAAAGTATACATGCATAGCCGAAGTTCTTATGACCACAGAAATTTCCATTTGTTTTATATTTGTGTCACTTAAAGTCAGCTGAAAGAATTTTTACAAAACACTTTCTTGGAAAGTTTTACATCATTACTGATATTGTTTTAGGTCTAGTTTAAACCTTTATGCAAAAGTTTTCAAGCACAAGGATGTATTGCTTACCCTATCGGATAAATAACTGTCTAGTTAGCTGAACAGAAACATCAGGCAGTATGTTATTTCTGATCCTCTGTTGCAGAGCATATTGTTTTCCTTTTAATTAAATTGTTCCATGGTGTTCTACTCTTAAGATTGTGTGCTTGCATTTCATTATCACTTGTTGTTCAAACTTGCATCTCATTTGAAATTTGCAAACCTTGCAGGTTTTTTCCTATCTTTGTTATAAATTATTACTTCATTTCCCATCTCATCTGTTAAGAGTGTAGCCTATTTTTAATAATGTTTTCTCATGTGTAATGTTCCTCCAGCTCTGGATTCAGTCAACTTCGACTTCATTTCCCCCCACAAAGCTTGCTGGATCTCCATGCTTTTATTACTTTTGATTTACTTTCCTTATGCAGCTTCCACCCTGATTTGCTGTTTTCCTCCTGCTGCCATAGAGCACTTCTGTTAAAAACTCCTCCTTCTGGTTCAAAATAAATGAAAAGGAAGGAAGCAATATGAGATTTATGGAGTGAAAAGCACACTGGTTTGTTTAAGAGAGGGCAAAAGTGTAGTTGGTTCCTGTCAGCAAAGAAAGAAGCTTCTAGCACGTAGTAATTTTTTATTTTATCCACTCTAAAAAGGCTGAGAAACCTGTGCAGCTTGTAGCAATCTGTACAGCTTGTAACCAAACTAGGTACAATGTACTCAGCTTCCTATTAAATAATAATTATTATTATCTGCTTACAGAATGTTAAAGAAACTATCAGCCTCTGCCAGTCTGCCACTAAGCTACACAGTAAATTGCTTTTATATTTGGATTGCTTGGTTTGTTCCCCATTTATGTGGGATGAGAATGAAGTTGGTCACATTCTTTTCATCAATCCTGCCCTTCATTCCCACCATGTGCGTTTACGGGATACTTAAAATTACCCGTAGAGAGGCAGAGAGAACAGCTCTGGATAGAAGCTGCAGGAATTTCAAAAGGATTCCCTGAGTGCTGTTTCACTCTTCAAATAATGTGTCTTTATCAAGATTAAAACTGTCTTGTATAAAACTATCCTCAATTTTTTAGTTTTTTTACACTCTGGCTTTGCCAGTTCCGAAATCCAGTTGCGAAATGTACACCTGGACTGCATGCCTATGTACACGTACTTTACGTATTCATTCTGAATTTACCATGCTGTGTTTTTACAGCCCCACTGCAGGACCCTATGGAAAGACCACCACAGGAGCTAGATACAAAGGAGAGGGCTGGAATGGGGGCTGCATATGCCGATTTAGCCCTCATCTGGCATTGCTCTTGGGGGCTTGGGCTATCCTGAAGCGGTTGATGGAGCCAAAACCTATCCTTCTGTTACCCTTTCAGATGAAAACCATGAATGAAGGCAGGTTTCATTCAGCAATGGCAGTATTGCTGAACCCAGTGTCACGAGCAGAGCATGGAGAAAGCCTTTACCCACCAGCTAAGAAGTATGTGGTAGAGAGAGCTGTCCTTCTGCTGTTGAACTCAGAGAAGTCAAATCCACAAAGCAGAGGAGTCCATGCCAAATGTCGTCTGCCTGTATACCAAGGAGCTGTGCTCCATGGGATCGTATTTTGCAGAGCCTTGGAGGCAGACTGGGTGACTGGGGGGAGATGATGTGAAACAATGGGTTTCCAGCTACCTGGACCAACCAGCCTTTCTTCATTTTCCACCAGGTAGAAAGCAGGAGGAGACTCCTCAGAGCAGTGTGGTCCTCAGCTGCACCAGTTTCTGTGTTTCTCAGAGGGAGTGAGAGCTGACTTGTATTCTTTTCTGATTATACACGCTTAGTCCTCTTTTGTTTGGCTTACAGTTTAGTTATAACAAGTTCTCCTGTTAAAAAATATTTTGGGGGAAGAAGTCTTCATTATGTCTTTAAGTGGCGCAGGAACTCAGAAAGAAAGATTTCATAAAATGTAATTTTCAGCAGAGGATAAAGTTTTAACCTAAAACCAGAAAAAGATACATAATAGAAATGTTTATTGTAGCAAATACATATAATTTCAAAATTAAAAAGTATATGGATAAACCCTGTCTGTGTAGAACCAGATTGTAAAGATAAACATTTAAACACATACCTCAGGACTGCCAATAAAAATGGCAATCACAGTGCTTATCAGTTCCCTTATCCATTAATGGAAAATGCTTGTATATAGTGTTAAAATCTGTGAACACTTTATTTAATATTCAGCAAACATTATATGTTGGCAGTAGAAACCACATATTATAGGCTTGTGGTTTGAATTATGGTACAGTGCAACACTGATCTTACAGTCGTTTGGCTATGGAGATAGTTCTCTCAAATGAAAAACAGCACCATTTTTTGACAAATATTATCTGGCATCTTCACATTGTTGTTAACTGAAAACCCAAAATGCTTTTTCAGGTGTCAGGTTCACTGAAAAATGTAGACTAACAATATGGATAGTACCATGAGAGGAAATAGATGAGAATTTAGGGCTCTTTCTCAGCTTCTTGAGTAGTTTTTTCCTGTTGCGAAACCTCTGGAATTAAATAGTGGGTTTTTTCTTCATCACTTAATCTCTACAACAGTAACTGTTAGGAGTATGGGCAAGATGAGAATTTAACATGATCTGTCATCCAGAGCTATCTTTAACACAGACTCTTCCATATATAGGAAAATTTGCCTCAACCACCCTCATCCTACTGTCCTCATAAGTGAAAGTATTTGTTGGTGTGGGAGGAGAGGAGGTATAATGGGAGAAAATATGTATAAAAAACTTCTTTCCCAGCTTTGCCATATAAGTAGAAGAATTAACTTAAGCTTTGTACATTACTTCTAAGTCCTGACTCTGTCTTCAGCTTTCAATATTTCACCTTCTTGGGAGTATGGCTAAGCATGCAGGCACCTCTCTGTGTGATACTCTTCCAGCAGCCCCGGCAGGGGAGATGCTGTGGATACATTTTGAGTCACCTACCTAAACTGGAAAGTATCAGCCAGTTAGATAAATAATGAAAGGACTGTATTGCATCTGTGATAATGAAAGGCAATACCTGGACATCTAAGATTTGTTACACATTAGTGGACAATGTTTGATTACTATTGGCAGATTGTTTTTTTGTTGATGAACTTGGAGGCTGTCACAGAAGATCAGAGCAGTTTTCTTTGTCTGTATAGTGCTGTAAAATATAAGGTTTTCCCCAGTACTTCCAATCCTGTAGTGAAGAAATGCATGTTTTTGAGAATAAAACTATTTGTGGATACTTTTTTCCCCTGAAAGTACTTGGGATAGTAGCATAAACCAATAGTACTGAGTGTAGATAGCTAACACAGGTATAGGGCATGTCCCTGAACATACCTGAACTTTTATGTGAAATAGTGACACGCTTTCACTGCTTTTCTGTAGCATCTGTATAAGTATTGTTTTCTATGCTTTTCATCTGTGTCAAACAAGAAAAAAAGAAGTTCCTCTGTGCACTCTTTCTCCTGTGCTAAAAGAAAACAAGCAAAATTTGTAAAACATGCCAGAATCTTTCCCACTGTGGTCCCGCCCAGTGATCCACAACTAGAGGTGTGAAAAACAAAGCAGAGTCAAAATGTACTTTAACCTGCCACTGCTACATGTACAATGAAGAAAATATTTTTATTTAAAAGACAGCAGCTGAGCAGCAGTTATTTTAATCCATGGTGCTTGAGGGATGGATGGTGGGGAAAAGATATTTTTGCTCTTCAAACGATTCCTGCACAGCTTCATGGCCGTGGCTCCAGCAGAAACTGGAACTGTAATAACACTGCAATAGGCCAGAGTTATGTTGCAAGCATTTTCAGTGTTATACTTCACAATCACATCCAGTTTGATTTCTTACAGACCTAAGACATTTAGTTTGTTTGAAAAAAGAAAAAATAATTTAAAAATAATAACAAATAAACTTTTTATCTAGCTGAAAAGAACTTGCACTTTGAATAGTACATATTTATTAAAAAAAATGTGACTTTGCATTCTATAGACTTAAATTAAACAGTGCCTTTTTTTTGAAAGTATTATTCCTATTGCTGTCATCAACATTTGTTTTGTAACGGTGCAAAAGGAAGAGTGAACTGTGCTAAGAAATCCTCTTCTCCAGGGACTAACTTTTTTCATGTGCAGAGATGTGTGAACGGACTGAGAGGAACTACTCAGCCTTTACATAATCTATTGCATTTCTATGGTTTAGTCTGCCTAAGGTATGTATGTGAAAAATGGAAATGTGCTTCTGTTTGTATATTTAAGAAACAAGCTGATTATATTTGTAAGAGAAATGTGAGTATGAAATATTTGATCACATAGTATTTCAGTGCTGTCTTTGCCTAACCTGCCTTTTCTCGTTGCTTTGCCATTTCTAAATTACAGTACCCTCCCTGTTCGTGACAATAACACCTCTAGCTCTCACCCTACCACTGTACTGACCAGGCAGCATCAGCTGAAATGCAGAAGAAAATGAAACAACTCCCAGATAACCTAAAGTAGCAAGTGTTGAGAGTGGGGGTTTCTTTAAGGATGGTGACTTGACTTCCACATGTGCTAATATTTCCTACCCATACAGCTGAAAGCAAATGATGAGCCCATTTCCAAGTGTGGAAATTCTACTTACTAATTGCTTGTTCTTGACACTGTGAAGTGTTTGACCTCAACTCTGAGGTATTTCTGCATAGAAAGAATTGCCATGTCTGGTCCCAGACTGAATTATTTAGAAGCCAAGTCTCGAGCTGTCAGCCTGCAGAGCAGCTCTGTCATTGCAAGACTTTCTTTTCCTTACTGACCTTCCCAGACATGAAGCAGGATTTCTTACCAAAGCAGAAGAGCAGATAGGGAAACCAGTGGGAAGCAGAAGATGAGAATGCAAAGAGTAACACAAAAACAAAGGGAAACATGAAGACTGGTTCTTTTTTTATTGTTTAGGAATGTTTAAAGATTTTTAAAAAAACTTGTACGTCCGTGCAAATACTATCAACATCTTTAGAAAGAATATAAAATCTAAGGTTTAGTTTTCTCCTTAAGTAATCAATACATGTAAATTTTTTTATCAAATCCACATGTATTAATTTTGTTAAAAACACGTAAGGAGCACAAAGAACTTCTCAAATGTGTTACAAAGATTAAGATTGCTGTGAAAATATTCTGCTACATGCCTAAATTATTGCAAATATTGTAAAGGGAAGGAGAGACTGTTTTGAAGATGGAGATTATTTTGTTAATGGCTATATCTCTGTTTTGAAAGCCTGAATATGTTTGTCCTAAAGATCTCAGTGGGCCTGGCCTATATGCGCATAAGTATATAATTTAGTTTTATTTATTTTGAAATTAAACAAGTGCATAAATTCCAGGCTCACATGGAGATTCTTAATCAGCACTTCTCTCTGTAATTTTAGAAAAGAAATCATGGGAGCTTTGTGTAAGAAAACAATGTGCCAAGTTATGAAATCATTATGAGCTAATTGCATGCTAACTACTTTAAGCTAGCTACTGGTTGCCCTACTCCTCTAATATGGGTCAATAATTATATATGACATTATGTTACCAGCATAACATAATAATTACCAGGATGTTTTTAACATAGAATTATTGAAGAGTTCTCAATTTTCCAGTTCTATAGCCTAAAATGGGAGCCTTGTACAGGGCTGTGCTCTGATTCATCACTTTGGTCACTTGTAGTAGTGCATGTTGTTAATTACAGCATTTCGGATGTCATTATCATGCTTATGGGATGACTCTTGGGCCCTCTGGTCTCCATGTATTGATTAGCTAGTTGGCTGACCTATCCAGTGGAAAAATTGCTATGCCCCACAGAAAATAAGGGAAATAGTCATCTATCATGTGCCCAGTAATGTTGCAGAAGGAATTGTGGAACTGGGAATTCAGATACGCAGACTTAGGGCTGTCTGTGTGTCACTTCTACTCAGCTCCTGCTGTGCTCTACAAGCTGTAGGAAGCTGATCTCTAACCTGAGAATAATGCGAGAAGGAACTGATGGGAGAAAAATATGTACCGTACTATGGCTTTGCAACAGAGGATGTGGGAAATAGGATTTAAAAGTGAAATGGGTGACAGAATTTTATATAATTCTGATGATAAACTTTTTTTCAGATATGTTTGTCTTACTACTCTTTGCCCCTTCCATTTTGTCAGGAACTTTTCTTTCCTTACAAAGATCGGTCCTTAGGATTAATTTTTTTGAAAAAGAAAAAGACGAATTCCTGTTCTTACAAGAAAATAAGATAGCATTTGCAGATTACTTTTTTCCCCCAAGACAGTGGCTTAGAAGAGCAATCACAGGGCTGAAAGCCGTGGGAAACTTTCCACTTTTTTGTATTTCTGCCACCAACTGTCCTTAATCCTTTTCATTTATTCAGACGTACAAAGATAATTCACTTTATATTGAGAAACCATTTGTCAAGCAGGTGAAGTATTATTTGACGGGTAGACTAAGGTAGGCAGTGCTTGTGTGATCCTTTCTGATCCTAAGTGTGTTACTTCAGGCAGTGGGTGCACTGGTGTTCCCACCTGTGGGAGGGGAGCCCTGGTGCTTGAGCAGTAATCGTGGCTGTGAAAAACTGCAGAGGCAGGGGGGCCACAGGCAGGGGACCAGACCCAGGTCAGCAGTGGTGAAGCTGAGGAGAGACCGTGGTGCTGCCAGGGGTGTTCATCTGCATTTATTCTTCAGTTCAGTCTTGGAAACGCTTGCCTGTCCAGTGTAAGGGGAAGAAGCCTTTCCCAGGAAAGCAGGAAGAAATGGTCCTGCATCAAAGATTTTCTGCTTCAAATAAAACAAAACCAGAGAAACCCAAAGATGCAAAACCCCTTCATGCTGAGCTCCAGTGGCTCAGAAACCTCTCAGCACCTCAGGTGTATTTGGGCCAGTGGTTAAGAAGACAGGGCTTCAGTGTGGGAAGAGGCTAAGTGGAGGAGAGTGCCTTCAAGTGAATGTGTGTGTCCAGGAAGATTGGGTAATGACTGGGCAGGGGCAGGATGACAGTCAGCTGTGAAAAATAACTGCAAGTACATGTGTGAGTGAGTGCCAGGCATGAAGGGTTTTGTGATGAAGAGATTAAATGGTTTACTGTGCAAGTGGGTGTTGGTATTTATGGTAACAAGAAGGGGAGGTTTGTAATTTACTTCTGCTTAAAGTGGTAACTTTTTTTTTTTGACAGCTTTGCAATCTTTGCCAGGGTCAGCAGTTTTTGCAGTTATCCCCATGCCCATAGTAGATGCTTCACAGAACCAGATTAAACAGTAAAACCTCAGAACTTTTCAGAGGAAGTTTGAAGGTCACAGTTGGTTCGGATATTTGGGATACTTTAGTCTAAATTTAGTCTAGATTTAGTCTAAATCATACAGTTTGGATTGTTTCAGGAGCTTGTACTTCAGTACTGTACAGTTTGTAATCAGGATGCTTTCTCCTTTTTTTATTCTGTGCACCTACCTTTCGTGTTTTCTATTGCTGAAAGGGATTACCAGTAATTGTAAAATTCTGGAAATGGTTTTGAAACAGCATAAAATTGTTTTGGGTCATCAACTTAACTTTGTAGACAGATGTAGTTTGATAAAACCTTGTTGTCTGAATACCTCTACCAACTTTCAGCTTGCACAAGACTGCCAGAAATAGGAGACATTGTTTAGTCATCTCATTTAGTACATATTTCAGCCAAAAAAAATTCTCTGTTGCCCTGCCCATTTTCTTCTTTCCTCATGCAAGATGTCACCTCTGTAATTTTCTTTGATGTTGTTGTTGTTGGGAAGGATAGTTTTGTTCATCTGACTGAAGCACCCTAACAATGAGAATTATAAATATCTGGATTCTGTGAATTGTATATAACATGACAGATGTGGCATTCAATATCCTGTAACTCTGAAACATATATCCTGCCCTCTGAAACAAGCAGATTTGAGGGTGATTTCTGTCTACTCACAAACTAGAATTATGCATTTGATACCTATCTCTCCTTTTTTAGGGTTATCTTGAGATGGTACAGCTACCGATTTCATAAAAGCGAAGTTTCATAAGGAGATACTAAAAGGCATTTTATGGGAAACTATTGGCATTATTAAGCAAGGACATTTATGTGTATTAGTATGTAGGATTCAGGAAATGTGAACATCTGGTTTCTCTTAATAGCCTTTTCTACTATTTAATGAATAAGAATTATTTTGATGTCATTCATGTCTGACCTGAAGAATTCATGAAATGTAGTTCTCTCTCAAGTCAACACGTCTCCACAATGTATACATATTTGACGTGTCTTTGTGAACTTAGTAAATCCATCTATTTGAAAGGAC
Source organism: Pseudotriccus pelzelni (assembly GCA_035584735.1). Classification (NCBI taxonomy): domain Eukaryota; kingdom Metazoa; phylum Chordata; class Aves; order Passeriformes; family Tyrannidae; genus Pseudotriccus; species Pseudotriccus pelzelni. Next base: position 21,122,869 of record JAWMRA010000078.1, read on the forward strand.
AATGTGAAATTCTGTGTTAAACTGTGGTCTGCTACACACATGTCCATTCTTCTTTTATTTTCTTTGAGCACAGAACACAGTAAAATGTATTGTACAGCGTACCAGTTTGATATCACTTTGATAGACATGATGTGACCTTATATACACACTCCAATGTACTCTAATCCATGGTCTCCCAGCTCCCACTCTGCAGGATTTTTGCGATGTTGATGGAACCCTGTGATTTCACAGAGCAGCTGCGGTGACCCCTTGCCCTGCTCACTGCTGCTGACAGCTGCCTACCATGTGTAGAGGAAAGCTCACAGACTAAAATCTCCCTCATAAAGCAAAGATCTTTAGATAAGCATGCAGGTCTGATCATGCTACTACTTTAAAAATAAATAGTTTAAACCCAGAACTTTTTGTGTGGTGCTAAAAGTGCAGTAGCTAAATATTCAAGGCATTCTGCCTGTTAAAAATAAGGGATATGTGACACGGTGTCTCTTTTTAAAAACAGACAGAAGAAAACTTAGTATAAACAATGAAAGTATATCCTGAGTACAAATAATCTGCATAAGAAATGAGTTATGTGTTTTAGGACAGGTTTGACTTGCTAAACAAGGTTCATCAGGTTCTTCTGGTTTATGTGTAAGAGTAGTGTCATAACTACCTGAAGTCAGAAAAACATCTATCAATAATTCATGTATCAAACAGGAAAAGTTTGTCTCATCTGAACTGTAACTTTTACCTAGGCGGTGTATTTACTTGTATGAGGATTTTTGTTTAGGAACAAATAAAATGGAATGGAAGCATGAGTTTAAAATAAGAGCATCTTTTGTCTTGCTATCATAGTGTTACATTGATGTACTTTCCCCATTTGGGTAGAGGTCATTATCCTGGTGCCCAGTTGCGTTACCTCTGCTGAGCAGGTTAACTGCTTGAGGTCTTTTATCTAGACAAATGTTTTACCAGAGCCTTTTCTCCACAATGACACAAACTGTTCCTCAGAGGTCAAATCCAGACGCATTAGCAATGCTGTGATAGCACGTTCCCTGTACAGTCACACACTCATTCAAACCCATGGGATTAAAGGTATCAGTGTTCTGAAATGAATAAAAGTAATTATTAAAACATCCTTTCTTTCCCAAGACTTTTTCTCCCAAGTAAGTACTTGTAGGTTGCCTTCATGTAGTATTTGTGTCACTGTAAAACTGAGTTGTCAAAAGAATAACATTTTACAATCAATTTTGACAACTGTATGGTAATCATAATAGCCAATTCCTACAAATAAAGTGTGTGCATAATGAGCTCAATTCGCAGTTCACATATCTTATATGTTAGCTAATTATATCGATATCTTCTTTTAAAATAGTAGCTTTGAGACTTTTAGCCGTTCCCTGGGTGTTTCTGGTAGTTTCTTCCTGTGATAATCAAGAGGCAAAATAACAAGTGAGAAGATGCCCTAAAGCTTGCTCAGCTGGGCTAAGATTTGACAACATCTAGTTTTTACTATCAGTTGTAGGTTAAAAGGTCTAACAAGTACATGTCACCCATGCTCAGGGTTTTAGTAGGTTCTGTCAGCCTTGTCCCAAACAGGAAAAGATGTGTACAAGAGCTAATCTTTTGCATCTCTTCATAGGAATTTGAATGTGTTCCTTGAATTGTGAAATAGTATTTGCTAAGACCTTGCTGAACCAAAGTGATGAGCACTGTAATTTTTCGTACAAAGAAACGGTTTTGTTCATTTCCTATTCATACGAAACTCAATTTAGGAACATAGATGAAAAAATATTTGACTTTAGAGATTTGATTAAGACCTACTGAAGCAAATGAAGTTTCTGGAGGTGCCAGTGTGGGGAATAGGAATCCTTGTCTCAATCTGGACTAAATTTCCTTTAAAATTTAAAACTTTTAAGCTTAGAACGACAGAGGCAGGATCGAGGTCACTTGCCTTCCCAGAGATCTAAAAGGTATCAGTGCATAGTAGGATTTCAGTATTTATTGCTTTAGCTGCAAGTAGTTAATTTATGTTGAAAATACCAATACACAAATTTAACTCAGTAATTCCCATCTCTTCCTGTCTCCCACTGGGAAAACCACACTGACTTCAAACAAGCTCTGTGTGGGTACCGGCCTCTTTGCGTGGAGTCCCTGAAAGGGTCAGGGGTACAGTCTTCATATGGTAGCAAATAAAAGAAGTTCAGTTTTATCCATGTGTGTGCATAAACGCAGAAAAATATAGAGAGAGATATATCTCAAGGTATGTCTTGTTGCTGTATAACTTCCAACAAAGTGCATCTCTGAGCTTTGGAGCCAACACTTACTGGTCATGAGCGATAGCTGCAGTCCTGTTAGGAATACATCTGCTGCACAGAGAACCTGAGGGAACATGCTGTTTGTGTGAGCAATATATTCCTTTTTTGTTGGTTAGGGGCCTTAGGATTTTGGCCTGGGTGTTTTTATTTAGTCGTACGTACACAATGAGTCTTCTAAAATCTTGTTTGTGTGAAAGCACTGGGAGCCAGAGCAAAAGAAAATTGTTCTTTAATCTAAATTATGATTTGGGCCTGGCAAAGACTTAGTTCTGGGGACCAGTTTCACTCTGGAGGGAGATTTTCAGGTGAATAGGAACTGATTCAATTAGTGTTTAAATTAATGAGTGATGTCTTTTCACTGTCTGCTGTCCCAACTGGGGATTAGGCTCAGTCTGCTAGGAAAGAGATAGGGCTCATCTGAAGTACTGAGGCCATGAAGATGCAACAGAGGTATAGAGAACTGGAATTTTTATTTTTCAGTTAGGGCAATTACTTGCATTAGCTTAATCATGTCCATGTAGCTTGGTTCTTGCAAGGAAATTTTCTGCTTTGGTACTAAAAAATGATCAAAGACTGTCACTAGAATTTGATTTTTGTTTGTTGTATGAGTTCATTTGGAGTATGCCAGCGGCTGCTGCAGCCAGTGAACCTAAATAAATGCCTGTTGGATATCTATTTAGCAGCAGGCTCCAGTTTTTTTCAACACCGTCTCCATGTAACCTTTTAATCTAATTCTTGTCTTTGACTTTTCATATTTTATATATTTAACCCCTTGATGCAGATATTTTGTATTAAGTGCTTTAGAAATCCTGATTTACTGCCTCAAGGGATTAACCAGAATTCCAGTATTCTTGCTTTATCTACATTCATTTACACAGCCCATTTATTTCTAATAAATACATTGGCCAGATCACATTTCTCTGCAAACTCTAAGCCCTGAATATAAATTTATACAGTGACATAATGAAAATACTAAAAAACTGTCTGGCATATTGCTCTTATTCTTGCTTTAAATATCAGCTTCCAAAGTCACAGTGGGTTTATATTCTCCAAGTAAACACCACATTTGAGCTTAACGCTGCAAAGCTCTAATTTTTAGTTGACTTCTAAAGGAATTTAATCAAACTACAGGATATATGATTCAAAGCAAAAAATGTAATTAAGAAAAATCTTTTTCTGTAGGCAAAGAACAGCTTGTTTTCATTAATTTTATGAAGAATGTTGTTTTTCTTGGCTGAAAACTTAAACTCATGGGACAAAGGAAGATTTATGGGGTGATCCGCAAAATCACACAGGTTTTGTGTTGCAATGCTGTTTTTGCAGTGACCACTGGAGTCCCTATAGTTGAAAGTTTATCAGTGTTTCTTTTTATAAATCTCTATTTTCAGAAAGGGCTTTTATTCAGACATTAGCTTTGAGCTAAATATATGCACACAAAGTCTCAATGTATATGTAGTGTGGTAAGCATGTATATTTTAATGTAAACAATTCATAATACTTTAAGAGGTATTACATTACAAGCAAAAATGAAAAGCAAGTAAGAATGGCTATTTAGATCTTTCATTCATATACTGCTCGCGCTTCCTTCTTGTTGTGCTTTGTTTAAACATTCAGCAAACTCTCCAGCAGTTGCTGAAAGCCACTAGTATAGAAGATCAGAGACATGATGTCTCTTGCCCTACTCCTTTAAAGTATCAATGCCACTTGTGAGATGCTTGAGCCGAAATTCTGTGTGTTGTATAAAGTTTTCATTTTTGTGATCATTAGAGTGGAGGTGCAGAACCCGAGACGCAGCTGGGTTACTGGGCGGCAATTTGAGTTATTTCTCCCTTCTGAGTTTTGACCCCTTCGATTTGAAGTTCAAATTCAGCTTTAACTTTGACACACGTATTTTCAAACCAAATAATGAGTTTATTTAGTTAACTGTATCAAATGAAATACCTTTTGTGTCTTTAAAAATCTCTCTTTAAGTAGATCAGTAGTTCACGAACAGTAATGAAACAAGTATCTTAACAGAATACTCTTTCATTCCCCATAATGTCAGCAAGAGTGTCTACTTGTTTAATATTGTAGTAAACAGAAAAGTTCATGGTTCAGTGCTTAAGCCTCTGAGCTGTCTCCCCAACTGTTCCTGGCTGCCAGTACTTTACTTACTCAACAGGAAACTAATTTAATTAGTACAGAGAACAGGCCAGTACAGATGCCTGTATGAAATTCTTCAGTTTTCAGAAGGCATATGCTAAACTCTCTACATTTGATGGAAAAACAGAGATTGTAAAATTTACACGATGGAATATCTGTTATCCTCTATTATCAAAGGTTGCTGTCTCAAATTATGTTACGGTGGTCTTGCAACATCAAACCGGACAAAATATTTCAGTTGAAAAACATCGAAACTGATGGTAAATTTGAGACAAGCTTATATTTCATATTAGAAATCTCTTCATCCTCTATATATGGGAAGATATACCCTTAGTTCCTTGCAAGACTGTCTTCTTCTAAAGCCTGCTCAAGAAATTTATTAAAGTGGCAAATTCAAACAGTACTTAGGAAATATAAAAATTAAAGTTTCAAATTTAACTATCTCCACCTCTGGTTTATGCATTCATCTACAGTCCTTATTTGCCAGGATCATATACTCTTATTTCTTTGGGACCTCAAACCACTTTTTTATGGGATAATGGATGGTGAACACAGATGGGTAGTTGAAGTTTCTTTTCATCTTCATCATTCACTGTTTTATCCTATGCATTATGGTTACAGTGTCCATAATCTGCACAGGTACAGAATCATGAGGTTTTATGGAGGCTTTTCATGATGCATTGTGTCTAGTTCTTTGCCCCATTGTGAATTCACCTTCACAGTACCTCCATGAGCTGAGATGGTATGCAGGTGTCCATTTTACGCACTAGGAGCTGAGGCACAAGTATTAAAATGGCAATTGTTAAAAATGAATCCATTTTCCTTGCCTGATTTTTCAGAGCTCCTAGCATCTTTTAGTGCTTAATATGTTCGTATTGGGTTTCATTCTGCATTGACCTCAGTCGGAGCAGTGAGTGCTCAGCATATCAACAGCCATAGCCAGGAACTTTCTTGGACTATAAAGGAAATGAGAACTGCCGAGTGAATTTCTGTTAGGAAAAAAAAAATCAAATGCGTTAATATAACTTCTCTAGTATGACATGGGAGCTCTGATAGTTTTCTAGCATTATGTAGGAACTGTGGCAGAAGCGGAACTCAAATGCAACTTTACAGGTATTCAGCTACTGAAACTTTATCTTGCCTGCTGCTCAACTTACTTGAGACCTTCCAGCTTCCACAATAAAGGAGTCAAGAATCTTATTTTCAATAAAACTCTTTGTCTTACAAAAGCAGCATATAGTTTGAGCAGCAAATGTGGCAAAGGTTTCTCATGGGACAAGAAGATGATCATGTGTTAAAAACTACTTCAGATGTACAAAGGATTAGATCTACTGCACAAGCATTTTTAACTCCTTTCAAGAGTTGTAATTTCTGAAATTTTCAGAAACTGAAAAAGCGGAAGAAAGAAGTTTTGGTGTATGGAATCACACTGATGCCTTTTTTCACCTTCATCGAAATGTGTTGCCAGTGGGATTCATACCTTTCAATCCTCAGTGTGAGGCCAGTAGGTAGCAGTAGGAGGTGATTATCCTCTGTGTCAGGCTGACACAAGAGAAAACACAGTGCACTGTGCAAACAAGCTTACCTGCTGTTTGCTGGACAGGAGATAATGTTGTGTGACCCGGGAATAATAGGTTCTCCTGCCGCTGCTGAGAAGACATGTAACCTCCTGACTGTACACTCTTTGCTGTCTCCCCACTGCCCTTTTTCTTGACAGTCATATCCCTATTCCCTAACCTGATGCTTCAGCCTGGTTCCCCTGTCGTTGTAAAAAGAAATCGGCTATGAGATTACACTCAATAGTGCCTGTCCTGATTACTGTGTGTTTGACTTGAAAGGTATTTTTAACGTTGCTCTGGTGCTTAACAACCTTCCATTACGCCACCCTCAAGAAAAATCCCCCAAAAATGGTAGTTGCAAGGCTAGGAAGAGGAATCCATCCCTATCCTTATCAAAGTTAAATGTTATGAAAGTTGGTTCTTTCTCTTTCAACATGTTACCCTTCTGACTGTTTTGTTTGCCTACCTGTTCTGGTCAAAGATTAAATGACTGAGAACGTGGCAAATCCTGCCTTTCTCATTTAACCACTATTAATCACTTGACAGTGCATTTAGAGCTAGTTTGCACAAGATATGTGAAAAGCAAAGAGCCTGGCTTGCATGCTGGCTTAACTGCTGGGAACATTTTCTCCTCCCATCTGCTGTGCTCATCATTATTTAAAAGCAAATCAGGAGACAGAATTGGATTAGCAGAGTGGGTGGCACCAGTGGAAAACAAGCTCTGTGTTGGCAGTCACACTGCCAAGTTCATGTGAAATTGCCCATTTTAGTTGGCAGCTTCAGCTTAGCTTGGTGTGATGACATATGGGCCTGGAGGGTAAGAATCTATTTCCATATTATAGCAGCTTCTGCTGTGAAACTTGTAGTTTGTAGCTGTGCAATTGCCTGGCTCTGGCTGCAGACTGCCCTCCTGGTCTGCTCTGTCACGCAGGGCTCCTTGGCCATCATCTCAGAGTTTTTCTGATGTCCCCTTAGCAGCTCTCCCTGTTGACACCCGGGTTGCCCCCAGCTACCCCGTGGGTCCCAAGCCATAAGCATGTTGAATGTCAAGAAGCAAAACAGGGAAGCTCATAACCCCCTTGTCTGTGGGGCTCCCAGAATCAAAGGAGAGAAATCAAGCCCTTGCCTTGACTTTCAAGGGTCAACGGTTTCTCAAAACTGCAAGGATATGTATTTTATGTTTGAAAAATAAATAACATAGCGTGTAATTTATACGTCAACTCAAAACTCAATCACTTCATAAATAGGCATTTGCAAATGAAAAATTAGCTTCTTAAAATTAATAAAAATCCCCTTTCAAGTATTAATGTTCTAGAATTTTCCAGGATATTATTTCAGCATCCAGTGTTGTCTGTTGTACTTCTGCATAAAGGAAGTTTTGGTGCCTTGCATTGAAATCCACGTGACAGGGATACCACCAACTTAGTCAATTCTGTAAAATGAGCTCAAAGGTATTCCAGAAACCAGAGTGCCCCTAAGTCCCTCAGCTGTGATTAGTGAGTTAACAATAACATTTCTTATTTCAGAAATCTTTTTTATTCTCTACTTACTATATAAGGAAAATAATTAAAATAACTCTATGCAAAGCCCATTCAAAGCAGAAAGAATGTATCTCTCTGAGTTTACAATACTGTTATTGTTGGTTACCACTTGACAGGATAAAAATGTTCAAGGAGGAAGAGTTACAGGCTGACATGCCTTTAAACTATTTATTGTAATTTTCAGAATTTCCAGTGCCTTTTTTGATCACTTTTTTTTTTTTTTTTTAAACTTTGGGCACTCTCTACTGTTAGATCTTACTTTAGAAACCTTTGTTTTGGGGACAGTGAAGAAAAACCTTGTTGCTGAGGATATATGATCCTCTTCTGTTACAGTGTGAAAAATGGAAGAGTTTATTCCTGTTAATCCTTGTTATCACAGCCTGTGCATGGTAACAACCCTGGTCTAGCGTAGTTTGACAAAGTTGGACAAAACATGATGCGTGATGCCGTTAAGACACGCCAAACACTTATAATGAGGAGACGAGTTGCACTTGGGTAGGTGGGAGTCAGTGTGTGGATCTGCCTCCCCACCTGTGCCTTTGCCTCTGCTCACACTGTGGTGGGGGCTTCTTGTGCATAGTGTGACGGTTGTTGTCATCTTCCTGCTGTTAATTCAGCAATGATGGGTTGAGAAAAGTGTCAGAAAATGGGCAAATATGTCCCAGTCAATGATCAAAAACCTAATGCTCTTGAATATGTGTGTATTTTTCACCAAAAGGCTGCAAAATTGAAACACAATGCACCAGTGGGGCAGTTAGATGGTATCATTATCAATATGTCAAACTAAAGGCCTACATTTTGGGAGGATTTAATTCTGTGATGAACTCGATTTATGAAGTCCCTGCTGGGGGTGAGAGATGTGATCAATGCTCAGGCTCCAGTGGCAGTGCCTTTGACACTGCCTATGCAGAGACCTGAACACATCACGTAGACACGAAGAGGCAGCTTAGTTCTTTGTTCATTCTTTTTACGTGAGCTAGTTACTCGTTTCTTCATACATAACTGCTATCATTCTTTACACCAAAATTATATTTTGTTTCTGGATGAAATTAAAAGGCGCTGCTGGTTTTTGGAAGGGTCTAATAATCAGAAGCCTGTGTTTTAAAGGTGAAAAGAGCTAACGAGATACAGAAAGTCACACTACCTGTTTGTAGAGAAGAATGCAGTGTTCTCCTGGTACATCTATTTCACCTTCTTTTGATAATTAAACCCAGAGCATGTCAGTTACAGAGGTGCTGGGTATCCTTCTGTATAATTGTTATCTGCCCATCTGTTCTGCTCTTTCTTTCTCTCCTTTCCTGTAGCAATTTTTAGCCTCCTATCTTTGATATTTTTCATAGATAAAATTAACACTTTACGTAACTCAAAATGAATGCAAGCTAACCAGGTGGATTGAACTTCATTTGCCTCAAACAAATGAGGACTTACTGTAGTGCAGTGCTGTTCAGTAATGCTAAAGAAGTTTCAGCTTGAGAAAAACCATCATAAATGAATTATATGCCCACCCAGATTTATTTTAATTAAAATCATCCATGAGTCTTGGCTGTTGCTTTGAGTACTAAGTACTTACAAATAAGCTTAATAGACATGTTTATTTTTTCCGCAGCTGTAAAAATATATATTCTGCTACATGATTGGTTTTTTATCTGATTTATTTAAATAGAGTTACATAAAGATGCAGTTTATAGGGAAGGTTAGAGGGTCAAAATCCTATTTAATTAACTTATACTCACTTGGGAAGCAGCCAAGGTAAAAGAATGCAGTGAAAGTAAGCTTCAAATAATATGAAATCTTTGAAAAGGACTAACCACCTTCAGTGAAAGGCTTTCCTGTTCTTAACCTTCTGTCATTTAAACTATTTAAATGAGCTATGCAAAACCTTACTTTTATAATGGACCTTCAAAAAAAAGATGAAGTATTTCTGGCAGTTACAAGAAAACCAATGTTTATGGTACTTTTGAAAGAAAAGCCTTTAGTTCTCCATCTTACCATGACCCCTATCTTTGCACACCACGAAAAGCTCAGTGTGTTGCACCTGATTTGAGAAGAGTGTATAGAGACTGCTCTTTAAAAACATTTAAATCTTTCAAAAAACAGAAAGGAGAGGGGAAGCCCCTGTAATACCTGCAGGAGGCCTGATTTTCAAAGGTAGTAGATCCTGCATGGTTTCTAAAAGTTGTGTCATTGAGAAGTACCTCAAGTTGGATTTCCTAAACCATGCGGAATATCTGAACATAATAGTCATACATGTGGAAAAGGTTCTTGCCTCAGCCAGAGTGGGAATTCCGAGAAATAAAATCACTGAGTTGCTTTGTGGTCTCTTTATGTACTAGATAGGATATCCTCATTGCTGTAGCGATGTGCTGTAGAGGTCCTAATTCTGGAACATTTTTTCCATGTAATGCCACAGAGACCGCACTGGGGAAATATTTCTGTTTCAGTGCTCCATATGGTTTTGTATGTAAAAATGGAACTGGCAGAAAAGAAAGCAGCTGGCCTGAAGCTGCCACTAATTATTTCTAATGCCATAGATTTTCAGCAAGAATCCCAAGTGGAAGCTGTATAGGTGCAAGGACTGCAGAGCAGTATTCAGTAAGTATCAGCAGAACCTCTAGGGAATGAGCACGGAGGCAAGCAATATCTCATAAAACACCAGTGCATTTCCTAATCTGGGATTTTTCTCTCGTTTGCTCCATTCTGGTGTTAGGAACTTTCAGGTTGGGAAACAATTCAGGCTTGAAAAGGTCAACTCCAAAGACTTCATGATCTCTCTGTCAATACCATTTCATGTCATTTATGGTGTGAGTGGGCACACAGACTAACAGCTTTAAACATAATAATATTTGGAAATATATTCAAATATTTAAATACATCTATTACTTATACTTGCCATTAAAGTAATATACTGTAATTGTGGGAAAGATCCTTCTGATTCAGCATGTGAAGTCTGCTTTCTGTCTAATTTACGTGTATGTAAGGGTTGCAGTGCTGTCCTGAAAAATATATTTCAATTGACATGACCACTTTGACATGATGCGCAGTCTCTGAAAAGCCACAGCTGCAAATAGAACATATAACCAGGTGGTATTTAGCTAGAAGGGTCTTTGCTATCCAGAACACAAATGTTCTGTCTGTTCTGTCAAGCTAAAACAAAGGCATTCATAACTCCACGTTCCAGATTAATTAAGAATTCCTTGCTGGTTTGAAAAGTACTTTCTAGGAAAAACACAAATGAAAATAAAAATAGAAATGAGAAATGGATTTTTTTTTACTTTGTTAGTTTACCCATCCCTCTTTCTTTTTCCTTCTGAACCTGAACAATCATTCTGTCTTCGCAAAAAAAAAAAAAAACCCAAACCAAAAAAAAGCCCAATCAAACAAAAAACCATTATTTAATTCCAAGCTGCCTGTAGGTACTCAAGGGCTAGTACAATGATTTTGGTAATGCTAAACATTCACACTTTGTTTTCTTAATGCTTGGCATTTATCTGTGGGGACTGAGATAGTTTACAGTGTTGTGATCCCTTGCAGAGGTATCTTTAAATTCCAAGGAATCTTTGTGAGAGCAAAATGGTCCACACCCATCTCAAGACTATCCCATAGCTACTCAGCACTGATTACACTAGTGGCATTAAATCTGTTCCAAGACCACTTATCTTTCAAGAAGTAACTAAAGTTAACAATCACACATTTTGTATACAAAATGCCCTATTTTTAAGTACCTATGTATTCTTTAATCTTAGCATGAGGCAGTGCTTAATTTTTGGGAGGAGGTGAATGCTAATGAGTCATCTGGAAGGCATTTAGTCTTTCATATGTCATTTTGTCCAGCAGACTTTGCTTTGGGGATAAAAGCCATGACAGGGAAAAGCAGGAATAAATTTCCAGTTAAGTCCTCTGAGGTTATGTACTTTTTGTTATGTTATATGGGAAAAAAATGGAGGGAGATGGTCAGGCACATCATCTCATTGGGTTTTGAGTTGGTCAGCTGTTGTGTTTCAGATAGAAGAAACACATTTAGGTTTGAGTTGATAAAAAGCACTGTTAAATAACAGCGACCATCACTCCTGACACTGGCAGTCAGTGTCTCATTCGTGGTATTTGGATTAGGGCACAGTTGATCTGCTCTCCCTGAACTCCAGGGTCATATTTTTCATTCAAAGCTAGATAAAGAATCAGATGCTTTTGTATCCCTTCTGAATTGTCTGAACTCTGGTTAAATAAGACTTGAAGCTTCACAAACTGTTAAACATCTTTTTGATATATTGGCAGGCCAACATGTTTTTACTGCTAAAAAAAAATTAAAGCCAACCAAAAAAATTCAAAGAACTTCCAGTCAGAGGCATGGGCTCTCAGCCATCTCTTGTTTGCTGCTCCCTTGAAACATGTACAGGAGATTATCCTTATTAGGCAATCTTACGGGTATTCCCAGATCTTCTGAATATGGTTTTCTTCCTTTTTAATTAGTAGGTCATTATGCAACAACTTCTGTCTGCTCCCCTAAGTGGCCAGCTAGGGCAGATTTCACAGTGTTTCTTGATACCTGAAAATAATTAGCCATTTGTGAGTTGGGAGGTGGCTTCAGACGTTAGAAATGGAAGCTTTGTTATGAGTAATGCACTGGGGAACTGCTGTTGATGAAAAATAAGGATGTTATTCCATGATTTTGTCTTTGTAGACAAGAACAGTCAAGTTTCTGCCTAGCTTCATCCAGGTAGTTCCTTCTTGCTACCTCACTGGTTTCCAGTCCCATTAGTTGTAATGTTGCAGGAAGTTTGGTGTAATCGGGATCACTGAGAAGTTCTACATAAAAATAATTTCCCTGTTGATACTTTTATTGATCCAGGGTACAGGAAGTCCCACAGAAAATTTTACAAGACAAGTGATAGGGGCACAAGTTGCAGGGCAGGAACAAGGAGTGAGGTTTTACTGCAATGGGAATTTTTTAAGCTGGTTCTGCCACAAAGATGAGACATGATGGAAAGGTACCACAGCTCAGCTCACTTGCACCTAGTTGCTTGTAGTCCCTTGGCTCTTTAGTTTAGCAAGAGAGTACAATGAGATCTCTCACCAGCTCCTCTGGTGCTCCTTTTATCCAGAGATGGGTTCAAACCAGTAACAAACCTGTTAACCAGAACACTAATGACTTTATGTCATCTTCCAACAGGTATTTTCTTTTCTGAGTTCTGTTATATACAACTGTAATGGATAGGCTCTTTCTTTCTTTTCTTTTCTCTCTCTCAGATATTTTAATTAAGCTATCTACAAATTTTGTTCAGGCATAGCATTTACTTATCTGTTTCAGAATAGAGAGCTGGTGCTACAGCTGAGATAAGGGTCCCATTGTGTCAAACACTGGCAAAAATTGTAGGTTTAGGTTCTCTCATTATAGATCCAGGCAGACAGCATTTCTCCAATTCACATTCAGTCAGTTCCTCTTCAGCAGGCTTTTTTGCCAGTTATCAAGGTGAGAAGCGTAGCAATTTAGATATGTCACGTTAATCAGATTTTAAAAAAAAATAAAAAAATATAAGAAGTTGTAGGGATTTGGCTGTTTGCCAAGTTTGAGAAGTATATTCTTGCAAACAAGTAGCACTAATATATTTCTGGTCTTGGTGTGTACCAAAATCTTCAGCTTGCTTTTTTGTTTTTAATAAGTTTTCCATGGCTTTGCTTGCAAACCATATTGAGCTCAATAACACTGCTATTTTTGTAGTATCTTCGTCTGAAGTACTAGTTTTCCCAGAACTCACTCACAGAGGGTTGTGCTTTATTCTCAAAAACTAGAAGACGTGTAGTAGATTCAGTCCTGGCCATTTTTCATGTAAAGCCTTATTCAAATGGTAATTGTGAAAGGCTTTGTGGACTTTGTTCTCAACTCAAAGAAAAAACTTCAGCTGTGGGCAGCTAGGCTAGGAAAGAATTTTTGCTGAAAGACTTGTAGAAAACTAATTTGGAAGTTATCACAGCCACTCAAAAGTTAAAGGTATACCTACAAATCAACTGTGAAACCAATCATGTTATCAAATAACAGTGGAAGTATGTACTGTGAATAAAATATATTATAGTGAAGATCAGGCTTGTATTCCTTTTTTTTCTCACAAGAAACACTATGAAGGAATGCATTATAATATTTTGTGGAGACCTGTGTGCAAAGTATGCACGGTTGGTTTGCAATTATTGATATGCATGTAGGCTGCTTAGCAACTGGTGTATAATTTAAGGGCAAGTCTTGGCCCTTCAGAATTAGCCTCCCACACTGGACTACCGGGTGCACATTCACAGAGTCTTACGAGATGTAGGACTTTCGTTTTGAACTCTTACTGTGCATAAAAGTGCAATTTGGAAAACACACAATCGAAGTAAAGATTTGAGCCACTACCCAATTTTGCAACTGCTCTAATTTTGCATTTTTGTTAAATTTAACGGTATTTATGTAATTTGAACAATTGGTGGCTCCAGCTAAAACTGAGCACTCATTTTGGAAGACACTCTAAACCCAGAAGCTGCAATGTAAACCAGAGAAATGTAGAGATGTCATTTAAACATTAAATTATATTAAATATTGCTAAAGAACCATGAACTGAATTGACAAAGGTGTGGCCTGTCTGAAGGGAAGAAGGTGAGGATGTTTTCTCTTTAGTGAGTTATGCCCCATCCTTGGAACGAGACTGGAAGTTGCATTTACAGTGTGCCTGGCAAGGGAGGTTACACCTGATGTTTTAGCCACACAGGTAACTTGCACTTTACGTCCTAAGGACCTCGCTGCCACCGTCCAAGCGTGCTTGGCCCCGGCAGATGAACCTTAGGATTAAAGGGTGGGC
>JAWMRA010000078.1:21137738-21210503 GCA_035584735.1 Pseudotriccus pelzelni
AAAAATCCAATGCGCAGGCTGGAAGGTGTAAAGACCTTCCCCGGTTCTTCGTTCGCGAAGACTGGCCATTTATTATAACTTGCACATATTTTGCAAAGGCTTCTTTAATCAGTTACAGCCATGCAGGATCCTGAGTTGACACTATAAACTGACCGTGTCAACATGGGCTTTGACTCAAACTGAAATTAAATTGTAATAATTCAACTTCTGAAAGTTGATCTATAGACACATCACAGGGAAGAAGATATTTGGTTTCCGTGCTATTTTAGAAGTGATGCGAATCCACCATGTTCCTATGTGTTGCAAGATATTTTAATTCAGGAATTACTAACAAGCCTACAGTTGAACATACGTTTCTTAAACCCTTCTCAGTTTGTAAAAAACCATATTTTTTCTAGTCTGTCTCTCTCTTTATTTTTTTTTTAATAAATTTTTAATGACAGCCTTAAGTCTTGCCTCTCCTGTGTATTTGGGGCATGGATAACTAGATAAAACTAAAGCCCAGCAGAAAGCAACTTAAGTAACCTTATATTTAGCCTTAGTGAACAGTATTCCTCAGGAAACCACAAACAAGGTATAGTCCATCGAAGAAAAGCTTCCAACAAAGCTAGACTGTATACTGAAACAATCTTTGAACTAACACCTCTGAAGATACACAGAGCAACTCTATAAGCAGCAATCCACTGAGCCTTGTCCATGGGGTAATTCTGAGCCTGAACTAACAACACTGCAGAGCATTTCTTTTTCATATATCAGAGCAAATGCATTTCTTTTAAATTTCACAGGAGTAAAACTTCCCTGTGAAGGAAGGCATGCTATACAGTGTGAAAATTGCACATTCTAAAGCATATATTTATAGAAATGTCTCTATATATCCATCCTTTCCACACTCATTTAGACTCCTACATACACATTATTTGTGTGTTCGCATTTGTGCACTTACATTATAGGCATAGATATAAAACAAAACATCTATGCACGTATATACGTATTTATATTTGACGAGGGAAAAGAATTTATGGTGGCTGGCCAAATCTAATTTGTCTACTTGTATTTAGCACTTAAGGGCTTATATATTCAGTTTGTGCAAAAGAGTGAAGAAGTACTCCTTGCTTATGCCTCAAATCAGAAATGCATGAAGTGCAGCTGCAGAGATAATACATTCTCCCCAAAGGTTTTGGCTGAGCAAATTAGGTGTCAATGGGGTGCCTGCGCAGGCAGTACTCTCTCTAATTAGTCTCTTGAGCCTAGTTGGTGGCAGGTATAAGATGATCTAATCAATTGGTCTGTGTCTGATGGTATGTGTAAAAATCCTAGCTGGCAGAGCTGTCTCCCACAGGTCACTCACCTGCACAGCGGGAACGCTTATTTTCATTTTTCATCTCTTCCATCACATGATGCTGACAGTTGGTTTTAAGGAAATTGGATCCAAAAAGTATCTAGTTCATAGGGCATGTAGGTCAAAATAAAGTTGCATTATGGGTATTGGTGATCCAATTAATTAATATTTATAGCAACAAGTTGCATCTAGGTACTATCTGGGTGCAAACAGTATTGATAATGTCTGATTGGCTTTTTAAAATGACTTCTCTAACAAAGGTAGGAATAAAAGGTGCAAGAAAAATCACCTGTTAATAGTGTACTTTTTTTTTCAAAGGGGATGAACAGCATCTGGTGGTGTGGGCATGTGTGGTGGAGGGAGAAACAGAAAGAGCGTTATTGTTGATGAACTTAAATACTCCCATGTTTCAGCTCATAGAGAATACCATATCTCCAGTTGTCAGCTCACATTTTTACTTTAAATCTGGAATACTCTTACAATAATGCTAAATCAGCTGCCATGTAAATAGACCTGCTCTCTGAGTGTGCTTTGCATGCTAAGGACTCTTCGGGAGCGTAACTCCACCCTATGTGATAATTCATACAGAAATTAAATCTAGAGAAGGATGCTGATGCTGCCAAAAGGAACGTGTACTGAACTGGCATTTTTACAGGAAAGGGTGTTCTTTCACTAATTAAAATAAAGAAAAATATTTGGGATTTAATCACCCTCCTCTGCCTCATGTCTTGAGAGTATGATTAATGTTTAAATTAAAAGCTTTGGTATCCCTTTCTAGAACCACTGTTACATCAACGGCTACTGTATTCTGAAGTTGGCAACTGCCATTTTTAAAGTGGATTACCCTTTATCCCATTGTTGTCTGAGACAAACAGGATGCATGCAGCGGATGATTTCTCTAGATAACAAACACAGAAATTAGTTACTTCATGTAGGTCACTTAGTATTTCAAGTACATAATGAACTTGCTTGACGAAGACTATTAGGTTTAGTAGAGATGTCATGAAAAACCAGAAGTACCTGAATCCGTGGTGAAAAATACAAGTTCGTTTTTAAGGCAGTCTGTTATGTTTCAAGGTTTGTTGTTTGTTTGTTTGGGGGGTTGGTTTTGGTTTGCTTTGCCTTTTAAGGAGATATGAAAGAACACTATTTTGCTCTTGGGAAATCACAAGTTGTAAATACTCCATTTAACAATTTATGCTTTTATAAAGCAAAGCTTTGACCAGAGGCCATAAACACAGTTTGCCAAGTCACCAGGCAAAACTTTGATTTGTATGATCGGGGAAATGTATTAAATTCTAAGCAAGGATATTTCTAAAATACATCTTTAAAAATGCAAACATGGAATTACTGAGCCCCTATATTGGTTCTGTCTGAGATGGAGTTCATTTCCCCATAGCAGCCCTCACAGTGCTGTGCTTTGCTTGGTAGCTAGAAAGGTGTTGGTAAAACACCAGTGTTTTGGCTACTGCTGAGCACAACATCAGCACTGTAACTGATGGCCGGACATCACTGGCTAACGGGAAGTAGAGAATAAACTTTGTTATTTTCCTTCCTGCTTGCATGCATGCAAACTTTCACTTTTGCTTTAGTAAACTGCCTTATGAGCAGTTAGAAAACCTATGAGTCCTTTTTCATCTTACTCTCTGTTCCCTGCCCCCTGGAGGGGAGTGATAGAGCAGCGTGGTGGGCACCTGTCATCCAGCCAAGGTCAGCTCACTACAGCCGTATGGAAACTGAATGGCAGCACTTTGTGGAGGGCCCTGCCTCAGGTTTTGGTTGTGTGAACAACTGATTTTTCAGTTCAAGAGCCCCACTGAAGAAACAATGCTTTTTTAATAAAAAGGCTGGTTCACATCAGTGTAAAATTTTCTGTTTGTTTTACTGTGTATTTTCTGCTGTGGATAAAAAGACACCTTCCTCTTTCTCCAGTTTAGGAGAGGTGCCTATTTGATGTGAGTCCCATCTTCAACAAAAACAAATGTGAAGAGAAGGAGCACAGTGCTTACAGCACTCCTCTGACATCTGTGTTCAGTTTCTTCCTCTTCTTCAGGACAGGAGAAGGCTGGCACTCCACAAGGGCACTCTGATGCCAAGGGAAGGGATTTCTTTCACCTGTTGACACCACTTTGAATCAACAATAAACATTCAGAGAATTAGGGATTCAGATGCAAACATTATCTATTCCTAACCACAATGCTTGTTGTGTCATGTAAGGACATTTTATACGCCGTGGAAATGCATCAGCAGCCAAAGCCGAGGGTTCAGCCCCGGCCATTACGGCACTGGTGTGAGCAGTGGGCCAGCTCCTGTCATGCAGCCCAGCTTCCCAAACTGGGCATTTTAACGTGTCTTCAGAGAGACTGTGACCACCACACAGTTCCCTGGTTCCACTTGCACTGTTTCCTAGCTTTCACCAGCCAGAACCATTGGTGAAATGTGGTATCAAATCTTGTTCTTTTCTGGTGAGTTTACTGTTTGATCTCATATAAATCTGGAGCCTGTGCAGAAGGTGGGAGGTGGTGTTACCCACCATACTGTTACACAGGCTCTCAGCTCCACAGGAAAGCAGTTACGGCAGCTGCAAGCTTGGCATAGCAGGACCCAGCTGGAGCTGGTGGAGTTCTGGTGATAAAACTGTCAGCTGCCTTATACTGAACCAGAGCAGGAAACCTGTAACTTATGCTACCCTTTCTTAGTCTTCAGTGTTTTGCCCTTGTTCTGTATTAGTGCTGACAGTGGGCCAGAGTGCAAAGATTTTTTTTCCCTGTGTTGCATGTAGCAGCTCTCAGTTTATTCATTCCTAAGGAAGCCCTTAATGTTCTAGAGCTTGATTCTGAAAGTGCTAAGCTTCTGATGAAGGTATTCCCCATTTCACAAGCTCAGGCGCTGCCCTGGAGAATGTGTCATCAGCTTTGCTTACAGAGCCAAACTTGAAAGCAGAAAACGTAGTATTATTACTGGGAAATGGTGGCATACCCCTAAGAGAAGTGTGATGCTTACCTCCTTTAGAAATTGTCACTGATAGAAAGGAAAAGTTCCCTGTAAGTAATGTAATTGCAGTTATTCTCAAATCTGAACAGTTTGATAATTACCAGAAAAGCCTTCATCCAGAGGCTTTTGTATCCTTATAATTTTGTTACCTGTCTTAGACGTCCCTGCTTCTTATGCCAATCTCTGGAACTCCAGCAATTTGGGCTTAGCCTGAAATCAGGCCAGCTATTCTGGATGTGGCTTCCAAACTGCAAGACCGCCTTTCAGAGCTGTAGTGTGGGACGTGGTGGGGGCAATGCAAGCTCAACTTTTGAAGGAGTTTAGTTGCTTCTTTGTAAGGAGGGGATCCAAAAAAGGACATCCCTACAAAGTGCTTTTGAAGGAAAAGAAATGTGGAATTTGGGGAATACTGTCATTGGTGTTTTACCACTGAGCAGTTGTGAATCTCTGCATGTTCCAAATACTGCTTTTCTTTTTAAGTTTACGAAGAGTAAACTAAATGCATCAGCTCAAATGTATTTCTTGAAACAAGATCTATTGGCATTTCAGCCAAGCTCTGAGGGAAAGTAGGACTTTCATGACAGTCCACACAAACTCCAAAACCATTTAGGAGCTAACCCAGGAAGCACTGTAGAGGTAGTACACCAAGCTCTAAGAGGGCCCAAGACTTTTGTTAATCCAATTCAGGTATCCTGGTGCTTAAAGAACAGAAGAAAAGCTCTCAAGAATCATGACAGGAACCCTGAAAATTATGAAAGTTAAGAGATTGGGCTGTTTTGTTGAAAGATACAATTAAAATGTTATTCTTGAAACTGCAGTTCAAAAATGATGCCTTGCTTTTCTCCTGCTTTTGAAATGAGGTCTAGACTAGATTCACTGGCACCTGCATCCAGTTTGATTTAAATATTTTTAGGACATGCTAATACAAACCAGTTCCATGCTCAATGAATATTTCAGCATTCTTTTTCTTAAGTGATGAAATTCCTTCACATCTGACTGTCTTCCTGCAACTACATTTTAAAAATGTCTCAGGTCCGTAGTTACAATGTTGGTCTTGAAGAACCTAACAAATATATTTTCAGAATTTCTCAAAAAGTCTCACTTCATTAGTTGGCATAGAATTCTACTTAGACATTTATTAATTAAATATGTTAATTATAAAATCCTTTTGGTGGCTTCAGTCCATCTAGCCTTTATTTAGCCTTTACCTGGCTCTTCTTGCAGCTGTGGGATGCTTTGTTTTACAGCAACATGTCCCACATTCTCAGCCTGCCTCCTGTTTTGTGTAAACCTCAAAAACATCATGGTATCTGCTTGCAAGTTCAGTTACTGCTTTGAGTTTATACATCAGCAGAGTGAAAGATGACATAAGTGACGCTATGGATATAGTGTTTATTTTTGTATTTGAAAGGAGAGTTTTTTGTTATCTGCCTATTAATAGAAACACACTGAACTATAGGGGAATACATTTAAACGCAGCACACCAAGGAGCTCCATAACCTGTTTGTGTTTGCAGAAATGTTTGTGATGTGCCCCAGGTACCTCAAACAACTCTTGGGAAGGAAAACTGAGGAGACCTTTGGATAAACTAGATGCAAGCACTGCTGTGGAGGTGATCACTAGGGACTCCATGAAAAAGGGGCCAAGAAGAGCTTGTAAACTCCCGAAGCTGTGCCAGCATTTAGCAACCTTTCTTTGCATTCAGCTCTTTTAGAAGAGCTGACTGTCTATTTATGGCTGTCTATAATTTCCATGGAGAATGTGAGTGCTAATGGCACCTCTGAAGATTAGCACTTGGGGCAGAGATACATTAATATGGATTAATATATCTCACTTAGGCGACCACCCTGAAAACATTAGTGTTTTAAGTTCATGTTCCTGACATACGTGCTTTGGAAGTCTGTCCTTCACTCTGAGATGGTGTCTGGCTTTGGACTAACCTATCTTTTACCAAGTTTAAAAAACATTAAAAAATGCAATTCATGAGGCTTATTATAATTTATATTGTTTCCTTACAGGATTAAATTTACCAGGTTGGAGGAGGGAAACAAAAACCTAATGAGGAGGCCGACACCAGGAAGGAACCACGGCCTGTTTCCTTTCTTTCTCAATGGTGGATTTCATTCAAAAGAAAATTGAAGCTGGCAAGACCCTGTTTTTTCCCTGCAATTTATTTAAAACCTTGCACGCATTTGGATACCTTGTGATTTCAGAGAACTATGTGCAGATTAAGCTTTTGCTTACTGATACATGGCATGTACTCTTTCAGTCTTTTGTGTTTGATTTTATTTGATTTTCCACTGCAGCACTGCATCTTTGTAAGCACCAGCAACGTCTTAAATACTTTCAGACAACATATTTGGTGTTCACACTTCTTCAGTAACAGCTGTACTAAAAGAGGCAATGGTGGCATAAAGAACTGTGTGTTTTCTTTGAGAGTTGTGCATATTTGCCACCAGTGGGAAGATTATTTCTTCCTGGGCAAGCCCAACTTGTCTGATCAGCTGACAATTATAACACCTTGCCACTCTTCCTGAAGTGTTGTTGGGTTATTTCTTTTCTCATTATCCCCTCAGACCATTCATATCCATTTTAAAAACATGGCAATAATTGCATGTTTACTTCAGTACTCTGAATTTGGTTACTCAGCTTAGGCTATGTAGCATGCCAGTTTTCAAAATAGGCCTGTGAGAAGGGCAAAGCAAAAATGATGAGATGTATGCAGCTGACAGATATACAGTGAATTCTTTATGATTTTACTCCCTTCAAGAGTATATATTTCTTTTATGGGTCTTGGTTAACATCTCTATGTTTTTCCTGACACTAGTTACATTTTTTGGAATGTTTTCTTGAAAACAGAGATGATGAAACTGTTCTGTTTAATTCAAGGCAGATACTAAGGTACAGAAAAACTTCCATTGAATGAGCCATTAAATCTAGCTGTTTTACTTTGCCATGTACAAAGCACGGAGAATTTTCCTCATCCCAAACTGTTTGCTGTTCTACACCAAAGCACCTTTCAAGTTATTTTCAGTAGGTATTCTGAGCTGATTGGAAAGCACTACATGATCCTTGGTCTTTAGATAGCTTTTCTGAATGAATCATTCAAATGCAAACTTTGCAAGAAACTAAGTGGTGTGATTTTAGAAAAGGAAGCTCTGACACATTTTGGTTGGGGAGAACACTGTGTTCAGGGGTGTGAAAAACTGCCCTGACCTATACAATGCTTTGCATTCAGAAAGGGCAGAGTATGGTGCAAAAATCACTGTTGAGTTACAGTCCTGCTTGGACAGAAACGTTTGCTAGGCAATATTATTCTACACGCAAATTTGACATCCTTTGCTTGCTGGATGCATTGAATTACATTTTTAAGAAGTGTGGTAATGCTTTGGTTAGCTTTCAGTGTTTCAAAAGAGGGGAAAAGGATTTGTGCTACTGCCATCTTATTAAACTCCAGCAGTGTTTAATAAGAAAAAATCACCCAATAAGGCAAATCCTTGAATGCACAAGTAGCCACGAAAGGTCTCTTAATGAACTAGGACAGGAGTCTACACTTTCAAAGAGCTGAACCGTGGAAATATTCTCAATATTTGTACAGCCATTAAAAGACAATTTTCCCCAATGACATCTCTGTTTCAGGATCTGCAAAAAGCCATCTGAAAGCCACTTTCAGTCACAACCTTATTTAAAACTTGCTACAGTTTTTCCCCTGTGTTTTAAGGGGAAGAGTGACCACTGAACTTCTGAATTTATCACACACTGAAACTGCCTTAGATGTGGTTTGTTTGGGTTTCATGTTTCTTTTTTTTGTAAGAGAAAAGTCTTTTATACATTATCTTTGCTACTTAAATCGTGTGCAGTTTGATGATTAAAATTAGCTATTTTTAAAAAAAAACTTGCTGCAAAAATCTGAAGAATTTTTGAAAATGTAACAAAGATTTCGATTAGAAATATAAGGGTAGTTTCATAGATGTTTCTACTTGGCAGCTTAAATTGAGAGGCAAGCAATTATGCTGCTCAGCTAACCATCTGAAGGTTTAATACAGAGAGTAATTCCCCAGCTGTTCCCACAAGCCTAGCACATCACTATCCATAGTGACTCACGTACAGTGTTTGCTTAAAGCGTGTATGTGTGTGTGTATGTGTGTGTACACACATGTGCAAGTGAGATTATCTTCTCTGCCCCATTCCCACCTTTAAGCAATCACTGAAATAAAGTGAGTCCAAAAATCTTCAAACTCAGTTGCCTGAAGGAAAGTTCATAAATATGTAGGCTTCTAAGTAGTAACTTATTCTTCTGCCGTACTGAGGTTATCTCAGTTACTGATCATTAAGGAGTGACCAGGATCTCTTAGTTAGGCACCTGCTTTCCAGGCCCCCTGATTGCCTGTGTTGACTTGGGTTTGCTGCTCTCCTTTGGAGGCTCTGGGCCCCGGGGATGTTCTGCTGGCACCAAGGGGACCTAGGCTCAGCACACTGGTGCTGTTCACATGAGTACTGCAAATTAATCTTCTGAAACCTCAAATCTGATGGGAAATATCAAGGTTTTATTAGAAAGTAGAAGCTCCATTGGCCAGGGAACTGACAGCAGTACAGCCTTATTTCCCTCTTCCCCATTCCAGCAGAGCCCTTACCTTACCTTACCTTACCTTGCCTGACGGACACTTATCAGCTAGGACCCCCTGACAGCTGCCCACTCCTCCAGCTGTTTTCACCACAGCTCTTCTCAGTGTTGCAGTGTGGACTGTTTAAACCCCATCAGTGATCTTGAGACAACTTCAGCAAAGATCAGTAGTGTTACCCTCCCTTTCTCTCATCCTTCCCAAATCAGTTCCCCACAGAATCTTCAAAGCGACAAGAAGTAGCACAGCCTTACAGATGTGCTGTGGGTGCCTGGAACGCGATGTTTCGTGCCATCAACAGTCAAAAGTTGGCTTCAGTAACCAGTAGTCTCTGGGGCACAGTCCTTGAGAAACTGTGTGACTTGCTTGGTGTCAGTAGCCAGCACCAGCATAACTTGCATTTTCCTACTGCTTGACTGAGCCCCAGTAGATCCTTCCTGGTGATGCTTGAGAGGATGTGGCTTTGCTGCAAGACGGGAGAACAGCTACAAGGCAACAGGTGTAGCAGGCAGATAAAAGTGGGAAGGCATGTTCTAACTCTCTGTGGGATCTAATATGAAGTGAACAGGGAAGGGAAGATGGTGATAGAGATGGTCTGCATAATACAGGGAGTCCTTACAAGTTCCAAGTTCACAGAACCTGACTTTGTCAACGAGCTGGAAATGGCTTAGTCCTCTCTCCTGCTGGGTTCAGATCAGCTCTAATGCACACCTAGCAGGCACCACACCAGACAGGACACTCCAATAGTTCTGATACTACATTACTGTATGGCGTCCTGTTTCGGTTGGGTCCTTTTAATTCTCACTGTTTTTTTAATCAGAACCATGGGTTAGGACAAGCCATCAGTACAACAGTGAAAATTCAATCTGCAGTAGACAGAGGCACAGGGGGTTTTGCTTTCTCTTTAATGCACAGAGGTTCTGCACTTCAGATTCCTGGAGAGAGAAGGTAAGATAATAAATACCTGTGGGCTGGTGGGTGAAGTACACCCCTCTGTCAGTGCACGTAACCAAATGTGTAGTCAATGCTCTGATATGCTCATATACAAAATATTCACCTGTGAATATTATTGGGTCTGTAATCTTTGTTATATAAAAGGTTTAGGCTGTACAGACTGGGGAGCAAAATGCAGACACCTCACATAAACAGAATTAGGCTGCATTACTGAGCGTAACGATACTCTCCCCTACCAGCATTTAGGTGGAGTGACTGTATGTTACTGCCTTGCATTTTTCACATAAGCAAAAAATCTGAAAGTAAAGGATGCACTAATAATTCCCATCCCCCAAAATGCATTTCAATGGTGCTGCATACAAAATCCCTGCTTGCCAGCTTCCACGTGGATTTTTATGTGGTGCACCAAGAGGTGTTCTTTTTTTAACAAATAAAAAAGGGGAAGGCTGGTACATGAAAACAATGTTAATGTTATTAAATATATATATACTTCAGAAGAACAGCATAGTAAGCAGTACAGTAAAATAAATGTTGCATTATTTGTTACACCTTGTAATTTGTCTGTATTATGAAAGATGTAATGGTTTGTCAGCTGTAACTGTTGTTTTCTTGTAACATCATATTGAATAAAGTGTAGCAGAATCTCTCTTTTCCTTCGTATATGTGATCTAGACTTAACCCAGGGAATAAAGCCTTTCTTTTCCCTTTTGTTCTCCAAAAAGTGAACAAGGAAATGGTTGTAATCAAGAGGTTTTTAAGGAATGAAAAGTACTTGGAAGCAGGCAGGCACTAGACACTAATGAGTTGAAAAGATTAGGCACTGATTCAGTCAAACATGAGCTTCATCAAAACTACAAGCCAGTGCTAACTACACTGGGCAAGGTTCCTCATATTTCAGTCTGTAATAGTCAGTTAATTATTTGGTGTGTCTTTCCCCTTTTTTATATCACAGTATCACAGAATATGCTGAGTTGGAAGGGACTCACAAGGACCATCAAGTTCAACCCTTAGCCCTGCACAGGACCATCCCCAAGAGTCACACCATGTGCCTGAGAGTATCATCCAAATGCTTCTTGAACACTGTCAGGTTTGGTGTTGTGACCACTTCCATGGGGAGCCTGTTGCAATGCCCAACCACCCTGTGGGTGAAGAACCTTTCTGTAATATCCAACTTAAACTTCCCCTTACACAACTTTAGGCCACTCCCTTAGGATCTGTCACTGGTCACGACAGAGAAGAGATCAGTGCCTGTCCCTTATCTTCCCCTCATGAGGAAGTTGTATTTGCAATGAGGTTGCTCCTCAGTCTCCTCTTCTCCAGGCTGAACAGACCAAGTGACCTCAGCCACTCCTCATACAGCTTCCCCTCAAGGCCCTTCACCATCTTCACTGCCCTCCTTTGGACATTCTCTAACAGCTTAATATCTTCCTTATATTGCAGTGCCCAAAACTGCCACAATATCCAAGGTGAAGCCACACCAGTGCAGAGCAGAGCAGGACAATCCCATCCCTCACTCAGTTGACAATGCTTTTCCTGATGCCCCCAGGACACGGCTGGCCCTCCTGGCTGCCAGGGCACTGCTGACTCCCATTCAACTTGCCATCGACCAGGACCCCCAGGTTCCTTTCGTGGCACTGCTTTCTAGTCTGTACACTCATCCAGGGTTGCCCCATCCCAGGTGCAGAATCTGGCACTTTCGCTTGTTGAACTTCTTATGGTTGGTTATTGCCCAGTCCTCTAATTTGTCAAGGTCTCTCTGCAGGACCTTCCTGCCTTGGAGGGAGTCAACAGTTCCTCCGAGTTTTGTATCATCTGCAAACTTGTTTAGCATCCCTTTCAGTTCTGTGTCCAAGTAATTTATGAAGATGTTGAAGAGCACAGTGCCCAAGACAGAGCCCTGCAGAACCCCACTAGTGACAGGTCACCGGTCTGATGTTCCCCATTCACTATTACCCTCTGTGCTCAACCCGTGAGCCAATTGCTCACCCACTGCATGATGTGTTTATCCGGCTGTGACAAGGGATATATATGTGACAACCTATTTACAGTACACTGGGATTTAACTGAAGTAGTAGAAAGGCCAGTATTCTGAAAAAAAAAACCAAACAAAAAAACAAAAACCAACTGGTCTGATTTAAATATATCATTGTACAGAGGATGAACTCTAGCTTATTGCAGCTTCCTTGAAATAGAAAACTGATAATTCTGGTGAAAAATCAGGCAAAACATACCATATGCATTTTTTAGAACTTTGATGTGGAAGTGTGATTTATCCCTGTTCACACTGGGTCAGTGATTCTTCGCCTGTTTTTTTGTGTGTTATACCACTAGATAAGCAAGTGCTCGCTCACACAATATAATCAATATGTGTCTTCAGTATTTCCTCCTCCTTTCCAATGTTTCTAGTTTTTTTGGTACCTACATCTTGCTAGGACCTAATTTTAGACAATGAAAGCTAAATCAATGCAGCTTGCACAGACTTGGTTAGAATATTTGACCAAAATGTCAGAATATGCTGTTTTAGCAAACACAGGAGCCTATAGGAGTCTGTTGGTCTTAACATCATTCTGGTCTGAGATGGGGGATGACTGTAGAGCAAGTCCTTGCACCCTGTGTAGCCTGATGGGGCAGCCACTAGCCTAGAATATGGATAATGGAGGACCTAAATTCCAGTCTTGGCTCCAGCTGATTAAAAGTATTTGAAAACAAAATGGTCTTCTTTGGGGCTAGCACAATATAAGCTTGAATGTGAGTCTTGTGTCCCAGGTTTTTTCCAGTAGAATAATGTTCTGGCCCAGTTCTGATCACAGGGTGCTTCAGGAGAAGAATCCCCACTTTTTAATCTAGAAAGTTGCTGCAGAATGACATCAGCTGCACCCAGAGGGCACTGCACAAAAACAAACCAAGAAAACACATGCATGTTCATCTATTTATGTTTTACGCCCAGTTCTCACTGGCTAGGGCAGGTTTAGGAAGGTGGTGTCTTTTTATAGCCTAGATGAATAATTGGTATTCCTGACTCACTACCTGTATGGCAACTTTAACCTACAAATCCCTCAGATACAAATGGCGACCAAGAATTATTACCTAAAAAGGTTTGTATGTTTGAGCACTAGGTACCAGGAAGCATGTTCAGAGTGAGCTTTTAATTATGTAGTATAATCCTTAAAGCCGTCTCCTGACCCCTTTGGCTGCACTCCTAGCCTGTTTAGCCCCAAGGTTTTCTTCCTAAACTAGCCTGGCTGCTACAGCAAAGCAAGAGATTCACTTAACTAGAATAGCAGCCACCCCTCCCCCGAGAAAAGAAAAACCAGAGGGAAGGCGTTGGAGCAACCCTGTGCCACTGGGTTAACACATACAGTTTCTCAATAATGCCTCTCCTTGTAAATCTCTGCAAAGTAAACCCTACAGCAGCGAAAGGGCTTGCTGCTACCAGTGGGGGGTGGTGTTATAGCCATTAGATTTGAGAAGCTTATATAGCACATAGGCAAGGATAAAGGGATACAAATCAGAGAGGGAAAAAAAAAAACAACTAAGAGATTTAAAAAAAAGTATACAGGGCCAAGTATTTACTGTTCAGTCCCCTTGTGAGTGGTGTGATATATTGTCTGCAGTGAGTCATGCTGAGAGTGAGCCAGGCACAATAATAGCTGAGAGCAGTCCTGCAGCCCCTTCGTTATTGCCTCTTCTGGCTGATACCGAGTTGGGCAAACCAAAGTTATTCCAAAAATGTTCTTTTTTTTTTCTTTTTTCTTTTTTTTTTCTTTTGTTTCCCAAAGGGCACAATAGTGTTTTCTGGGGCTGTACTACCTTGAAAGAACTTCCAAATTAAAATCTAACATTTTAAAATTAATTTTTCAAGGACCCGTATGGTGATTCACATAAAAGACGTAACAGCTCTAAGTGCCATACAACGAGATACTGCAGCTCTGTGTACCCCAGGAAAGTCTTGAAGCCTAAGGAGATTTATGATATCATAGAAACATTTCAATCTCACCTTTTAAATTAGAACAATGGCATAGGTTTCAAAAGGGTAGGTGTTCATCTTATAACCCATCTACTTATAAGTTTATACCATAGATGTAAAGATCTGGGTTTTTGTATAAAAATATATGAAATGTATATTTTTGTAGAAGAAAAAGAAAAAAGAACCCATCCCAAACCACAAGGCACAGACACAGTTCTTTATTGTCAAAACTTTGCATGGGCACAAGCACCCAAGAGAGTATATCACTTGATGTTTGGTGAAGACTGGGCATCCAAGATACTTTTTTAGAACTGTTTCTGACAACAACAAAGTGTAACTTCTGTGTTAAAAACAAGTCACGTTTCACAGTAGAGACAGGTCCAAAGATAACAATATATTACATGCCAGAGTGTTGTGGCCTTATAGGATTGTGAAGAGTTGTTAATTGACCAAATGCCTGACATCATGTCAGTGTAGAGCAGGAGAAATTGCATGTACCATCATGTCAGCTTCTCTGGGAAATACTGTAAACATGAACTGCCACTTGGATGCATCAGGAAACACAGACACAACTTTCACAGACCATTTCAGATGTTCTTCTGTAGTCTCATTCTTTTTTTTTTAACCCGCAATATAGACAACAAAGCAAAAGTGACTTTCTACATGGAAGGCTGTGCTCTACAGAAATAACCACTTTTATATAGGTGATTAACGTTTTATAGATACTTCTCTCCCAGCATGCTGTTTTGGCCCATTATACATAATAAATTCAAACCACTTTAACATGCCCTTTTTATGTACATTGCTCACTGCTACAAATGCTGGTCACTCCAAAAGCAGTCCAGTGTAGCATATTTTGAAAGGTGAGGACATGAATCGTGGAACAGCTGCACTTCTGGTCCTATATCCGCTAGGTTGTCTCCAGAAATACCTGTTTGCATCGGGGCAACATCTGTTTTTCACTGCTGGCTGTTCAGCTTGCACTTGTGCACGTGGAGTGACTAATCTGGAATAGTAGGAACCGGTAATTTTGGGAGCAGCTCCATTAGTGGTCAGAGATACCCTGTTCTTCTGCCAGTCCAGAGACAGTAGCAAGTGAGCTCTGGTTGGAAGAGTGAGGATTTGCTGCTCTTCTGAGCTCTGCTCTTTTGAGCTCTGCATGTACACATCTGTTGGTGCAGCAGGACTGGAGGTGGAGGAAGCAGGAGAGAGGGCATGAGGCAGATGCGCATGTGGTCTGGGGGCCAGGCTGTGAAGCTGATAGTGGTTAGGATATGGTCACAGACTAGTTCCCTTGTTTTAGAAATCCCCTGAATATTCTCCGAACTGCTAGCTGGGCCCTTCTTTTATGACCCTGCACATGAGAAAGGGACATTTGGATATCCTTTCCCCAAACAACTGCAGTTTAGATTTAGGACAAAAGATTGATCAAAGGAAAGGGGAGAGTCCCAGAGGGTTCTGGATGAGCCCTTATCAGTCCCTAAATATGAGGAAGTGTGCTATACATTCACCACCTGTAATAACATAGAGTTTTGAAAACCCCAGTGTGTTTCTGCAGTGTTAGCCCAGCGGGGTTCACTATGACAGCACTGCTGAAGTAAACAATACCCAGTTTTTGTGAGAGGATGCTTATGAGAAACCCCAGTTCAGCAGCAGTGCCAGGTGGACTGGATGAGACAGGGAAAGATCAGGAAAAGAGCCATTGCTTGGGAGTGACATTAGCTCTTACTGGAGCCCTGATGACAGACTGGAACTAAAGCGACTTTGTCCCCTGCTCCTTGTTAGTGCTGAGTCTAAAAAACATCAAACCATCAGTGGCTCACTCTGTGGTGGTCTCCCATCCATCTGCCTAATGGGACTGTGCCAGTTATATGGGAACTTCATGGTGAGAAACCACAGTGCCTTTCCAAACACTGGGCCTGGTGATTCCCACACCTGCGACTTCGGCTGCCTAGCAGCTTCACACTGAAATGTTTTGACTGCAGGAATGTGTCTGGTAGGAAAGTGTGCCAGGAAGGAATAAGGCACACATTCAGGTGCGCCGGCCGCGCAAACACCCCTCAGATGCTCGGTTTGCACAGACACGCGTTCGTTCCCCACAGGGACGGGATGGCTCACAGGACACGGTGGGAGGGCAGGGACCACGGCCTGGAGCACCATTTGCAGGCAGCCCCACAGAGGGTGGAAGCTCCATCCCCCGCTGCCTGATCCCACCTAGGGCCACCTGTGCAGGGTGGGAAGAGGGCTGGGAATAGGGCCAGGAAGGGCTGTGTTGTTTCTGTGCCCGCTGGGAAATGGGGAACTCTGGCACCAACACGAGGGAAAAACAGCTCCGGAGTGTCCACTGCAGAGCCAGAGCAGGAGTGTTAGGTCCCAAGCTGGCCCAGGTGCGGCCCAGCGCTGGGTTTGGCCCAAGGGAGCAGCCAAGCTGCCGTGAGAGGAGGGATCGGTGAGGGTCAGGATTCTCATATAGTTTTCCTGAAGCTTGTGTGAAATGGTGCTGTGAACATGGGGGTTCCTCTCCCCTCTCTCCTCAGCCACTGCTCTGTTGGGCAGAGTGGGTGCTGGGTGTGGGTTGCTGGGAAAAGCCAGGTCCCTCGCTCCCCTCACAGTGTCTTGAGCTGCCACAGCCTGGCCATCAACACCTGCTCCTGCCAGCCTGTGTCCCACCTTCCCACCGATGGCTACTGGGAACCCCAACCCAGTCCTCTGTCCCACACCCATCCAAACGCTGTCACCTGCAGGGTTTCACAGAATCACAGAATGGCCTGGTGTGGCAGGGACCTTAAGGATGATCCCATTCCAACCCCCCCATTGTAAGCAGGGATGCCTTCCACTAAACCAGGTTGCTCAGAGCCCCATCCAGCCTGGCCTTGAACATTTCCAGCAATGGTCCATCCACAACTTCTCTGGGCAACCTGTTCCACCATCTTAGCATATCTGAGGGCACTTTGCTATGACCCATCAGTTCATGTGCAACACCTTCAGTCCTGTTTACTGTATTGCCTTAGATCCCTCATCTGCCCTCACATACATCCATGCAGCAAGCAGGTGCAGTAATAGGGGTTCAGACTGGTGTGTGAATACCTGAAGATGGAATTGGAGTACATGCCATCAATGAAACACCATATCAAACTCACACTTTCCCCAGATGCTGATCTTTTATTAATTTCTTCAATAGAGAGAAGAAAAATAAAAAGCAACCAAGTTCTTTTAAAGATATCCCTGGAGCCTGAGTTAGAGAAATGGCCCTAGGTGGATTTTTTTTTTATCATTTTTTATTTTTAACATGGACATTTAGTACAAAGAGAGAAAGAAAAGTGCTGTTTAATCTCTCTTCTTGTGTGATCCTCAATGTCTACCTTATTTATTTTCCACACATATGATCTCTTTTGTTCTCTGGCAGTAATCACCTAAATGAGTGATTAACAGATAAAGGATCAGCCTGCACCGTTGCTAGCTGCAGGATGCTATGCAAGGGAAAAAGGGAGAAATCCACACTGGTTATTTTTCTTTCATGCCTCAGCACTACACTGTCCCAACAGAGAAATCGGGGTTGTAGCAGCACATACACGTCTTTCTTTTTAGATGTCCCTCAGCACTTCCACGAATCTCCCAGAGCTGTCCCTGCACCTTCTTTCAATTAAATTGCTTTTCTTAACTTAATCTGGGACTGTTTAATTAGCGCTGGTTAGAAATTTTTCCCAAGAAAGGTTATTCAGCAGCTTAGAAAACCACTGATTTATCAGGAGAGAAAGACTTATCTTTCAATTAACTTCCTTCACCTGTGGGTTGCCAGGAGCTTAGGTTTCTCAGCTCAGTGACAGGATTCCATTTGAATGACTGTGGGGCAGGAGACTTCACAGATTTTTGTCTCTTCCCCATGGAGCCAAGAACCAATGGGATCCTCCAGTGTGTGCAGCTATGGGGCAGTGCAGATGCCAGAAATCACTATTTTGTTTTCAGACTCCACAGGCTTATGTTATAAAACTCTGCAAACTGCCATCCCCAGACATTTCAGTATTTCAGTTTAGATACCATATTTCAATGTTCAAATGTTCCCCATGAAAGAATTAATAACTGATCGTCATTAGCAATGAAACCTACCAAGAGCAGACAACAAGCTTCACTGGCTAGAGGAGACACTGGGTAAATCTGGACTACAACTAAGAAAATAATGACTTATTAGACCCTCCTACCACTTATGCAGGGGAGATGGGGTTTGAATGTGGTTTGAAATCAGTTGGAATCCTGGCAACTTTGAAGTAATTTTTTTGTTTTATCTTTTTGCACTGGTTTCAGTAGCATTAGGACTTTGTCTGGGATGGCTTGCTAAGACACTGCAGTTTAAATACAAACTGGAGCTGTGCGTATATTCCATTTTATGAATGTCGATGGCTTATGAGAGCACAAAGTCAACTTTGATAGCCTTACAATTTTTTAATTATATAAGAAGTTGCAACAGCTGTATGTTTTACCAGTGGAGAAATTTACATTTTGTCCTGGTTTATCATATTTACAGATGTTACTGATACCATTGCTTCACAGTCCTCTTTTTTTACCTTGAGGTGATGACAGGGTTTTTGTCATCTATGAATACAGATACATGCATTTCTGGGAAAAAGAAATGTAACTGTTGAAGTGATGCAATCCTGAAGAAGGAATCCAAACTCTTCCTTATGCCCGGTATTACATCATTTGAAACAGTACACTATCTCAAGATCAGAAGACAGAAATTGCATCACAGTGGAAAGAATGACATCTTAACTTCCATTTGCATAAAGGTCCCATTCGCTGTCTTGGCAAAATCCACAATTACTTGGCTGAAAATCTGTTCTGCTTACAGCAGCAAATGCTATCAATTGTAGCCTCAGTACCCAAAGAAAATAAAACGCTACCTGCAGAAGGTCATTATTTAACAAAAATATACCTCCATTCTGTTAATTGTTCCGCTAAGAAACATTTAACTGAAAAGACACAAAAATAGGACATACAGGTTAAAGTGAAGTAATTCACATTTTATTTTGTTTGTATTCAAAATTGGTTGCAGCCTTTGCTTTCTGCTGTAATTTGTCTCTAATCAGCATTCCCACTGTTCTGAAAAATTGATTTGAATTCTAAGTTGATACAGGAGATGCATATAAACAGATCTCCCGCTCCGCTCCCCTCCTGTGAGGGCAGTTTATGCAAAATAAGTTTAGGGGCTCTGGGATTTAAAGTTTACTGACTTTTGTCTGTGGGAACTGGAGTGCCACTTTGCACATCCTGAACATTGTGAATTACCTGCCCTAAGGGGGATTGTTAGCACATGAATCAGAAGTGGCTGACTAATGTAGAACATCTCAAGCAAAAGGATTAGACAATAGCTGAGATGCACCAAGATGCATTTTAAATCAGCTCAAGTTAAATTAGGTGCTTTTAGTCTAATACTGCTCTGAAGTGTAATGTTGAACAATGACTGTGAAAACAGGCAGATATTTGTACCCTCACTTTGCTACAGAGATGATGTCATCTATTTATTTTCTCCTTAAAAGCAAACTACTTCCTTTACTCTTGGAAATGGTACCTGATCAGCCCTATGTGCTTCATTCATAAAGGAAGAGCACTATATTCCTCCATGCTACAAAGTCCATAGTGGTTCTCCTTTGATTATGTGCATAACACTCTGGGGAATGAGACGATTATGCACACATATTTTCCTGTATTTTTATATTGAAGAAGAGGGCTTTTTCAGATGCTCCAGAGTTACTTTCTGCTCCCTCTACAAAATGTTTGCAACAGCAGCCTCAGTGTGATGTTTGTCCTTGAGAATCCTGCTACAAAGACACCCATACCTGAGCTCAGCGCCGGTCCTCTGGGATGTGGGATCTTGCAAAGGCTGTGTCACATAATTTCTAAACTTTTAGGCAAAGTTTAAAGTGGCTAAATGGTATTCAGCTTGGTTACAAATGGAGAAGACTGATTTCATCTGGTGTAAAGAAAAAAAAAGACAGGTCTGCAGGGTGCCTCCTGCTGTGGCCTCACCTGACACACTGATCTGCTTGGTTTGCTGAACTCTCTCTTTGTGTGTAAAGACGATGCATGGCCTGACATGCTACCTCCCTCCATCTTCAAACCAGACTCCAGGGAAGCCTGAGACAGATAAAATTAAGTGGTTTGGGCCAATTCTGATCCTATTAAATGGGACCTTCATTTCATTGGATCAGAATTTGGCCCTTAGGTAGTGAAGGTACATTACTTACTGCAGAGAGGGTGTCCCACATTGGGTGCCAAAAACGACTGTGGTGGGTGGACTTCGGCTGGACTCCAGTTGCCACCCAGCTGCTCTATCCTTTCCTCCTCAGCAGCATGGGGAATGGAGAAAATATGATGGAAAAAACTCGTGGGTCAAGACAAAGGCAGTTGAATGAAGAAAAAGCAAAAGCCATGTATGGAAGCAAAAGAAAACAAAATATGTATTCTCTACTTCCCATCAGCAGGCAATGTCCAGCCACTTCCCAGGAAGCAGGGCTTTAGTACACCTAATGGCTGCTCTGGAAGACAAATGTCTTAATAATGAATGCCCCTCCTCTTCCTCTTCCTTTCTCTTGGCTTTTACTGCTGAGCAGACAGCACATGGTATGGAATATCCCTTTGGTCATTTGGGGCCAGCTGTCCTGGCTGTGTCCCTTCACAACTTCCTGCGCACTCCCAGCCTGCTGGTGGCGGGGGGCAGAATATTGAAGAGACAGCTCTGGTGCCTGCGAGACCACAGCTGCCAAAGCACCAGTGTGTTATCAACACCTCTCTAGCTAGTGATACAAAGCACAGCACTATGAGGGCTGCTATGCGGAAAATGAGCTCCATCTCAGCCAGACCCAACAGAGGCCATTTACTCTGGGCAACAGCTTTTAGAACTAGAATGCCGATCAGGCTAATGGTCTCAGCAAAAAAACAGGAATACTTACTTTAACTAGAGCTGTATGAATCACTGGTCCTATCTGGAGGAAAGCTGTGCTGGCAAGGTTTTAAAGAATAACTGAAAAATATTCTTGGATTTACATGAAACTAGATTTTTTCAGACTGTATGTCAGATAGGGAAGGGTTTTTTTCAGGTTGAATAAAATATTTCATATTGATTTGGGACATGTCTAAAGGACATGAAAGCAGTGTGAAAATAAACTCATGCAGGGTGACTGGAGCAATATTCACAAAACTGAAGACGGCATGTTCCCTTTTGTTGTGACTGTGAAACTTTGACTCTTTAGATATAGATAGGAGACTCCAACTGCTCCATAATCCCCACGTTTTCCTCTCAGAAAAATGTCCGAAATCCCAGGCTTTAGGGCTGGCTGCCCAAACCATGCCACACAGGCAGATCAAGTGAAACTATTGAGATAGATGTTGCCTGAGAAAGTAGCTCTGCTGGATTCAAGGTTGCTGGGCAACTTGTACACCATGGGGTGGGACACATGAAACAGCAGAAAATGTGATGCTGAGCACTGATTTTGGGTCCCTGCTCTGCTTGCATCCCAGCCCTGCTCCCTGTGTCCTGAGAGATGTGGAGTTCCTGGCCACTTGAAGGCATTGGTGCTTGTGTTGAAGAAAACTCACTGTGGCCACTGCAGATGATGCAAAAGAGCCTCTCTCTTGAATGCTGATGTGCCCAACCTCATGTAACCCAGGAACATTCACAGAGTAAGAGAACAGGTGGTGATTATGGTATGGGCTGGTGCCTAGGATTCTCACCTGAATTTTCCAGTCTCTGCTTCCAAGTATCTTGAAAGGGAAAAACCTGAAGTTGTCCCACCCAGAATCAGTATCACTGTGAAAGAGCTGGGTGGCCCATGATCCTAAGATCTAGCTTTAAGTAAGGTAGTAAAAGGAGTGGATATTTGACTTCAGTCTCCTACCAAATATAGTTGGCATGGCATAGGGTGCTCTTTTCCCATTTTCTGTTGTTTCAGAAATTGTTTTCAAGAAGCTTGTAGGTCTTGCCTGAAAAGTCAAAGCAAAAAACTATCACAAAAACACTGAAATAATCCTTTCCACATTTTATTTCAGGTGAAACTGTTGACTAAATTTGATTTGACATCACAAGTGTTTGCATTTTTCTGTGACTAAGTGATTCCTTACACACTCTGTGCTCAGCTGAATCTTGAGCTCTGTTGTTAGTTCAGCCTCCCTGTATTCTGCTCTGGGAATATTTAAGATACCTGTTCCATCACTGAGCCACAGCCTGCTCCGCAGGGACAGGCAGACATGCCAGCCTTGCCGTTGCATTGACTTTTCTGGCAAACTGGTTTCTGTGATAAATACCTGAGGTTCTAAAAAAACATGGCCTCAGTATTCACTTTCCAAAACCCTCATCAGATAGCTGTTGCCTGTATATATTCTACTCTGGCAAACATTTCATTCACTCTGTAATCTGTGGAAAATGTAACAATTGATCTCTGAGCAGTGTTGCTAAAAGCTGCAGCCACTTTGTTTTCACTCGGAGAGTATAAATGGCTTTTTGGCTGATTTGACTTCTGGGCAGCTCCTGGCTGAAAACATCACCATTGATTTCTCTCCTGGCCTGTCACAGACAAGCCACCCAGTGATCGAATGGCAGCCCACAACTATCAATATCCACTACTGCACTTCTTAGCTGGTGTGCACTATTTTTCAGCATACTGAACGTAGAGCTCGGCCAGAGGTAGATTTTCATCTTCAAAATGTAGGGCTTATGGGTACACACCGTGGGGACATTTTCAGCCATGAAGCAAAGAAATTGTACTGCTTGCTTGCACCCTGGCCCTTTCCATCCCCACTGAGATGTCATGCCTTGCTGGAAGACTTTTACATGTGAATTCTAGGCTGTCTTGGGGCTCCCCCCTCTTTCTTTCCTGCAGACTTGGCCTCTTATTAAAGCTCCTGCTAAAAGTGTGAATTCAGCTGCAGTGGAGGGATCTGTCTCCTTTTCCAGCTTGCTATAGACCACACATCTCAAAGCACAAGAGAGAGATGGGTGATTTGGCCCCTGCCCTTTTCTAACAGCTACAGCTTCAGGGAACTACAGGAGGTGTTTCCAGCTCTGCTGCCTGCACTCCTCATCCAACAAATGAGCAGGTTTTCTGCCTCACTCCTGGTGCTGCCTCTTTGAACCACCACATATGGGCCTACCTTGTGTAATCATCTGTTAGCTGTTCTTCTGTCACTGTAGGTTCCTCTGAAAGTGAAGCAGCTTCCTAGTGTGGGGTAGCTTTGCCATGTGGAGACCCACAGTGGGGCAGCTCTGTTCCCATGAACGTCTCCAAGAACTCAGCTGCCACTGCATGAGGATTTTGGGAGACTGAGCCAATGTCTATGCTGTGGGACTTTGGAGCACTAAACACCTTCCAGTGTAGCGTGGCTTTACCCTGTCTCATCAAACCAGCCTTAATTCTTGGCACAAAAGTACTCAAGTCTTCCAACCCCATACCTGGCTGCCAATGCCTGAGGAAGGTTATGTGAATGAAGAAAGCCTACAGCAGTATCTCCTCTAAGTAGTCTCCCAAGTTTCAACAGTGTCCAACTAAAGTACATCCTGAGTTGGAGGTGGGGGCCTGGCAGGGGATGGTGAATGCACTTTTACTGCCCCCTGAGATAGAAGCCTGGGTGAAATGGCCAGGAGGAGCCATAGCAAACCAACTAGAGCACACCTGTCCCTTGGCGCCAAAGCCAGGCCTAGCCCTGCTGAACACAGTCCTTTACAGCCAGATGTCTGAATAGGAGAAGCTGCTTCCTATGCAATGTAGTGCTGTGCTCATGAAAGAAACCTGGAACTGAGCTTCATATTTATTAGATCATCTCTAATTTGGGACATCAGTGGGAGTTTTTTGTGTTCCTCCAACAGCTTCTATCTGTGTGTATGAACTCTAGTTCCCTGCATTTCCAGGCTGTAGCACACATGTGCATCTTTGTTTAGTGCTATCAGTGCATACACTTAATGAGCAGATTCTTTGTGTTGGTTTGATCTTTCTAATTGCCAAAGTCTCTTGTTAGTGCTCTCTAATTGGTTTTTTTATACAGTCACCCTGTAGATCACACAAACCCGTATCACGCTGTAGACTGGGGTTGGGCTGGAGATCATACAAAGATGCTGAGAGAAAAAGAGGTGCTGCCCATGTGTATTTGAACTCTAATTCTATATCTTGATATGCCCACTATTCTGCGTTGCAGGACTTCATGGCAGGGATATTTCTAAGTCCCACAGTTCTCTGTTTTGCTCTATTTGTTGTAAAGCAAGAGTATTTTTCTACAGATAGCTCCAAGCTATACAAATAAAACTGGAAAACAGGAAGCAAGCCTTTAAACTCTCATGTGTATCTGTAATAATAGTGATTTTTTTTTAGAGTCAAAAGGATCCTCCTTTTTATCCATCTGCTGTGTAAGCTTTTAATTCAACTCATAGGTTGAGTTTTGCATTACCATGTTTGTGAGCCTACTTCAGCAAGGCCAAAATAGTTGTTCATCATCTGAGCTTTGTTAACAGAGGGTTACACCACAATAAGATATTTTCTCTTCATTCTCTGCTGCTTTCCTCCCACTCCATTTTTTCTGAAAACTAGATACCACTATCCTTCCTGTGGTGTTGCCTGTAACTTTGCATTACCCTTGTGCATGTACGTTGTTGCCTGAAATGTCTGCTTAGAAAAGTCCTTCTCTAGCAGAAAGTGAACATTGTAAATACTGAGTTATGCTGCACACTGTATCTCCCCACTGCAGTTCATTCCGCTCCAAAGCAAGAACAAACCTACCTGCTGAGGTGGTTGTTTCTGGCTGGGCTTGGGGTTATTGAGATCCTCAGGACAAATAGCTGTTTTAAGTGCCAGGCCTAGACCTCTGGTGAATGAGGAAACCAGTTCTGTGCCTGGAGTCCATCGAGGAGAGCAGTAACATTGAGCTGGTTTTGCACTGCAGCTAGCAGTGAAACAGACCCTGGGTTAGGGTTAGGGTTAGGGTTTATCACTCAACTGAGTCAGTTGAGATTTTCAGCAAGATGGAGAAGAGGCAAAATTAGTTAATCAGCTGTGGAATTCCTATTGAGGATGAGATGTATTGAACTCCAGTCACTAAGGAGATTAAGGAACTGGCAGTGCACACGGGTGTATAAACTAGATATATGACAACCTGCTTAGCGCAGCTGATTTCTTGAGAGCCCTTCCAGCCCCATTTTCTGTTACTGAATCCGGGAAAGCTGCCGCCTGTTTATGCAAGACAGGGTACAGGGAACATTAAGAGGCAATGCTTGAGATGCTTCTACCGATTGTTTTGTAAGTCACACACTTTTGTGACTGAACTCAGAAACAAGCTGCAGCTGAAAAAAACAACCAAACAAAAAAACTGTCCCATTAAGTAGGAACATGGATGCTGGTTTTCAAAGCAAAGTACAAGCTCTACTCATCCTTTGCTGTTGGATGAAGATTCTGCTTGTGAAATTGGAGCTAGGATCAGCAGCCAAAAAATTTAGCTGTTTAGGCTTAGCATTTTAACTCTAAACTATCACTACTAATTGCTTTTACAGATATTTATTAATGTTCAGGAAAAGAGGAATAGAGTATTGCACACTCTTCCCCACACACACTCCTGTTATAAAAGCATGTTATGGGAGATACTTCTGCTTAGGCTTGATTTACCAAAATGAGATTTTCATTTTAAGTGTCACAGACACTCATAGTGTATTTTGTGCTGGTTGGGTTTATTTTCCCAGTTGCCATTCACTTGATGACATTGCCTGGAACTCCAAGACACAGCCAGACAGATCTGCTGAACAGATGAATACTGAGGAAGTGGTTTCCCTAGTAACAATAAACACGTAACAGCTCGCACAACTTCCTGCTCTTCCTTACGGGATTTGTTTGTTTGTGTGTTTCTTACTGGGTTAGATAGAGGAGACAACAAAATTGAGGGTGGTTAAAAGTAATTCAGGATGAACTTACTGGAAGTGGGGAGAGTAGAGACTGCTGCATTTGCAAGTGGTGTCATTACAGAGTCTGGCTTTGGTTTGGTTCATAGGAGTTATCCGGGCGCATACTTTAGCTGCCTCTGAGCATGGAGTGAACAGACTCTAGTACAACTCAGATTCTTAGTTCAGAATATTTTTATAGGTGCTTTTTTTTTTTTCTTTTTTTACAAATGAAACTATTGTCACAACGGATTAAGTGCAGCTTTGAGTCAGTAATCAATTAATGGAAAGCGGAGTGGGGGAACAAATAGAGACCTTAAGGATGCAGTCTCAGTGCAGAACTTACTGCTAGAGCTTTAGAGAAGGTGAATTAAGCAGCATCTGGGAACATGGATGGATGTTCTTCTGGGTTCAGACTGCTAGTAGGGGGTTGTCTGGCTGGCATTCTCTTGCTGTGGAAGAAGAGAGGAGATTCACTCTCTAATACATTGCAAAGTATTCCTCAAAGAAAGTAACTATACTGCTGTTCAGGGGATTCTGGTATGTATGATCATTAAATTGGGTTATCTTTTTTAGTCTTCTAATCAACTAGACTATTTACAGCTCACTAGAAGCCAGGTGAAGCAATCTTCAGTACTAATCCCAGACATTGTTCATATATGTATATTAACTGTTGTGACCACTTTTGTGCCATTTTTTACATTAAAAAGGTGCTTTTGCTGAAAAATAAAGGCTACTATTACCTGTCAGTTCTCTGTAAAGCTGTGCCTTACTAAAGATGGATCTGTTCCTGAGCAAGCTGAAATGATTTTGTCTGTTGCTAGACGCAAAAACTGATAAGGACCAAACTGCAATCAGCTCTGAGTTTACTGTTAAGATAATAAACATGAACAGACACTGTACAGAGATCAG
Organism: Pseudotriccus pelzelni; assembly: GCA_035584735.1. Classification (NCBI taxonomy): domain Eukaryota; kingdom Metazoa; phylum Chordata; class Aves; order Passeriformes; family Tyrannidae; genus Pseudotriccus; species Pseudotriccus pelzelni. The sequence continues at coordinate 21,164,435 of JAWMRA010000078.1, forward strand.
CCATGCTTTCCTTTTTCAAGATCTTTGACCACAATGAAATCATGACAGTATCTTAAAGCTGACACATGTAACTCTAGTCATACAGATATTTACAGCTAAAAATGATAAGCTTGATCCTGCGAGATGCTGGATACACCCATCCTTGCTGTTTTTAACGGCAGTTCTGGGCATTAAGAGCCTTTGTATCAGACTAAGATCATCTCAACACATTACAGTGAGGAAGACAGAAAGGAAATGGCTATCAGAAAACCAAAGACAGGCTAAGATTTTATCCTTATCAAACTGAGATGTGGTGCCTCAGAAAAATATACTGATTCTTTTCCCAGGCTATATCAAGCATCAAGATGGGCCAATGCTCTTTAGTTCAGTATGACTGTAGAAATAAGTATGAGCATATTTGTAATTTGCATTTACATTCTCCCAGCATGTGAAACTCCTGCTATCACAATATTATCTTCCTATCACAGGTACCATATTTTAGGCTAGGCTTTTTAAGCAGTTTTATTTGTTTATTTATTTATTTATTTATTCTGTAAACCAGATGTATTGAAATTCTTATTACCCCAAATCATTGTCAAACCTGACAATATGATCTTGGCAAAGAACAACACTGTTTTGTGCTCTGAAGATCACTGACAGTAATGAAATAATCTTGTCTTCCAAGTTGGACCAACATTAAATCCAGCCATGTAAGAGCACATTATGTTCTTAGCTTAGTAAGAAAGCCAAGAGTTAGTAAAATCTATATTTTTGATTTTAGAATTTCCTCGAAGGGACAGAGTCTTCCAAATTATTTTACACTTTCAAGAACTTTTTTCCATTTCTGTTTGCAAAATAAACTTTGTAATTAATACGGACCAATTAAATAAATTCAGTGGGTTTATGTGTCTAATGACATGTGTGCATCAGCAGAAATCCCATAAACACATACGCAGATGTGTGCATTAATTCAGGTGACTACAGGAGCATGGCTGTATTCAAGTGTGAAAATAATAATCCAGTTCCTAATTATGTAAATGGTTGGGTATGATGATTTAAGGCAGTATATTTATTCTGTTTTCTAACTGTACATCAATGGACCCAAAGACTGTAAGTTGCCAAAGTTGAATAAGAAGTGTGATAGAAAATTTTAAACGTTTACCATTTTGTCCAATATCAAAACATTCTTGTTTTCACAGGGGTACAACACGGGCCTTGCAGTGTAATGAGTTATGAGTCATTTGAAAATGTGTGATATCCTTTGTATATCACAGATACTTTTCCCATAATAAGAAACTTTTCACCATAGGAAGACTTTTACATGACTCCTGCTTGTCTCCCAGTCTATTTCTGGGCTAAATTTACTGTAAAGAGAGAGGGTTTGCATCTGTGTATGTCAGTTCTCCAGTGTATTGAGGTCAGCTTCCATTGTCCTTGGCTCTGATGCCTGCCTGTATAAATACAAATTCCATTTCCATCCTATTATTTTTCTAATCAAGGGTTTGTCATGCAAAAGAAGATCTGAGGTGACTGTGTTTTCCATTATGCAAAACATTCCATTATGATAATATCTTCAGGATAGTCTTATAAAGGTGCCCTGCCCAAAGAAATGACAAATGAGAGCACTGAAATGGTAGACAAATCCTGCATAATTTGCCCTCTCATTTAACATTCAGGCCACAGAGTTCATCCTAATTTGCCATACACATTTCCTCTGACATTCTCAGTCTGTACATATGTTAAAAATAAGAATTGGCAGCTTTCACTGAAAAGATTTCTGTTAACTGCTTATCAAAAGATGAAGAAGAAAGGGGTTGTAAAATGCAGTCATATTTAGTACATCCTTTGCTTTCTTTTGCTTTCTCTGCTAAACTCGCACTTAGGAAAATCTACAGTCAATGAAATTTACCTTTTGAGCTCAAGTTGTTTCCATTCAGAACAAAGTAAAAAACATGCCAGCAAAGAAAACCTGATATTTCTTAGAAATTCTCTTTTCTTTCTTAAGCCAAATCCCAAGGGGCAGGGCTCCACAGAAAGGGAGTTTATTTTCTAAATCCTTTGAACACAAAGCTTTTACATTTTCTAGGACAAGATGTTTTCCTAGACAATCTCAATATTGTACCTTTGTATTAATACTTTCGTTGTAAAGGTGAATACACACATATTTTATTGTATATATTTAATTTCCATTAGATGTTTTTTCAATTATTCAAATATGAACTGGCTTACAGACTCCTGTGAAGACTTGTGTCTGAGTCTTGGCAAGCACATAGTATTTCTGCAGTTTCTGTGCATTTGATTTTTCTGTTCTCTCTTCTTGCTGTGAAAATGTGTGTGTTGTATGTGCATGTGTGTTAAATATGTAGGTCAGTGCATCTACACTGACATCTTTGGTTGAAAAAACTTCTGAATTTGTGGGGTTTTTTTACAAGATTTTAATGGTGATGACTGTTCGTGACTATTTCATATAGCCAGACAGATAAATTTTAGGGCTGTAGAAAACTTAAATATTTTAAATATCATCCAAAATACATAAATAGTCCTCTTCTTCTCTGGCTTTCTAGAGTGTCCTTCCATATCTGAGGAACACTATGCCATTGCTGGTCTTTCCTATGCAGGGATTATTCCACTATTAAACAAAGCTTAATTTAATGCAAGATCTAGCCATGATCTAGATATCAGCTTTTAGACCTTGAATGCATTTTTTTTTGATTGGTTGGTTTTGATTCTGGTGTCATGTATTGGTGTGGTCTGGTTTATCATAATCATTATAATCTTTTTAATTAAAGTCAATCCTTTGCCTTGATTTCCTGACTCGATCTCTGATATTTTAAAATGTTTTCCATTTCTACCTGCAATATTTCAAAGAGCTGTCTCCAGGTTTTTTTTTCAGTTTTATCTCATTTACTAGAGCTATTTCCAGTTCATGAAGTAATAATAAATTTGACAAAGCCCCATATGGATTGCAGATGTATTATCCTTATTGACCCATAATCTCATCATCTACTGTGCACCATTTGTGACTAACGTACACAACTGTTTTAATTCATATTTACTGAATCACTGATGCTGAACTTACTGATGCTGATGTGACATAACTACATGCAGAACTGGACTTCTCTGTAACTTCCTTTATGTTTCATGTCAGCACAGTATATACTCTTCTTTCTCAAAGATGCAGCCATCTCATCTTCTTGGAACTCCATACCATCTTCTTCGAACTAGTCTCAAGTTCAATTCTGCAAAACCAGTTTTCCAAGGTGGCAAATAATGCTTTCATTAAATCAGACACATTTGCCAGTGATAGTTATAATTTGTATTTAATGAAAAGCTTTGCTATAGATCTTTCAAAATTATGCCCTCCAAGCCATCTAACAGCAACATTCATCTTCATGATGGAAAATTAGTGTAATTCTATGTACCCTGCTCCTTGGACTTAACCAGTTGCTAGACATTTCTACCATTTCTTACTGCACTACAGGAGTCTCAACATGCCCCTTTTAGAATTATAGTTATTTGAAACACCATATGATATCCGCACTCTCTATATTGTACCCACTCAAGCCAGTTGTTTTCCTCCAAAAGCTTTAACCCACCTTTAGTGCTTCCCTCTCACCAGTTGTCAAGAGTGATAATTTGATCAATACAGCTTATGTCTGCTGTGAAGTCATACTGTGTCTGGCCCTCTGCTTCCTCTGAAACTGGCCTTAATATGTTGGTAAATATGTTCAGGATAATTTTTTCCACCAGTGACTAAGGTTAAACTTCTGTAGTTAGCTGGATCAGCTGGGTCTTTCTCTCCTTAAAATTGGTAGAGGTATTGCCTTTAGCTGCAACCTCCTTGTGTTCCTTAACATCCAAGTGTTTGTTTTGCCTACTTTGCTGGTGCTTGCAGTGGCAGCCGTCAATAGCTTGCCATTACATTTTCTGTTCCTGTAGCTTCTGACCACTTCTGACTACTTTGTTGCTCTTCTCACTTTTCTTCTCACTCTTCTTTGTCTGCAAACATAAATAGAACCAATATTCAACCAATATAACTACCAGGAACTTTCAAGTCAGTGATGTAAACATATTTTGTACTTTAAAAAAACCAAACAAACATGATCAGGATTACTGGACCAAGGCCCAGCATATCACAGCTGTATGCACAGCTAATATAGCCATATTTATGCTATTTTTTTGAAGTCTGACTTCTTCAAAGTGGTCCCTAAAAACCAAGTTTCCATCATCATGGGACAGAAGATACAGCTTCTGAAAACCATCCAATGTGCATTAATATGCATTGTTGCATTGTTATTCAGCCAGATATAAAATTCTTGGTTGCAGCAGACTGAAGGCCAACATTAGTCATCAAGTCTGCTCTTTGTATCTCCATGGTTTAGCAGGAACTGTTCAGATGGGAACTTGCCTCTCCTGCCATTTCTGCTGCCATAGCTGCTGCTTATTTCCAGGGTTCCAAAAGTAAGCCAGCACAATGTTGGATGCACACAGCTAGCAAAATGCTTGCAGCACTATCTACTTTCTCTTCTCCCCAATGTTTCTGACGTTAATTGAATCTGGATGGAGAAACTGTGTGCCCAGATCAGCTACCAGAGCATAACAGGTTACTATGCAGCTGCTGTTCGGTGGTATCTGCTCATTCTTACCTTGTAGAAAGTGCAAAGGGAACAGGGGTATGAAACTGTGAAAACCTGGACGTTCTACAAGCTGTAACACCATAGTTGTGCTGTGGTCACACACACAAAAATGAAGCACCTCTTTCTGCAGTCCTGGGCATCCAACTCCAGGCAGATGCTCACTGCAAGAGCTTTTCAGATATCACCGTATTTTTATTAATTCTTTTTGACTTTTATTCATTCTCCCTATGTGGACGAAGCTGGTGAAACAGCCAGGCTTTCTGAACCAAACCATGGTATAGCTCTGTCACAGTCAGTCTCCTGGTACTGCTGTGCCTGGTCAAAACTGGGCACTTTCTGCACAGGGCAGTTCAAACACCACCTGTTCCCAGTGCAGGAGCACAGCAGAACCGTGAGATGAAGCATAAATGAAAGGACATACTCTGCCTCTATTGCTGGATGAATCTGAAGAGTGGCTCTGTAAGAGCACATATTCTACCTGCTCAGTACCAAGCGGATCAAGTGCCACAGTATATTCCCTGCATGAAATGGTTGCACTTTCTTGACTATGAGTGTGTGAACAGAGCTGTGCTTTCTGGTTCACTATCAACACTATTATCTCTCAAATTGTATATTCTTTTAATTAAATAGCAAAGAATGTGCTTACTTAATTCTACTTTCTATTGCAAAAACATATGATAGAGGAAATTATGGATTCTGGTGTCTGCCAGGTCCCTGATACCCTTATGTGTTTTAGAATCTAGGCAATTAGAACATTCACATGGTAATTCCTCCATTATACTTTTCACATTAACGTATTTTCTTCTGAATTGCTTAGTCAAATTAATTGCACTGAGCTTTATTTTGGGTATACTAAGTATCCTTCTAAGGAGAGTTATTAAATTACCAATTTTTATCTCACTTAAGAATTGCTGTAATAATAACAGTATTACAGCAAATAAAAAAAGGAAAAGCTGGTTCATGATCTGCTATGGTGATAGCACCAATTTCTATATGTGTTGTGTTGTCAGGCAGCTTGTGAGATAGTAGAAAAGATCTACTCTTGGTTAGGGACAGGATGAGTTGTAAAGTTTTCTCTGCTGGAGTGCATATGCCTTCAGACATCAAAGCTTTTAAAATTTTCCATAGAGCAGAATGGAAATGGGACATTTTATCACCTGGGGTGCTGCCTGCTCCCTACTCCTTTTTCTGCCCAGCAGCTCCCCAGGGCAGGAGCAAAAGCTGTTCAGATCAGAGGCCAGAAGTGAGGGCATACTCCTGGCTATGGCTGTGGGCGTCCACTGACACTGATAGATGCCAGGACAAAAGAAAAAAAAAAAAGCAACCCTGTTTTTCTTGGGACCTACAGGAGACATTTCTCACGCTCTGACCTTCAACTTCACATCTCCCTTCTCCTCCAGCATGGTATGGAAATAAACTGTAATAGTGTAGCACTGACAGTCTGTATTATAATCCCTCTTATTATAAGAGCGGGTAGATGTCTGGTTACAAAATGGAAATGTCCTAAAATACACACCCAATTTCTTTGTCATTAGTCTACAGCAACATGAGAAAGCTATGCATGACACTACATGTGCTGCACAGAATTGGTCAGGGAGCAGCAGTGAGAAAGACACAGCTGTCTCCTGCAGATGCAAAAGGTATCTCTGAGCAGTATCAACTATGAGCCATGTCAAATATTAATATGTAAGGGTGACATTTTTATTTATTTTTATTGGGTGATTATCAACTTGTGAGAAATACAGGCCAAGAGTTGAGTCTGGGAAAACTAATTATGTCTGGAATTTATCTTGATAAAATATAAAGGCAGATTATGTTCCTTGGGTTAAAAGCTGTTAGCATAAGTATGAGATTATGAGTTCCTTGGTTCTTTTCTGTTTTAAGAAAACAGAGAGAGAGAATTTTTAAAGAAAAAACAAGAGTAGTGAAATAATGACTATGTGCATGCTGCAAGAATTTGTGGTTTAGGCTGCTAGGTACTTCTACTAAATATTCTTGCTGATTTTAAGTGTCATGTCCATTACCTCAGCCAAAAGACAGTTATCACAAGCGCTAATAATCCTCCCTATAGTTTGTCCTTTTGTTTCTAAAAGATCATCTGATCATCTGATTCTCTTGGGGAAAAAACCTGGGAGATAATCCTTTTAAAGGCAAAGTACACACTGAAAAATCTCATTTTCATTGCTGTCAGACACAGCCAAAGTGCCACTGCCTATACACAGGCCAAAGGAAGAGGAGGTAAAATATTTGGGCACACACTAAAACGTTGTATATCTATGAAATCTCCACGTCAAATCCCAGCTAAATCTTCTCTGTCTGGCTTGAGATAAATAATCACCCAACATTAACCAGCAAAGTTAAAACGTTGGGATTTTTTAACCACATTTTTAATTGAACAATTCCATATCTAAGTTCTTGTCTAGTAGTTACTCCAAATATTTTACCATGTGGTTTAGATTTGAATCCTGAGGATTAATATTCTCAGCCTACACTTGAGTTTTCATGTTGGTGATCATCATTGCTAACCATCTGCCTCTAGTCAAATTTCTTTTATAGAGGCCTTTTTTAAATTTATGTATTCATTGAGGATTTGCTGCACAGTATGACAAATACCCATCTGTCATGACGTTCTCAACTTCATCGGTTAGGCTTTCTGAGAAGCACTCAGAACTCTCTACCTCATACCCACAACATTAAAGCGACAGCGTTTGTGTCTCCTCTTGCACCATTTCCTCTTTACCAAGGGCTGGTTCTTCTCCCATGAATACACCTGCTCCTTAGTGTGAGTAGTGGCACTGGGAGATCCACTTACAGTAGAGGTAATACAGGTTATCTGGTTAATAAATTAAGTTCATCTGCCAAGTCCACAGTTTTTCAGTGGCAGACAGCTATCTCCTCACAGTCACAGAGGGGTACAGCCCCTTCAGAAATGGCGCTTAGCAACCCACACAGGTAGAGACGGCAAGACTGCTCTGCACTACGGTCCTTGGGGTTTTCCTTCCTATTAACTGATAATGTGTGAGCTGCTTGCAGGATCTGATGTGTAATTTAAATTGCTATTGACAACGGCATGGTGACAGAGACATTTATTAGTTAGAGCACAAAACCGAGGTAGGGAAACTGGCGACGAAGCAAGTAAATACATAAATATAACCATGCTTAGTCAGATCATTCATCTGTCATCTTGACTGCTTTTCAGATAAGAAAATAGATATTAAGAAGCTTGTACACTACTATGAGAGAGTCTAAGGTGATAGGCTGGCCATGGACTAACACTGTGACTTTAAACAAATTCATTGTCAAGGGTCCTGCCATACATAGCAGGGGGCAGGTGATAAAATTATGGCCTCAGCTCCTGCTGCCCCTCTATTCAGGGAATGAGTCAACATCAAAGTGATTCAAGGTCTTTTCTACTCCCACGTCCCTCAATTTCCCTTTGCAGTACTGGAAGGAACAAAACAAGAGGGATTTCTCCCAATATTTGTAACCTCAGCAGTTGGTCTAGCTATGACTATATTTTTAATTCAAGTCAAAATAACTAATGATTAAATTTGCTTTGTGAAGGTGCAGTCTGAGCTGAAGCTTCATGACTGCTTGATGCCTCTCAAAGCTGGGGCTGTTGCTGACAGGAACCATCCCCTCCTTTCCTGTCTTTCAGCTCACATTTTCCCTTTCCCCTCTGCTGGCACTAGCAACTCTGCAGCCATGCCAAGAGCTGAAGAAGGGAATTGCTGCAACTGGAAGTGCAGTGGGTTTTGCTGGTAAGCTTTCAGCTGGGGCAATGCATTTCTCTCCTTCCCACTGCCCTGGGGGTCCTGCTGTGGGAGAAATGCCGGGAGTGGGACAAGGTATGGGACCATCTCCCTCAGGGGGCTTAAAACAACTGTGATTCACAGCCCTCCAAGGATTTCCGTGGAGGAAAAACAGGCCTCGGGAAAAAGGATGCATGTGCCAGCTTTAGGTTAAATTCCCTTTTCTATCACAGATTTCCTACCTGACTTTGAACAGGTTATTTTAATCTCTCTTTGCCTTAGATTTCTCTGTCCAAAACAAAAGACAGAGCAGAACTTTTATCTTTCAGAACAAACACATTACAGATTTTGAGGTGCTGAGGTGCCCAGGTACTCTGGGAATAGGGGCACAGAAAGACTTTTGATAGGTCTGCAAATATTTTTTAAGGACTTCTGCCTCAAGCTTCCTGTTTTAATTGCCTTAATTGCAGACAGCATTTGTACTGCACAACTAAGGTCTTTGTAGCTTAATACATTGTAAACATCCATGCTTTTGGCAAATCATTGATGTAACTGAATTCCAGATAATAGAATTCAAGGTATAAATCTGAGATAGGTATATTCAAGGTATAAATCTGACAAAGGATGGAAGGGGGTTTTTTCAGGCTCTAAAAAACATTTTCACCGTGCTTCAAGTTTCAGTAACTTTTAGTAGCATCACTCAACAACAGAGTGAGCAAGCCCTCCATGACAAAAATCCCAGCTCCGGTCTATTTTTATGCTGTTACCCTTAGTCAGTCATACCATAGCACTACTCACTCCATCTGAACCTCAGCCTGATTTGAGGAGATCAATTCAGACCTGACATTGTCATCTTTTTTCCTAATATATGGTTTTGTTCGTGACCAGACCCATCTCTTACAGGGCTTCAGACTAATATACTTGTATCAATACAGAGCAGACAGAGTGGTTATTTGGACCATAACCATTTTTCCAGAAACGGATGATACTACTGCATCAATACTGTCATTGTGGTGCTCTTCCTAGTCTAAAAAGCTCTGTTCATAGAGTAATCTTTGAAATGTTTATCCCTAGGATAAAAATATCCTTGGTGTAGCCATAACAAGTGGTAGAGAATATCCTTTTTGCCTCAGAAATTGAGATTAGAATGTCTATGTTTATACCTAAAGGAGGATACCACTAGAAATAAATATTTAGTAAGGTGGTGATATTATTACAAGGGCAGATTTTCATTCAATAAGAAAAATTCAGTCTTGCATTTACAAAACTCAAATGAGAGATTACAGACTAGTTATTCTTGAATACATCTGTCCAGCTCTGGCAATCTGATTTTAAAGGGCTGATTACCAGAAAGCACAGGCACCAGCACTTTTTACATAGAAGGTTCTGGAAAGATGCTGGGACCAGGGGTATTCAAAGTCATTGGTCTGTTTCTGAAACCAGCTTTACCACATACTCTTTTTCTGACCTTGGAAATGCACTTCATTTCTCTATATTTAAGTTCCTGCATCTAGAAAATGGGGATTAAGAATGTAGATGCAAAGCCGCTCTAAGTTTATTGATATTTGCGGCTTTCAGAGCTTTAATGGGTAGCACCATACAAAGGCGAAGAGTCCTTTACATTTTACTGAAGTGATTCATTTTTCAGCTGGCCACAGTGCTGTATCGAAAATCTTCAATGAGTGAGAACTTGCCAATTTGAAGAAATAACTGATTTATCTAAATAGTTTTTCAAAGACATATAGAGAAATTGGTACAACCCCATCATGGAGATAAATTTATATCAGGGTAAGTGCCTCATATTGATTAAGCTTATGTCAGCAAGGAATCAACTTGCTAATGCCATGAAAGGCACTTTTAAACTGAAATAAGAGTGTCTACACAGGGGATTCGTTTAATATTGGCATTTTTTTTCCAAAAAAAAAGACAAGCTTTTAAGTCTTATATCCCTAGTGCTGTGCATTTATGAAAGAGAAAAGAAGAGTCAATAGAAGTGGCATAGCAGACATGGCAAAACCAATTAGTGCCTGTCCTTGGCACTCTGAGTGCTACACTGGCTAACAATTAGGCTTGCTATGATTTGAAGCATCTTTGAGCCTGCTGCTATTTAACACAATATGTGGGAACACAGTTCTGTCACATTTTTTTAATGCTCAAGCTATGCTGACTGGCATATCCCAGAGACGTGAGTTCAAGGCTGTGGTTTTATGGCAGCCTGATTTCTACTGCAGATCAGCTGCAACTATGAAATCACAAATACATCATTTGTGAGAAGAAGCAAAAAGTCCCTCCCAAAGCAGTTCGGTGAACCCTTTTGCTTGCTGTGGCAGTGATGTGGACGAAGTTTACGATGAGCTGCTCTAGCCCTTCTCTGCTAGAAGGAGGACTCAGACTTCCAAACTTTTAGTGCCATCACATATACACTTGGAAGAATGTAAGTGTAAGCACAGTGCAGACTTTTAAGCAAATATTTTCATCAGTCTGCATTTTTAAAAAATCATGATGCATTAAAAGAAGCAGCCATACAATTGTAAAAAAGTATGTAAATAAAATATAAAATTTCGATGCCTTTGCAGAAATACTTTGTCCATCTGCCTAGCTATAAATGGCAGAGCAACCATACCCAAAGCAATCACCATCAGCAAAGTACTTCCCGAATTTTAACAATGATTTCAACTTAAATTGATAATAACACTTAAGAGCCAGCAGGTAGGTATCTCATCTTTTCCCTTCCCATCCTTTTGTTTTGGTTTCTATTAAGTGTTCATATTTTTATGTATATCCTTCTTCATTAATTAAAGAGCTCAAAAGATTGAAGAATAAACATGAAGTCCTTATCTCTCTCACTTTCCTGGTAAAGTATATAACAATGGGCATGAGTGGACCTTGCTTCCAATGAGAGTCAAAATGGGAAAAGATGTTTTCGTGAAAATAAAAAATTACATAAACATACCAGAATCTTTTGGATGTTACATACTCAGACAGCCAGCTGTTGCACTAGCTGTGTCTCCTAGATAATGGGCTCATTCCCGCTGTGCAGGCTTGAGGCTGAGGGCGCTACTACAGTAGTATGTGCTGTAAGGGGCTGTGACTGCTGAGACCAGCCAGCCCTGGGGATCAGGCCAGTGTGACACTTTGAGATAAGGAAGCAAACCTTGACAGACTCTGTATTTGGCACCTGGACAACTGAAGGGGACAGAAGACCTGGGACACTGAGAGAACCTGTTTGTCCTCCTGGTCTTCAGTGCTGAGAACTCTGCAATAGTTTTCTTAATGTCAGCAATGCCCTATGAAAATACACAGAATTACAATAACCATCCCTGCAGATGGTAAATGTGTGTCTTTCCATAGATAAGTTCAAATCCAGTAAAAATTACGCAATCTTGTTAGTCACTAAGAAAAACAGAGACATTACAAGATCCAGAAACAAAGAATCCAAATGCACCCACCAGTGTGCAATATGTTAATGTTCTGACAGGGATACTAGGGAAGGAGAGGCTTGAACAATCTGCAGTTGGGCTAAATGTGAGTGATACAGAATGACTACCTGTGACAAAAGGGAATGAAATTTTATCATCCTTAAGGTAACATTCCCTACTGTGAATGTTGAGATTTTTATGAAGTGCTCCTTTTTCGCCTCTTTGAAGACTGCGGGATCAGACTAAGGATGGTTTATCTGGGGCCCACATGGGATATCTGATATACTGCTAGAGGTGCCGCAGTGTTGAACAGTTGTTGTGCAGCCAGAGTCAAACAGTAGGGGAAATACTGACTATAAAAGTCAGCTGCAGAACTGGAGGAAAGTCTAGAACAGTAATCCTCTCTATCCTTAAGACAATTCCTTTCACCCAAACAGCCCAAAATTTCTGAAAAGAATTCTATTTCAAAATACAGCTGACCACTCCTATGGGAAGAAGCATGTATTTAGGGGAGAAGTGCTTACAAGCAGATCCTTGTGCATTCCTTTCAATCTTGCTGGGCAGTTTGCCTCTGTTTATGCTGGTTAAATATTTAAAACTATCTTTACAAAAAAAAGCAAAAGCTAATAAGATTTTTTCTAAAGGGAAAGTTGATATTGTCCTTTAACATGTATGAAGCCACATTCCATTGAAAAAGGCAAAATGCAGGCTTGGAATTACTCCTGCTCTGATCTCATCCTGCTTTCTCTCTAAATAGCATTCATGGAAAATATGCACCTAAAAGACTCATAAAAACAACTTTCCTCCACTCTATCTCCCCACCATATACACATACCTTTTCAATTTGTGTATCTTGAAATACTAATGCAGCAAATATGATCTGAATCTCATTTACAGCAGTGGAAATGGGGAGTCATTTCTTTAAAAGGAAGGTACTTAAAGCACGGCAAGAGCAGTGTGAGGCCAGAAGTAAGAGCTCATCACATAATTTCTCCTTACATCACAGCCTTGTGAGGCTCTACTCCCTTCCCTTGCATCTGTGAAATCAGCAGGTCTACTCCAGGGAGTAAGGATTGCCATCTTAGGCCCTTAAATCAGCCTCTCTGTGTTTGAAGAACAAGAGAGAGTCTGTGTTTTCAGGCGCTGTATGTAACTGTAGGAGAACTTGCTCAAGAAAGGGAAATAAAAAAAGAATAAAAATGTTCGCATTCTCTCTGAACAAAATGAGCTGTGATCTGCAATTGCCCTTTTAAGAGTTGTGACTTTTTCTTGTTCTCCGGAAAACTTCTGGCAGCAGCAGTTGGGCTGCAGCCCCTGCGCCTCTCACCCCAGCACAGAACATGTCAGGGAAGGCAGGCAACATACGGCTTTAATTTGCAAGGGATCATCTACATTTCTTCTGAACAGAAAAGAAAACCAAACCAAATCTCCACATACTCCATCTATCTTGAATAAACAGCATTAAGGAAAAAATGCTGTGGGTATTGGGAGGAAGAAACTCTTTGTAGTTTGCTTTGACTGCACATACCGCTTTTCCTCACGCCTCTTTAAAACATATAAAATCACTGTAATGGGGGGCTGACGTACACCAGTGCTGGTCAAAAACTGCTCTTCATTCCTGGCCCATGCTACCCGGCAGAACATTTGCCTTACAATAGGTATCACTCAGCAGGAATAAAATACCACTGACTTTAGTGGCTAGAGATGCATTTCCATTCTATTTCTCTTATTCCCACAACCCCCAAATACAAATAAAAGTACAGTTTTTAATCTAAATTGACAACTGCAAACTAACATAACGAATTAATAAAAGGCATATATAAAGGCACCTGGGATGAATTTGAGGGTAAGGTGACCTGGGCCACCCAATGGTAAGAGAATTACTTTGTACCTTGTCAAATGCTTGTTTATAACAACTGCCTCTGCACTGAGATGACTTTCTAAGCACTTGGCTGTACTGCCTTGAGACCCTTCACTGCAGAAAGTATTCTGGCTGCTGACTGCACCACCACCTATGGTTCATGTTCAGCTCCTACTGATTTTCTTTGCCAATCACCGCATGCGTTTGTTATTTTTGTCAGCACAGGCATTTTTCCAAGAATCTTCTAGATGTTCCAAGAAACAGTCAATGTCCAAGGTAGGCTTTTAAATTTTAAGGATTTTGTTCTTCTGTCAAGACTACATCTGTGAGATGCTATGGCCTGTGGCCCTGGGACAGATGGCTATGTCACTGGCATGCTGAAATGGGAGTATTGCCCAGGTACTTCTCCTCCAGAATTTTGTTTTGTAGACCTCTGTGTCTCAACTTCTTTTGTAGACCTCTCTCTCAACTTCTAGGGTCAAACAGTTTAGTTTAAGGAGTGTGTATTATCTGCATTAACGATTTTATCATCAGAAATATATGGTAGTTTTAATATGGCGATGTAAGGGTGTACCTTATTTCATCTTACAATTTGAGATGTATGACACTGTAATCATCTCTCCTCTCTTTCGCTGCATTTACAATCTTGGTACTGATAATTCAGCAAGTGCCCCTGGTTGTACATCATGAGGACTTGATGTGTACTGCCAATACTCAGATTGAAATGAGACCCACCTGAGCTGTGGACATGTACTGCCTCATTTGGAAACTCCAAGAGACTTCATGAATTTAGTATAGACATTGCTGCTGCCCATCATACATTACAAATTTTAATCCCTCTCTCTACCCAGATCTCAAAATCCTTTCTTTCCATACAGAACTAATGCCCCTGCACCCAAAAGTATTAACTTCTCTAATCAGCCAAGATTCATGTTCAATATGAGACAAAAATCAACTTTTAACTTTTGTTTGCACAAACTTTTCTTTGGGTTAGAATCATCTTTCAGTTAAGAGAAATTGCTTACCATTTGCTAGGATACTCCTGAATTAAGTTATCTCTGAAAGGAAGAAGATGGTAGCTTTAGAATAGAGAAGACATTAATGATGTTAAGGATGGGAGAAAGACTGGCATTTATGAGCTAAGAAAAAAGGAGAGACAATTACCTTACAGTCTGTTGATTTGGAGAAAGGTAAGCGGAAGAGGCGGTGGTGTGTGAAGCAGAAAGAAATTACAGTGTACTGGCAGACCAGCATCTCTGCTGAGTCCCCAGTTTTGGGTGTTGGGCAGAGTTAGGAAACCTAGTGACCATGTGCACTTCTGTGGGACAAGATCCGTAGTTTTCCTTAAGGATCAGGTCTGAAAGAGGAGAGGGAGAATTTCCTGTTTTGTGAGAACCAGTCCCTCATCAACAGAGGTGTGTTTGGTCTATGAAGATAGTCTCTGGGAGTTCACGCTGGAGCTTAATAGTCATTTTCAGCAGCAAAACTACAAGGAATACAGCTGTGCACAGGATAAAGTATGTTGCAGCCCTGGAACATCAAATGTAAGACCAGAGTATGACGGTGATTTGATGGCAGAGAGTGTTCACTGCTGTAGTAATGGACGGGCATCAACACATCTTAGATTTCTTGCTCAGGCACAATTTAAACTTATCTGGTGTTTTGGACCACAGAGGATTAAGCTCTAATGATGAGTTTTGTGGTTTGGGGTGTTTGAAATGTAGGACAAGTGCTTCTGGGAAGATTCTTTTTCACATAGGATTTTCTTCTGTTATGTGAAAAATCATTAAACAGTTAAAACTAGCAAGTTTTAGGAATTTTTCTGAACTTACCAGCTCCCAGCCCTCCCACAACACCCCCTCCATTCCCACTTCTACTTTTTCTTACTGAGCTGGTGTTACTGATACATCTGAACTCGCAGCAGTTCTGAAGTTGCATTTAGCCTGTAGATAATTACCGCATTTAGATAGTTACTGCTTCAGAAACAAAAATATAGCTTGTTATTCCAGAAATGTGTCTGCTTTTTCTTCTATACCAACTGGTCTGAAAAAATCTGTTATCTACATGTACAAACCTTTCCTGTATACACTGCTCTTTCCACTAGAACCATCTTCTAGCTTGTTGCAGAGAGCAACTTAGAACAGCAACTTCTCAGTGTTTTTTCAGTCTGAGAAGTGTTTCCTAAATATTTCAAAAGCAGACCCCCATAGATAGAATTTCAACCAACTGATGATGGAAGTAGGCGTCTTAATTACCTTTC
The DNA here is from genome assembly GCA_035584735.1 of Pseudotriccus pelzelni. Taxonomy (NCBI): domain Eukaryota; kingdom Metazoa; phylum Chordata; class Aves; order Passeriformes; family Tyrannidae; genus Pseudotriccus; species Pseudotriccus pelzelni. The sequence continues at coordinate 21,180,343 of JAWMRA010000078.1, forward strand.
TTGGATTGCATGATGTGTCCCCAGGTCTAAAGAGGACAGGCAGAAAGCCAAGAGGGCTTTCCAAGACTAGTCAGAAATTCACACTCATTTTCTATGAGAAAGAGAATGTATAATACCTGTTCCTATCTAAAGATCTGGTGTTCAATCGTTTTAGGATGAACAGGGAAACAATACTGCCATTTACGGCTGGATATAAATTCGGTTTTGTGCTAGAAAAGAGTTACTAATTTTAATTAGTGAATGTAGACCTGAAGAGAAAAATCTGTAGCTTAAAACTATAAATACAATATTCAAGGAATCAAACTTTTTTTCACCAGAAGATGGAAAAAGATATTTGTGTGTATCATTTTTTAACTACAGCCCTCTGAGAAAAGAGTTTTTGACAGAACTCAATGAACCTCAGTAAACAAGGACATCAGCAATCAACATATTTAAGGATGTGCAATTTCTAAACAGGATCCCACTCCTGCAGTCGTTACACAGCATGGATTTTGCTATTAATTAGTTTGAATGTGGGACAGTACTACAGGGAGAAAGAAAGTGGCCTAAATAGCATGGTCCAAATTTTATCTATAGCTATCCAAGAAATACGGATGTCTTCTATTAACCCTTGCCACCTGTGACAGCTAGAAATAACTGCTGGACATGTCTTACTCCTAATGGACTTTTGCAGCTCATTAGTACGTAAGGCGGAAAGGGTGAGAGCATGCTACAGAGAAGGAAGACAGCTGGCTGGAGAAGTTCCATGCCTGATTCAGCTCTGAATGGCAAAATTAACCTTCAGACAAATATAAGGACATTCATATACATGATGCAGAGGCTTGGTTACTGAATGGAGAACGGGGTTGGGTTCTTCTCCTCTCCAGGAGCAGTTTATTGCTCTTACTCAATTACAGAGAGTACAGTATATCCCCCATTCAGTCTCCATCATTTCGCTGGACTACACTTTTCAGCAGAGCCAACAGGACCTCCATTCTGTTTGTGCAAAGGGGCTTTGGACCTGCAGAAGTGGGCACTGCTGGCGGGCACTCTATGCCCAATTCACCCCCTCCCCAGAATATAGCAAAATTTTCAAAAGCTTGATGGGAGGTACTGCAAGTCACGGAGCATTCATCTTGAATTACTCTGGAATAGCTGACCACTAGGCAGAGGGGGGAAGGGGAATGGGAAAATCCTGCTGGGATTATTTTCGTATCTCAGGCTGCTGCTGTGGACGCGATGGAAGGCGCAGATAACGCAGTGGCAATAGCTCGGTAGCGAGATACTTAAAGCATCTCTGGGGGGAGGCGAGTTTTGGCCACTGGCACATCACGGCGGCGTGTGTGCGATGTGCACATCGCGGTCTGTGCCCGCATGCTGCCGCCGCTCCTGACCGCGCCCCAAGTGACCGCAATAAACCCGTCTCCCCCATTTCAGCCCTCCACAGACCCCCCGACTGCTCACTGCTCCCCGGAGCAGAGCCCTGACAGCGGCACGGCCTCCCCCCACCAACCCTGCCCTTCGGTGTGTGACAAACATCGATCCTCCCGCCGGCATTAGCCCGCCTGCCCTCCGGGGAGGCGCCGGGACCCGGCTCCATCGGGGTGCCTCAACCATCGTCATCACCGGGACACCCAAAACCACTCCCAGGACGGCCGGGACCTGCACGGCGCGGCCTCGTCCCCCGCTCCCCCCCCGCGGCAGGGATCCTTCCCCCGCGCCGCCCCCGCCGCCTTTGTGCGCGGCGCGGGACAGCCCCGCGCCCGCCCCCGGCTGAGGCGTTGGGAGACGGTCCCTTACGCAGGAAAGTTCGGCGTCGGTTTCAAGGCTCCTCCCTCCGGTGAAGGCAGACTGCGGGGCGCCTGGAAACCGGTCGGAGGGAGCGCGGCGCGGCGCGGCGAGGGGCGCGGGCTCGAGGGGCCGGCACAAATGGTCAGGCGGCGGCGGCGGCGGAGGCGACGGCGGTAGTCGGAGGCGCGGCGGTCGCAGCCGCCGGTGCGGGGAGAGCTGCGCGCTGCGGCCGCGCGAGTGGCGGCCGGGGCTGCCCCGTCCCTGCCCGAAGCTCCCTTCATGAGTCGCAAGTTCGGGCCGGGAGGAGCAGAGGCGGCGGCGGCGGCGGCGGCGGCGGGGCGGCGGGAGCCCGGCAGGGCAGGCGGCACCGACTGATCATGGCCGAGCGGCGCGGGCCGGCGGCGAGCGGCGGCGGGGAAGTTGGCGGCGGCCGGTGCCCGCGGCTGCTTCTGCTGCTGGTGCTGCTCTGGGTGGCGGCGCTGCCGGCCGGGGGGCAGTCCAACGGCGAGCGGGGCATCTCCATTCCGGACCACGGCTACTGCCAGCCCATCTCCATCCCGCTCTGCACTGACATCGCCTACAACCAGACCATCATGCCCAACCTGCTGGGCCACACCAACCAGGAGGACGCGGGGCTGGAGGTGCACCAGTTCTACCCGCTGGTGAAGGTGCAGTGCTCGGCCGAGCTCAAGTTCTTCCTCTGCTCCATGTACGCGCCGGTGTGTACCGTGCTGGAGCAGGCCCTGCCGCCCTGCCGCTCCCTCTGCGAGCGGGCCCGACAGGGCTGCGAGGCCCTCATGAATAAGTTCGGCTTCCAGTGGCCAGACACTCTGCGCTGCGAAAAGTTCCCGGTGCACGGGGCCGGCGAGCTGTGCGTGGGGCAGAATGCCTCCGAGCGCGGCACCCCCACGCCCGCCCTGCGCCCCGAGAGCTGGACCAGCAACCCCCACCGCGGGGGCGCCGGCGGCGGCCCCGGGGGTCCGGGACCCGGCGAGCCCCGCGGGCGCTTCACCTGCCCGCGGGCGCTGAAGGTGCCCTCCTACCTGAACTACCGCTTCCTGGGGGAGAAGGACTGCGGGGCGCCCTGCGAGCCCGGCCGCCTCTACGGGCTCATGTACTTCGGGCCCGAGGAGCTGCGCTTCTCCCGCACCTGGATCGGCATCTGGTCGGTGCTGTGCTGTGCCTCCACCCTCTTCACCGTCCTCACCTACCTGGTGGACATGAAGCGGTTCAGCTACCCTGAGCGGCCCATCATCTTCCTCTCGGGCTGCTACACGGCGGTGGCCGTGGCCTACATCGCCGGCTTCCTCCTGGAGGAGAGGGTGGTCTGCAACGAGCGGTTTGCCGAGGACGGCTCCCGCACCGTGGCCCAGGGCACGAAGCGGGAGGGCTGCACCATCCTCTTCATGATGCTCTATTTCTTTGGCATGGCCAGCTCCATCTGGTGGGTCATCCTCTCCCTCACCTGGTTCCTTGCTGCCGGCATGAAGTGGGGCCACGAAGCCATTGAGGCCAACTCCCAGTACTTTCACCTGGCTGCTTGGGCCGTGCCGGCCATCAAGACCATCACCATCCTGGCCCTGGGACAAGTGGATGGGGACGTTCTCAGCGGCGTCTGCTTTGTGGGCATCAACAACGTGGATGCCCTGCGGGGCTTCGTGCTGGCCCCCTTGTTCGTCTACCTGTTCATCGGCACCTCTTTTCTGCTGGCTGGCTTTGTGTCCCTCTTCAGGATCCGGACCATCATGAAGCACGACGGCACCAAGACAGAAAAGCTGGAGAAACTCATGGTGAGGATAGGCATCTTCAGCGTCCTCTACACGGTGCCGGCCACCATCGTCATTGCCTGCTATTTTTATGAGCAAGCTTTTAGGGAACAGTGGGAGAGGAGCTGGGTCACACAGAGCTGTAAGAGCTATGCCATTCCCTGCCCCAACAACCATAGCAGCCACCACCCGCCCATGAGCCCCGACTTCACTGTCTTCATGATCAAGTATCTCATGACTTTAATTGTGGGCATCACCTCGGGCTTCTGGATCTGGTCTGGGAAAACCCTGAACTCCTGGAGGAAGTTTTACACCAGGCTCACCAACAGCAAGCAGGGCGAGACGACCGTCTGAGACCCCTGCCTGCCGGGCCAGGGGGATGTGGGCGGTGAAAGGACCGAGGCTTTGACTCGAGAACCAGCTCCTTACGAAGCCTGGGCAAACTTTGGGGACCGCAAGTGTCTTCCGCCAGCGGCAGGGAGTGGAGGACGAGCAGGGGGAGACTTCGGGCCTGGGACCACCCGGCTCTGCCCTCCCAGCGCTGCTCGGGTTGTCTCCTGTAGGAGCTGAACGCTTTGTCAGGTTGGGGAGAGGGATGTAAATAGCCTCTGTAAGATTTTGTAAGTATATTTGTATTTAAATTACGAAAAACCTCACTTTTTTAATTATTTAGGACACTTTTAACCCGTTTGCGGATTTCACTTCCTCGCTCTCCCCCCCCCCTTTTTTTATTTAAAGAAAAAAAAGGCTTTGGATTTTTATTTCATAGGGCAGGATGGGAAAAGCTGCTGGTAAGAGAAACTAAAAAAAAACCCCTTTCTTCTCCCCCACAGAGGTTTTGTGATGGTTTTGCTTGGAATTTCAGCTGCACGAGCAGCAGGGCCCGGAGCAGGGCTGCGGCCGCGGCCGGGATCGCCTCCTGATCCGGGCTGAGTCCTGATCCCGGCCCCGAGGTGGGGATGGGCAGGAGCGCCGCTTCCCGCCCCGGCCCCGTGTGGAGGAGGACGGACCCTATCCCGTTCCCGTACGGGGAGGACGTGGAGCCGCCTGGCCATGGCGCAGGGACGGCGCTGCAGCGAGGCCGGCCCCGCTGACCCGGGCCCCTCTCGGGGGGTGCGATCATCCAGCCCTGCCCGGCTCTGTGGGGGGAGCCCCTCGCGGTGCCGCGGCTGGGGCGTCTGCGGGGCCCACACGGCTCAGGAGGAGTTGGCCCCGTTCCCCGCAGGAGTTGGGGTTCAGCACCGCCTGCATCTGTAGCACGTCCGATGGCTCAGGAGGTGGCTGGGGACAGAAAGACACCGAAATTCCCTGCTGCTGTGGTGTTTGCTAAGCCCACTTTGCAGGCCGGGGGAGCCCCGCGGGTGCTCCCTCCGCCGCCTGCCCCGGTCCCTCCCGCCGGGCTGCGGCCGGCTGGGGTCAGCAGGATCAGGAAATGCGGGCTCTGTGGAAAATGCTCCGTCGGAATAAAACGCAGTGTTCAGTTTGAGGCTTTTGTTGGTACACCCCTCCCCTCCCCCCCAATTATATTGATACACCGGCTCTTCATATGGGAAACACTGGAGCCGTTGCCATTCCTCTGAATTTTAATTCATTGAGATTTAATTCATTACACATTATGAGGGTCTGACGATTTTTGCCAGTAGTAAAAACGATGGAAGGGAAAACAGAAAACCAGAATGTTTAAGCACTCTGGTGAGGTGTAAGACTTGAAAGAATCTCTGCTTTCTTTTCCCCCTCTTTTTCGGTCCAGTGATAACATTGCATACTGCAAGGATAAGATACTATGTGTGCAGTATATCTACCACCGTGTATGCTCCTGGGTGTGTGGGATTGTGCTTCTAATACATAAAAAAAGTTAAAAGATTAAACTGTAACTTTTGACAGATGCATTGGAATATGTAGACCTCTGTATGAAAAACAGCAGAATGCTTCTCTCCTGATTGTATTGTTTTAAACTTTTTTTTTAATATTACAAATGCCTGTATTTAGGTTCATAAACATTATCTATGCCTACCATACCCTGAAATGCAAAATTATTTTAATTTGGTATGCATTTATTTCTGTTCATTATCACAAGATCATCTATATTTATAGAGGAATAGAAATTTATATATATTAAATACCATATTTTTAATTTCTCTGAAATAAATTGAGGTTTTGTACAAAACTATCTTGTCCCTTTATGTATTCCTCTGATGAACTCAAATACTGTGTGAAAGCAGTGTATATACTACAGGATGTGTGGGATTCCTTTTCTCTTATGTTGAGTTCACAGTAACAAGCTGGAATTCCATGTAGGAATTCATTGTGCATTTTGTTTTTGGTTCTGGGCCAGTCTAGATTAATCGTTCAAAAGAAGTAATATAAACTGTTCAAGATCTCTGACAGGGTACGGTTGGTGGTGTGAAATCCAAGAAGAGATCTGCTATATGGCAGGAGAAGAAAGAAGCGCAACTGTTCTTGTTTTTTTAGGTGGTTTTTTTTTGGTTGCAGAAAAGGGTTGTCTCAACTTAGCCTTTCTTCTCCCTTTCCTATTAAAATACACACACAAAAAAAATTCTCTTAAAATGATATTGTGCTTAAAATGACCCTCAGACTATGCTACAATTTTGTCAGAACCTTTTAATGAGTAAAATAATTTTGTTCTCTTGAATTTTGAATGTTTGGTTAATCCAGAGTTAAGCAATAGTTTAACTGGACAGTTTAAATGGAAGCATTTCAGATCTATGGAAAGTACACACATTCTTTAATCTTTCAACACAACACATTCCTTTTTTTTTTCTTTTTCTGTAATTTGTTTTTCAAAGTGCCAATCTGTAAGTATGGGTTTGTTAGGAAAGACTGAAAGACTGATTAATTTTTAGTGTTATGAGCTAGTAAAGCATTTCATTATGTAGATCTGGAGGCAGATGTAAATGATTTTTGGCTTGTTTACTTTTTTCAAATCATGATGCATAAACGAACAGAGGGAAGTTTAGCAGAATTCCTCTAAGGTGAGGCAAGGGGACGGGGTTTTCTCATTATTTTAAAATTTGTTTTACATAATCATAGTTCCTGCTTTCTCAGATATTTGGACATTTTTCTCAAGTATTTTTCCCCCTTCTTTTTTTGGGGGAGGGTGTGTGTGTGGATATTTTACCATTTAAATTGTGCTAGTCATCACTCTGCTAACGGCCTGAAGTACAAGCCGTTCACTTTCAGTTACAGTGGAATTCTTTTTGGTTCATGTATAATTACATTTCAGCTGTTTTGACCAATCTGTATTCCTGCAACAGAATGTATGTGATTTATTTATGCATAGGAGAACACAGTTATTTGTAACAAGAGATCTTGTATTTATGGTAGGGATGGGAGAACCAAATTTTAAAAAAATAATTCTCAAAAATGAATGATGGAATTGTTTCTACAAAAAGTAAAACTTCAGTATTTGCAGTTCATTATTTGCAGCACATATAGATCCCCTTCAGTTCTTTGGAATTTTTTTTTCATAGATTGCAGAGCTGAAGCTCCATGTTCAGTCTTGGTTGTTTAGTTAATAAATATACTAGAGAGCACAGTATGACCATAAATCAGTTGAAAGAGCACCCCCTGCTTTTTTGTTTGCTAATTTTTATGACCCTTCACAGGGCAGTAATTTGCAAAGGTCGCAGTCATTACTGAATACTGTGGGTTTATCTGTATGACTCACCTACCTTTTGATACTTTCATTTCTCAACACATAATGGTATTTCAGATGCTTTAGTAATATGATACAAAGGTGGGGTTTGCGTGGGTATATAGCAGTTATCAGTAATATTTTACCTCACTGTTAAAAACAAATCTATCCATTGCTCTAGGGAGTTCAGATAGGATTTTTTACAACATAGTCTGTGTAATTGATGTGTTGTGTTTACCAGAGAAAGTATAACTGTATACAAAAGAAGCGGTTTTGCCCACTTCTGTCCCTGACAAAGAAGGTTAATATAAGAACAAAACTGGTATAACAAAGTTTGTTGGGCTGAAGTTCTTGTTAAGGGATTCCATAGTCAGCAACTTTGCTTTCTCTTATGGGATATATTTATAACCTGAAATGAAGGGGCACTCAGAATCACTATTCCCCTGAAGAAGGCTGTAGCCTGAAGAGCTGGGGATGTTGCTTTACTGTTCATCCTTCAGTAACCGTAATGCTCTTTAATGTAGTGGCAAATTTGTGGTATTGGAATGAAATTATATGCTGTTTCCATAACAAATCCTATTGGGAAGGAGAAGGATTTCTGGTTTGTTCATATAGTAATGCCCAGCATTTCTGGTATATGTGTATGCTTCTGTATGTTTGTGTTGTGTTTAGTTTTGGTTTTGGTTGTGTTTTTTTTTAATAGAGAGGCAAGGCTGCAATCTAGTGGGCCTGAATGCTGCCTTCTGGATGATGCTCACAATTCTGCTGCCATCCCATTGCTTGTGGCTGGGCACAAGTGCAATTACAGGTGGTGCTGAGGATCCCTTTCATTTAAAGGAACAATATTTGCACTTTTTAAAAAATTATTAGTCAAAGGGATGATAATTAGGCATAAGAAGAGGCTGTTGTATATTTATAGCATGCGTATTTTTCAGAGTGGGCTACGGACTAGTGTCTCATCAGGCTTTTGCCGATCCTAGTCACAAGAGACAACTTCCAGACAGAATGATTCTTTTGAAAGGATGTGCACCCTGCAGCTGACAAGAGAAAGTAATCATGGTTTGGCATGACTTGCGGAGTTTAAAATTATTGAGGGTACTCTTGCAAAAAGTTTGCATTTGTGTGACATGACTCTTCCACCCCAGTACTGTCTGGCCTCGGAAGGAGTTTCAGCAAGCAAAACTCAGGACAGCCGAAGAGGTGATAAGTAAGAGTTTAAATGCTGACCTATAAAAATAAGGAAACTGAGGTAAGGCTCTGTTTTCATCACAAATTTACCCTCTAGTGCTCAGGCACTGGAATTGCATTATATTTGACAGATTGTTCCAATGACAACACTACAAGACTGTGGCAATACTGTGCAAAATCAGTTATGAATATCAGCCCTTTCACTCTTCAATTCTAGAATTTTATTAGTTGTTGTTTACACGTGCTGGACTCAGAGCTTCGTTGCTCTGCATGTTGTGCAAACTTGGAGTGAATGGATCATATGGATTCTGAATTCAAATATTTATTAAAAAACGTGAGTGCGTTATATGCTTGGTACCATTAGAAGAGCTGGTTGCTCTTGCATCGCTATCTGTGAGAGTTTTTCCTATTTGTAAGTCTCTTGCCTCTATTGTTCATCAGTTCATCTGGAAGGCTTAGGCAATGATTCACGCTCATTTGGAGAGGGTCAACTTTGTTTTTCTTGCTTTGGACTGATCCCCTTGCTGTTTCTGTGCTCACAGCATACAAGTGTCACCAAAAAACCCTTTTTTCTGAAGCTCCTGATCAATTTTAAAATACCAGTACCATAATTTATAAACAGGTTCACAGGTTTAAGAAGCTGAGGCTTTGGTTTTAAGAAGCTGAGGCTTTGGTTTTCACAGTTTATTTTTTAGAAGTCTACAAGAATTTTAAGAAGTGAAACAGCTTCTTAAGGGCAAAGTGAGCATGTCAAGATTAGGTCCTGGACGCATTGTAAGCACTGCGAGCCCCGTATTGATTTGAGAGCAGCCCAGTGATGTTGTTAAAGCAGACAAGATAGGCCCTATAAGAAAAAAAGAAAGGCCTTTATTTGCCATTTTTTTGCATTTATTTGCATTTATTTGCCAACTGAAATTCACTCTGTACCTTTTGTCATTTGAGGTCACGAAATGGAGAAGGAAATACGATTTCTGGCATATGGGAGAGATTTCAATGAATTAGCAAAATAGGCCTTTATAAGCAGTATGTAATTGCAAGTGCAATTACAAAGCAATACCACTTTGATAGTTCAGTTGTAGACAACGCGTTTCAAAAATTTAAATACTTTAAAACATGCTGATTTTGTAGGCCATGGCAACTGTGTTTCAGATCCCAACTTGTGTTTAGTCTAAACTTCCAGTGTAACCACATCAGAGTGTCTTCCAGGCATGAGGTCTTGCCCTTGTTTGCATTCGAATCAGCAGCATTAAGTATTAAGCTTATCTTGAGTTTGAATAAATAAACTCTAGTTTTCTACTCAGGCAGCACTTAATGAAGACCACATTCAGCCACTGACCTCTTGTGAAAGGCTGCTGGGTTGAGACCCCAAAAGCCTTGCCTTTTGCCTATATCCCAAGGCTTTGTTGCAGTGCATGTGCTTGAAGTATTTGTTGCAGTATTGGATGTGATTGAACTTCACTAAGGTGAAAACTTCATAATAAGCATTAAACTGATGTAACCATGATGCATTGAGAGGCTTCTGTCAGCCACCATGTAAAGTATTTTTGATGGGTTGTCTTCAAAATAGCTTCTTCAGAAATATTGAAGATAGGCTTTTATTTGCAATTAGCTGTTGTTTGAACAGTTGTGTTATTAATGGTCTGCAACATTTAATAAGGGGTTATCCTAAGCTAACATATAATGCTACCATATGCCAATAGTGCAGCACACTAGGTGGAACTTGTCCACCTTATTGTATCACCAGGATCCCTTCGGGTGAGCAAGGAGAGGTCAGAGAGACAGGAGGAGGGACTGCAAAGGGGGAGGGCAGTAGGAGGTGGTTGTCTGCACAGACCAGGTTTGAGATGATGAACTGGGAACTGTGCCATTTGAGGAGATGAGGATTTGTGCCTCATCTGTCAAGATTAGCTGAATGTCACCATAACTCAGATGTGGGAAGGGGACAGCTTTCCTTCCACAGCATGCAGAAACCGTGGAGAGGTCCTTCAGCACATGTCCCAGAGCCATGGAAGATGGAGGCAGGGAAACAGCTTCTGTCTGGGTGGTTCTGAATCCCAACAAGACAAACCCTTTTTGTTGTGTCACAGAAGAGAGACAAGCAGAGTAGGCTGCAAAGCAGGGGCTGGAGTGGTGGTGGGATGGGCAGCAGAGCAAGGCAAGGAACCCAGACAGAGCCAGCTCTCTCTTTAGATGGCAACCACAGGGCTTCCGCCAGGTTTCCCTAGATCCTGTTTTCCACTCCAAGATTAAAAATCTCCCCTCAGGGGAGAATGAAGAGGAAATTGTGTGGTAGGCTTTTCTATGTTTCCAGCTGACTATTTCCATAGAAGTGGGCAGTTGGGCCCAGTGTTTCTTAAGATATCTTTCCAGTAAGAGTAAAATCCCGGATCTGCTGAGGGCAATGGGCAACTGTTGGTCTCAGGAGGGCTGTAATTTCATCTTGGCTTCAAGATGCATTAGGAAGTGCGTGGAGATCCTGGGAACAGAAAAAGGGAAAGTTCTAAATAAAGATTTCTCATCCAAAAGCTGTTCATAGTGCTTAGTTCGTTTCATCAGACTTCAAAATGTTTTTGGTGTTTTTCTGATCCTGTTTATTACGGTTATATAGGTACTATGCAGAGCAGACATTATCTAAGCATCTGAGACTTCAGTAGTTCTCTGTTTTGTTAAAAAAAGATCAATATTAGTTTCTCAAAAATCATCAGTTACAGTATGCTTATTTTGATTTTAAGGTCCTTAAAGAAAAGAAAAAGGTAGTAATCTATTTGAAATGGGACTACTTTTATGTGTTCTGGTAATCTGAACGTCTAACAGATATTTCTACTATCACTTGTTTTGCCAATTCTTGTGAAAGTCCCATTTTATACTTTCTCAGAAGTGGTTTTTTTCTTGCAGTAGTTCTGGAAATAGCTTTTCTGTCACAGCCAGCAAGGGGATGTGTACCATCCGTAAAGGCAGCCTGGAAAGCAGGCACAGGCAAACTGCAAAACAACATAACTTGTGGAATTAACAGTTCATGTTGACACCCATTAAAAATATTCAGAGATTGACTCAGCCTGCCCATGTTGCACAAATAACATGCTTGGCTCTGAATGATTCAAGATCTTATCTGGTCTCAGCGCAAGTTCAGTGTGGAGGGCCTGATCCTGTTCTCATTAACCACCAAAGAAGTTTTGCCGTGCACTTCAAAGAGAATTACATGAGCCACATTTTCAGTGAAGCACACATGGTTGCTGTATCTTTTCCCTTTTTTCTTTGAAAAAAATTATATTCCAAACTACGGCAAAACAAAAAGAAAGAAGACTAGGAAGCAATCGAAATAAAGCTGCTGTCCATTGAGCTGTTTGTTGCATGAGAGCTCTGTTTGCTTGGAGCTCCTAAGTGGAAATTGAGAATAGAAACCAGAAAGAGCTAAGACAGGGTTGGTCATATTTATAGCTGACTACCCTCAATTCCCATCATCTCCCAGGTAGAGCCTTGCATGGCCCGTGGTATTTCTTTGCACCTTGCACAACTGTTTGTGAAGAACTGGAGCTGAGCCGATGTGTGCAGCCACTGATATTGTATCCATGCAAACACAGTGCCTATAGCAGTCACTGCAAACGACTTTGCTAAGCCCCCAGGAAGGTAACCGTGTTCTTTCTTTGTTTTTCCTGTGCATAGTTTTTGAAAAGGAGGAGACACATATGGAGGATGGATGGAAAAGAGCAGCCATTGGGGATTTTGTTTGGTTTTCTGTTTCTTCCAGGCTGTCAGATTAAATAGTACAATGAGTTCACCCACATTTTCCCCTTTTAATTTTATTGCTTTATAGAAGAAAAACCTACAAATACACTGGTTACTTTGGCAGAGGGAGCAGCAAGCATATCACTCAGGCATTCAATGTACTTCAGGTGTACACCAGTGGATGTCCCTGGTCCAGAAGAACCATCCCTCCCATGGAGGCCCAGAGACACTCTTTGCCTCTACTGTCCAGTTTCCTCCATCTCCAAGCCATAACCACAGCATCTGCCTCTGTTCAGATGCTGATTTCAGCTGCATGTTTGTCCATGAAGATCATCATCTGCTGCTACCTGACACCTTATGGTGTCACCTTATGGTGACAAACTCAGATAGTTACTCCTGTTGTCTCCCAAATTCAAGCCTTTAGACTTCACTTTAAAGGGTCTTGTATCCTCATTTCCTATTATCTGAAGCTTGCTTACCTTTTTTTCAAAGCTGTGAAGTCATCCTCTGTGGGGGATGCTCTGTGCTGTCCTGAGGGAGTAAACATGAATGAGCTCGCTTCTAGTCTTTGAGGGTTTTTTCCCCCCTGCCCTGCTGTTGCCCTGTTTGATTCTCAGTCAGCCTTGCCAGCTCCTCACCACACCAGAAGATAGTTTCCTTACCCCCATGCTGTAAACACCCTCTTCCCTCCTGGCTGTGGGCAGGCATCCCTCCAAGGTGTTTCCTTCTCACTTTGGCAAGTCTTCCAGCATAAGAGATGAGTCAAATGACATGTGGCGACATGAACTGCTGCTCTTTTCTCCACCAAAACTACCTCAGTTACTGGAAACTGTGCTGTTCTCCGGTGGGTCTCGATGAGTGTCTCCGTCTCAGCCTGTATTGCTCTCCACATTCACTGAAATGCAATGGGAGATTGAATCTGCAGTTCAGGGCTTTGCATGCCTAGTAAACTTAAATTTTGGGTCCGTATGTCTGCTCAAAGGGTGAGAGAGTAGGAATAGGACTTAAATTTTCCTTATCCCCCTTGAGCATCCTGATAGGTTATTCTGAGGATGTGTCCTCTCTTTTTTCACAAAGAAACTGCTAAGCATCTAAGGTTTCTCAAAATGCAAGATGGAAAGAAGACTGAAACTGTAAAATTTCAGAGAACGAGTCAGTGACCTGTTTTCCAAGCATTAGTAGGTGACTTCTTTTCAAAGCATCATGTCAAGTGTCGTGGTGGATGGCTCTTTAGGTTGGCCCTTGCACTCTATGCTGTCTTCTTTCTGGTGTCAGGAGAACCCAGAAACCTTTCTGAAAACTTACTTGGATGATTCTGCTCCAAGTTCCTCTGGTGGACACCATCAGTGATGTTCGTGGAGAGGCCCAGAGAGCACCCTAATAACTGGTGTGCAGACTGGGGGTAGCAGCAGTCAGTCAGAAGCCGCACTGTCAAGTAGGTGATTTGGAATGCTTCAGGGGTGAGCATGCTGAGCCCTGCCTTGCGGCTGCTCTGGCCCTCCAGAGTGAAAAGGATCATGTAAGGGAGGACAGCACACAAACGTGACAATAGCTAGTTAAGAAAGCCTTGATGTTCTTCTGTTGTGTTCTTCATGGATAAGAATGACTTCAGATAATCACAAAAACATGTCCCGTAGCAAAAACCAATCTCTACCACCTCCGAGTCTGTTTAGAAAACGACATGCTCTTGGCAAGTGCTTCAATAGCCCCTGAAATGCCCAATGCATGTTAACGATCTAACCAATAACTTATAGGATCCTATTTTTTTTTTTTATTCATTGAAGAACATTGACAAAACTGCAAACACATGTTTCTGCTGCTAAAGCTTAGTCTTATCACAGTATGAAAATGTGGAAAATCAATTACATGCTTTGAATTGGTCCCTTTATTGCTATAAAAGAATTTCTTCATTCTTTCAGGATAGTGTACACTTGGTAACATCTACTGCTAACAGGCTGTTAGGACTTTCTGCTAAATTAATACACTACAAGTAAACTAAACAGAAGGCCGGTGGAATGCTAAACATCCACTTTCTCCTCTGTAGTGGCTGTGCTGCAGCTTGGGAACCCTCAGCCTTGTTGCTACAACATCTGGACAACATTTGGAGCTGTCTCTCAAGTGCACGGGTGTGCACCTCCAGTGAATTTTAACTTTCAACATCTCTCTGCCTCTAATCTATATTTAATGTTTCATGACTAGTAGTCAAAGAAGCTTCAGCTAAATATCGGGGTGGAATGAAAATGATCCTTGGGAAAACACTAATTTTCAGCATTCGCCAGCAAAGTATCTGTGACAGAGACATTCCCTGGAGATTTGTAGCCCATTCTCTCACAGTAATAATAATTAAGACTCGTGATTACTGTGCCCACATAATCAAAGATCGCTTCATAAAATGTACTCCCTAGAGGGACGAATTCCCTGCTCCTAACTGGATGTCAGTCAGAGGGATCAGCACCCCCAGGGATCTGGAGTCTTTGCTTGCCCTTTTCATTACTGTGTTGTTAGCATTGTGTTACTTCATATTCTTCTCAATGCAAATGAGTAGGTAATCATGTGTAAATCGTGCCCTCCAGAAGGCACATGTAGTGAGGTTTTTTTCCCCAAATCTACCACAGGGATTTCTCACATGGAACATAATTACATCTCTGCCATATGGGCTCATTTATATTCTATTACAGGTTAAGCTAATACGACTCAGAAATATGCTAAAAATACCTCAAAGTATTTTGAGCACTATCAAAACACTTGTCATTTCTTTCTTGCCTGTTTGATTGTGAATGACTTTATATTTATTTAGAGATCTGCAGTGCCAAGTAACTTCAGAAAAACAAAATCAGACCAGTCTGTGTTGCCCAGTCTCCAAAAAATACTTTAAATTCTCTCCCATGACATCCTTCTTCAGTGATGACAAATGGGTGGGTGAACAATGAAACAGAAAAGCCTCTAAGACATATTTACCTGCAGCAACACCTCAGTGGGTTTTAGGTTTTCCCAGGAGGAAAGGAACGTGCCTTTCAGTCATGTAGCTTTGTCATCATTAGGCCAGATCAGGTCTGTATTTTCCCTAACAAAGCTATACTTGCTCTTTAGCCAAAATAAAAGTACAAACCTCTCTACCCACAGAGGCAGGACTACTGTGGGACTAACAGTTGCCTAAAAAAAATATGGTAAGATAAGAATAGGTCACCTTTAAAACTGAAGCAACTAAAAGTTGTATGATACTGTTTTCAGAATTGAGATACTAAATAATAATATGTTGGTTTCCTATTTCAATGGAAATACTTGATTTCAGTGTAAGATTTTATTTGATAAGATTTTTTAATCATTATTGTTTCACTAATTTGTAAAACTACTACCACTAACCTCTTGATAAATTCCAAGTCGACCACAGTCAACCTTCATTTTATTATTTTTGTTCATACATTCAGTATTTCATCCTTTGAAATTTGACCAGGTTTCTTTTTATTCCACTAGCTAAGAAGGAAACATGTAGAAAGTAATACACAGGTAGGAGGATTAGGCCAGAGGATGGGAGAGTACCACACTGGACCTGCACGTGATTCCTCAGATAGTACTGTGCAAAATCAGTGACTGACTTTGATTCCAAGGAAATGCTTGCAAGGAATTAGACCAGAGTTTTGAAAATGGCAGCTGTGTATTTCCTGTAAGCAGGAGATAAAATTCAAACCTGGTTTATAAAGTCCTTTGAGATTTTCAGTGATGGAAAATTCTATGTAGCTACAAAATCCAATCTCTGAGATAAATTCTGGTACCTTTCTAGAATTGATTAGTATATTTCAGACTGTTGCTAGGAAGTGTTTGCTTTTTTTGCTTTCTGTTTTTATTATTTGATAGCATAATCTTTTAGATTATTCAGCATTTGAACACTAAGCACAACCTTTCCTGAATGCTTTTTGCATGTTTTTGGAGAACAATAATTATTGCTAACACACTGTGCTCAGAGTACTGTGCAACAGTGTGTGAGCAACTAACATTAAGTGTATGAAAAGTGTGCTTGAAGTCAGACACTGATGTATTTTTTTAAATCAAAGCCTAGGAGTTACAATCTCTGTAATTGTGCAATTGCATCAGACTCACAGGAGAGTTCTCTTGGAGTCTACCTTGTTCTTAAAAGACACCTTTCAAAATCAGCTGAAACAACAGGTCAGAGCTATGCACTGGTCATTGCTGAATAAGGAGAGCAGTCTGTTTGACTGTGTGTTCAGTGCAGAAGGGAAAAAATCCCGGTCAGCTATGAGTTTATTACCCAAGAAAAGTATTTTTCCAGCCTTCGTAATTCCTGAGGCAATGTAAAAGACACTACAGTGATTTCATACATTAGGGAGAAATAAAAAAAGAGTGGTCTCCTGGGTTGTGGAACAAAGAGAGACAAATTTCAAATCTCAGAGCTAACTCCATTAATGAATGTTTTAATTCAGCTGTCATAGATGTTTGATTAAAGAACCTGCTGTACAATTTCTTTTGCAGTTTCTATAGCCTCAGTTGTGTAAAGGCGTCCCATGCCCTTGGAAAAACAACCTCTCCTTACATGCACAAAAGGGAGTCTTTTACATGACATCTTCACAGCTTGCTTCCTTTTTCTTCAGGCAAGGTTTTTCCTTTTCATTCCACAGTTTCATTTATTATAAAAGTACGGTCACTGTGGATACTGCACTGCTGTATTCATGTCCTGGTTTTATGCTCATCCCCGGGCATCCGCCATGGACTATTGCTGCAGCTGGGTCAGAGTGCTGGCACAAGCCGACGGGCATCCTGGCATCCCCATGTGACACCACACCGTGGGCAGAGGCAGCAAAGAGGGGCACCAAATCAGGTAGTGGTATTCTCAAATATTCCAGAGAACAACCTTTCCAAGACAGGGGATGACTATTAATGTGCCCTCCTAGAGTTCTCCTTTATTAATTGCATGCTGGAAGCAGCAAATGGGTGATATTTGCATTGGATATTTGTCAGCATATGTATGTCAATATTTACCTCTAGATGGTGGGCAGCCATGGATTTTCAGCAGAATTATCTAGCTGGGGCTGCAAATATATGCTCAGTTCTGTGCTGTGGGTGAGGTGTTTATTTATGGTCTGTGCCTGGATGGAAAGTTCTGGTCTGCACTGGAAATGGGTGCATTTCACCATGCATATGGTTTGCAGGAATAGGTAGATCAAGAGCCTTTGTATGAAAATTTGATTCTTAATATCCACACTGATGTTTTAAATCAATCATTCCTCGGTATGTAAATCATCTCACAATTAAGTTTGGATCTTCTTTGTCATTTGATGGATAAATGTGAAATTATTTTGCTGTCTAACATGATCCACTGTCTGCAAATATCCAGCTCTCTGAAACCCTTTGTAAATCATTGTAGTTTGCATCATTTATTTGGCTAACATACAGTGTCTGCTTTCCAAATCTGTGTAGATGATAATCTGTTTTAATACCTGTACAAATCAATCAAATTTATTCTGTGCATTTTTCACTGTATGCCAAATTGGGCGGAGAGTAGAAACACTTAGCAGGGGAATCAGACTTTATATAAACATGCATTAAATGAGCCTTGCAATCTGAGTGGGGGAGGAGAAAATTTAGCATTTAATTTCCTCATCTACAAACAGATTAAAAAAATGGCTTCCAGAAACAAAATTACAGGGCAGAATTGTGGAGCCCTTACTCATGTTGTTGAGCAGATTCTCATTGGATTTATCCCACTGAAGCTTGATAATATCACCTCCAGGGTGCCTGAAAGGATGCAGAGTTTCTTGCAAAGTACTTTGATGCTTTGTCTACCACAGAATGTAGGCAGCATATCTTCAAACCTCCTCGTGGGGCCAGACTTCTGACTCCTCTTTACTGTTTCCGATTGCCATCACCACAATGTAGTTATGGAGCCTGTAAATGTCCAAACTGCCTGGTCCTGCCTGTAAATGTCCAAACTGATGGACGTGCTGATGTACCTGGGGAATTCTGCAAGAGGAGCTGGGTTCAGTCTTCAAGCCTGTATATCCCAGCTTTCAAGCCTTTATTTTAGACTTCATGAGTTGCATCATTTGCAAAATTAAGCCTCCTTTAAGTAAAAATTATTGACCTCCGTTTTTCCCCTCACAGCTACTCTCCTGTAGATAGCATGGAGATGTACTGGGAAATTTTAAAATTGACTGTGATGCAAATGCTTTTTACTCCTGACTAAAATCCATAATTAAGCTGTGACACAGTTGGATTAAAGAATAAATTGCTAAACACACTTCAAAAAATGGGGGGTAGTAGGATGGAAATCTGTGCCGAAAAGCTATTGTAAGTCAAAGTATTTATCAAGTAAGTGCTCTAAATTTTGCAGCATAAAACACTATAGAAAAGGTCATTGTCAGAGGGAAGATGGATTGATTCATCCTAGTATTACAACAGTATTCCTGATTGCAGGTACCTGAGGGCAGTTTAATTTTAGAAAGAGCAGTATATCCTTTCTTCACTTGGTCTTTCACTCATGAAAAATATGGAATTTTTGTCCTCATATTGGATGTAGAATTCTTATTAAAATACTCCATGCTATAAAATTGATTGCAGAGGACAGAATACCAAGCAAAAATGAGCAAGTATTTTAACATTGTTCCCCTCAAAAAGGAGCATTATGTACCTGTACCCTTTTAATTCTTTTGGAGGAGAATTTTCAGGAGAATGCAGAAAGAGGGCAGACAAGTAATCCTGCTGCTGTGCCGGCCAGAGTTACCGATTCCTGCCATGACCTTGCTTTGGGTCTGTGACCTGCAAAAAAGGCAATGATGATGTAAAAGCAAACCCTGGAGGAAACACGCTGAGTGGCATAGTATTATTGCAATGAAGGTATTAACACACATGGTAAAAGGTAACGACTGTGGTCATAAGGAAGAGGACTGAAGATCATTCTGGTGGCAAGTGGGCAAGACCATTCTTCATCCCTCAGGATGGTGCTAGCGCATCAGAGCTCTGCTCTGAAGAGCTGCAGCAGAAGTGCCTGCCTGCCTCCTGTCCCACCTGGCCCCACTTACATCTCCTGCAGGTGAAGAAGTTATGAGTAACTGTGTCCCTTTATTTAACTCTTGAAATTTAAAGGCATGACCATTTATGGTCTGACTGTGTAGACCCTCTACTGACTCTTTCACGTATACCAGAGTTGTCTTTCTGACTTGAGCAGGTTGCCAGTAGAAGCATGTTTTATTTAGACTGTGGGGTGCAAGCCCTTTCTTTTTAAAGTGTATTGCTTTCTTGCCTTCTGAGCTCCGGCTCAGTTGTTAAAAGTGTATTTTTTGACAAGGGTTGTCATTGAATGGGATTTCTGTCAGTATCCCAAAAACAGTAAAAACTCATCCTACTGTTGTTCATCCTTGCATATGTGACGAAAGTGAGTTTTGCAGAGGCAAACCCAAGTTTACTTGCTTTTGAGAAGCTTGGTTATATTTCTTCTTCTTTATGGTTGGGATATTTTACTTGCCACCAATAGCCTGCATACTGCTGGCTTAAATTCAGCACTGTAAAAATCTCATAAAAATGGAAATACCCATCTTTATTCAATATTCCCAGTAAATTTCTGCTAAGTTTTTTGCAGCTGAAAATGTATTATTAATTTTTATAAACATGGTGGAAAACAAATCCTATTTTGGAGATAAAAAATCATCTTATCTTTAAAATTAAAAAGTCTGAGGACTGACTGGCTGCCCCTCTGAAACTATAATCATGAGTGCTGTTAGTCACTTGAGTTTTTACATTTGATTCCCCTTCCATAAGTACTTCAGTTATTTTTAGTCTTGCTGTAAGTACACTCCAGAGTTAAAGGTAAATGTACCAGAATTCTTTCAGTTGATCGAGAATTTTTATTACAGGCGTGATCTGATTTTCCACTAGCTTGTATCCTGAATGACTGCACCAATCAAAAGAAGTTGTTAAATGGTGAGCATTTTTACTGCACCCTTGTTTAGCAGTAGTGCTTATAATATGGAAGGTAACACAGTATTCAAGTTATACATGCATTTACCAAGAATTTTCAAATATTGATGTGATTGGAATTTAAATGAGCAAAGGATTCCAAAGTCATATCTTCATTTCCTGGTAAGGAACAGCAGTTCTGATGTTGTAGCTCATGGCTCAGAAGGTAACGTCATATTGATCAGGAAGCCCTCAAATGGCAATGACCTCCATCGCTGCTTGTGTAAGCTAGATTCAACATGATGACCTAGAGGTTGAAAGGCCATACTTTTCCTTTTATTTTGTATGTCATTTGCTAATAGATATTCTTTTAAATTCTATTCAAGCTCTTATATGCTACCCACCGCTGTAGCTGAATGCTTTCATTTGAATGTTTCTGAGGGGACATGAGGTAACAGGACTCACATGCTATTTCCAGTTTTCCTTTCTCAAAGAGTCACAGCGTATTCTGAGTTGGAAGGGACCCACAAAGATCATCACATCCAGCTCTTAAGTGAATGGTCTGCTATGGGGACCAAATCCGTGACCCTGGCTTTATTAACACCGTTTTCTAACCAATTGAGCTAATCTCAGTTTTTCTCTTCCTGCACATGGACATTTCTGGAAGCACAGAGCTGTTCAAATGATGTCTGCAACATTGACTCTGCTTCCTGGAAATCTCTCTGTCTTGCACAAAGGACATTATTCCTCATTACTGAGAGATCCTTCATGCTCAAGTAATTCAGTAGTCAAGTACATTCCTTGTCTCCACCAATTTTTTAGGCCATGCAATGGGAGCATAAATCTGAAGAGAATATCTATAAGCGGTCAGTGTAGTGAGTGGTCAGACAATGTTTTCAAAACAGTTCATGTTGCTGATGGGGAAGAAAGGGGCTGCAAGTTACAGTTTGCATAGGCTGTCATTTTCTTGATGGATGCACTACTGGAATTTTTCATATGTGTAATTCCTGCATAGTCACAGCTATTTTTTATACATCCTTTCTATTTCTCATGCATGAGTCAAAATTAGTGCCCAGCTCTATACATTCATCTGCGCTGAATGGAACAGGCTGAACTCAGATTGGAATAGCCCTGTGAGCTTTGTCGTGTCTCGGTCAATATGAGGGTTAACAGATGAAAATGTGCACTTTGGCTATTATTGCATATTTAGGGAAAAAAGTGTATGAATTTTAACTGTGGGATAAATTCACAGAGAAATGGGAATAACCCTTAGGATCTTCTACTGCAAGTGATATTTGAGGAGTTTATTGCTAGTTAAAGGTCTGTGGTACAGTGACCCCATTTGCATGTAATTATGCAAAGGGCAGAGATTTCTAGAAAGAGATTGGGCTTGTATGTGTACAGTGCATATGATATGAAGGCAGAAATATTATGGGGACCCCAAGGCAAAAGCTGGGAGTGTGACCCCACTGGTTTATGGCTCTCAAAACAAGAGCTGGACAAGAAAAGCTGCACTATGAGTCATCCTGACTGCACTTCAGGGCATGATTTGCTGAACTGACTACTAATGGCATGTTTTAATTTTGAGGCTGGGTAGTGATGGAGATAATACAAATGGTGGCAGAAGAAAACTGGGGCGGTGCAACATGGGTATCCATGTATCATGTGGTCCTGTCTTCCTGGTGGGGGAAACAACCCCAGTACCATCGGGCAGCTGGGATGGTTTAACTGGTTGGCAGTAGGTGCCCAGTGCTGTCGTATTATCAGCAATTCCCACAAGACTGACTTTTCCTCTTTGACAGAATATATTGCTTTTATCTTCCAGACGAGATTGCTTTCATTCCTTGTGGAAAAGTAACTTAAAAAAAAAGTAAAAATCAAGTAATTTTAAAAGAAGTTGCTGGTCAGAAAAGAGGAGGAAACCATCTTACTCTGGTACTATTCTGGATCTGCACTGAAACACAAGAGAGCAGCTACCTTGGAGCTGCCTCCACAGCAGGGAAAGACATTTATCTACATTTAAAGATTCTGTGCACAGAAAGCAGAATGACAACATCTCTTCTCATTTCCATGCCCAAAAGCATGCACTCCAGCATACAGCTATGCTTCTTCTACAGTGTCCCTTTATTTTCCTTTACGTCTGCTTTTTTACCCCCTTCCTTACTCAAGCCCTTCGTTGAGCTTTATATTTTCCTGCGTTTAATTTGGAACTTATGTTCTTCTGTGATCAAATCCTTCTCCTTTTGTCTCTCATCAGAGCCTTCATTGCTTTACATCCCCTGTGAAGAACTGATCCAGTTATCTCCCAAATTATATTTCAAGAGCTGGCAAGCCTGACTTCACAGATAAACTGTAGAGCACCCCAACCAATATAAATACAGTACATCGCCATTTCTGCTCCATTCAGCAGTAGTGATGATTACCCAGTTTTGCTATAACATCAGTTGCTACCAGAGGGAACAGCATGCCCTGAGACCATTCCCAGTATTCAGTCAATATACTGTGATTGCTATTGTCTCATATTTTATATAAAGGTAGCAATTAGCACTCTCGGCACTTGATGTCTCCTGTCCAAACAGAGAAGATGGTTTCACTCCAGACTTCTCATGGACTAAACATAAGGCAAGAGAAAATATATATATCCAGAAGGCAGCTCAGATACCAGGGGAAATGGTTATTGGTGCAATGAGTCACAGCAGTGCCTTGTGATAGTTTCTGCAAGCTCCTTTCTGGCTGCAGAAGGCAGAAACCCCTCATTTGCTTTTGTTTTGTTTGGAGGGTAACAATCTTTCCCTTGGTCAGATCTATACTCTCCTTATACCTCCGTGTCTTATTCAAGATCAGTGAATGCAGCCATGCATCGCTTCCTAGAAGGGAGATACATTTTCCTTAAGCAGCAAAGCCAGTATTTTTCTGTACAATTCTGACTAACTAATTTTCTCCCAGTATAAATATTAGGGCAAATATAAAGCAGCCATGTCCCTGGACAGTGGTGTACTCCAGTTGGCTGAAGCAACACTTCTTCAACAGTTTCAGTTAATTCCATTTCACTGTCATCATGGTTTTTGTAGACTTGGACAACACTACTAGCACCCTAATAGTCCTGTGGATGTACTTAGGAATAAGCTGCCAAAGAACATCTTACTGCATTAATGCAATGGCGTGTACATTTGCTTTACTTGATCTCACATAATCCATCAAAATCTTCATGAACAGGAAAGGTGGAATCAGCTGTACTGATAGAAATTACGTTCCCACTGTTGTTTCCCTGATAACTCAAGCTCTTCACTGCTGAGTGGTTCATATTCCTTTGATTTACAAGTCACTTGGTAAAACTGCTCTTCCTGGGAAGGTAGAAGTTAAAGACCAGTGGTCAGAGAGAGCATCCTGTCAGAGGCTGTGCTTGCTGTTTGCTTTTGGTTTGCTGTTTATATCACACAGCCTGCTTTATTAGAGGAGAGTGACAGAAGGTAAAAAAAAAAGTAAGGAACAGCGAAGGATGCGAATCTCATCTTCCTTTAAACACACCTTATTGGAGAGGAGATTGTTTAGTTGTTTATTATTTTCAGTTTTTCAAAAGGATAAAAGAGTTACATTTTCTGATCTGATATATTTTAGCCCTCATCACATGCTGTAGTTTTCCTAGCTCAGAATTCTATGGAACTTTAACAGGTTGAACAGTGTTTAACACCTGGTATAATAACATGAAATTAGAATAATGAGCAAAATCAAATCAAACTGGCTCCTAGTTTTGTGACGTATCTCTCACACCCACCTGATTGTAAGATGCCCAACGTCTGTGTCCTAAACAGGTGCTCTGGCACCTTTTCAGAATAAATAAAGGATATGAGCTCTATACCTTCTGTATTATTCACATTTTACTAGCCTGATTTATTGAGATTAAGTTTAAATTGCTTGGATGAAATTACTCAGATTAAATTACTACTCAGTAGAGCTTTGGGATTGTGACAGTTTCTTTGTTTGGAGTTTACACAGAAAATGAAGTCCTTACCATATCCTGGGGACTTAAAGCCCAGAGCTATCACTAGCAAATGTTAGTGTTATGGATCTGCTCTCTACCCCCTGGGTAAACTACTTCTTCTCTGGCTTTCTCACTCTTGTTTTTTTTCCTGGTTTATCACAGATAAGCTTTGAGCATCCTGCTGTGCCATGACCTCGGTGGTAGAAAATGTACCCCTTCACATCCTTGTTTGTACGGAGACCAGCAATCTCTGGGCAGTAGCCAGTGGTTTCTTTGATATTTGTCTGCCTGCCTTCTCACCAATGATTTCCAAAGAAAGCAAGTGGGCAGTAGGCCAGTTTCAGCCTGACCACTTGATAAAACTTCTTCCCATGGGGAGAAAATTCACATGAGGGTTGCTCTGGAGTGGGAATCAGGATGGTCCTTCAACCAGCCCCTCACGCCTGGATTTTAGATTGCTGCACTGGGCTGAAGACTTCAAAGCATGCTCAAGTCTTTGCCTGTACTCCCTGCCATGTCTTATTTTTGACCTTTCCCCTGAGAGATAGGTCCATTAGAAGATAATTCAGATCATTTAGTCTCTTGGGACTCCCACTAAGGGTAAGAATAACAATTCAGCAACAGCTTTACTGATCTGCATAGAAAATTCAGACTCCTTTTTTGCTGACCCTACTGGCTTGCCACATACAGCTGTAAAACTTTATTCTCGTAATCCAGAAAGGGAGCTGGAATTTTCAGCCATAGGCTATCAAATGTCATATTCATAACACACTGGATTAAATTATAATAGTAGAATAATTATTTTAATAAGATATTTAAGACATATTAAAAACAAGCTTTTGTGAAACAAATGCCTAGAAATTTTACAGCATCAGTGCAAGAGAACAGATTGTTGTTGATAATTCAGCAGATCTGTCCTGGTAGTGTTACACACATACTCATGACCTCAGATTCCAGTGAAAGACCACCAGACCATTCATCTGGAAACTGATGCTGAAAATCTGCCACTTTGCAATGCCCTTACTGTGCAGCATCACTTACTTTTCTCTTTTACATAGCTGCCCAGCCTATACAAAAAGTAAAATTATTAAATAAGTGTGAACTGAAAAGGGTTGTTTAGGTCACTGAGCCCAGCTACTTGTAACTGCATTTGACCATTCAATAGATATTCAGCCCCAAAGTAGCCACAAAAAGCTTGCAAGCTCCTTATGACAACTTGCAGATCTATAGAAAAACATCTAAATACACTGTTACACATTGCAGAGACAGCTGGGGGTTCAAGGACGGCTGGGGATTCAAGGGTTTCACTGCTGATTCCAGTTTTCATTAGCAGTTATGCTGTTATTTGATTGTCATATGATCCTACCAATTATAACACATTGTTCTACAGAGAAAGGTAGATAACACTCAGTCATCCCCCCCAGTCTGATTTTGCAGAAAATTCCTTTGCAGCCCCAGACCTATCAGGTGGCTGCTATAACTGTCTGGGTGTATCTCAAAGGCACATGAGATACTTATATTTCAGTAGTATCATCGATGTACCCTGTCCTGTCTCTAGTTGAGACCTATCTCTGATACTTCAGGTAGGAGCCAAAAAAGTTACAGAAGTGAAGTTCGTGGGAAGAAAGGAAATCTATAAAAAAGTCTCTATAAAGGCCAAGAAAAATCTAAGGCATGAGATTACGTAGCTGTGGTGTAAATGAACACAATGAACAAATGCCTCCTTCTTTTGGAAACAAAGGACAGAAGGACTCATTACAAGTTTCAACTTCTGATACCAGGATCTCCTTCTTAGCTTACCGTTCAGTCCCCTTTAAAAAGCTGTAAGGCTTCATTTTACAGCTGATGAGGATCTTTGCATCTTGTGGCCAGACAGGAGTTCAGTTTCTGCTCATCAGTTCGAATATATGTTCGCAAAAAACCCTGACCTGTGAGTCAGGTTTGCATTTTACTTGTTATAATCTTGAGCTCAAGAAATTCTTTCTCTCACTCATTGTACAGCACACTGTATAACTTTCGTGCCTTTAGCAGAATTCTCCTTCCTTCATCAATGTTTTTTCAAAACACGTTATGTTCCCAAATGGGAGCACATACCTGACTGGTTTAATTGCGTGGAAATAGACTGGCACAAGTTTTATTTAGTGATCTGCTTCTATAAATGTAGACATATTCACACTGGAGGACCTCAGAGCCTGCTTAACTGTGAAGATGTAGCCTGTGCCCATAAAGTTGATTGTTAAACAACGTCCAGCTGTTACCATCCACACACACAATGAACACAGTCAGACGTGATGCTCAGGACCTTGTCTCTCCGCATTTTTGAATAAGAACAAGATGTTTGCTGCCCATAGCACAGGTGACCTTTGGTCCCTAATCAGGAGGGTATCTTCCCAGAAAACACATACAAGCTGAGAAAGAGTCTCATTCATTGGCCATAAGCAAAATAATTTTAATTCAAATGTTTTACTTTAATTACAGGTAAGATTTCTGCATATGTAGGTAGATACACATATTTCCTGCATTTGGTCTCCCTAATGCAGTTCATAGATTTGAAAAAAAAAAATTTGTGTTTTTAATAAGCTATAGCGCAGTTTAATTAGCTTGGGTTTTTATAACATGTTGTGTCTTTAGAAATGCTGTAACCATCTATAGAGGAATATTTTTTTATTTTTTTTTCATAATGCTGTGCATAAGACAAAACCAAATTTGAGCAGTTTCCTCAGTGACTGTTAATAAGGATCTAAGAGCCCACTGTCTATATAATAACTTACAGCTGTTGAGAAGCTATTTTAGTCAGTACATACACCAAGTTTACAGTTACTGTCTCCAAATACCTGTGGTCTAGC
Organism: Pseudotriccus pelzelni; assembly: GCA_035584735.1. Lineage (NCBI taxonomy): Eukaryota > Metazoa > Chordata > Aves > Passeriformes > Tyrannidae > Pseudotriccus > Pseudotriccus pelzelni. The sequence goes on from JAWMRA010000078.1 coordinate 21,207,184, forward strand.
CACTTACTTCAGTCTGCTGATTATTTAGCTGGAATAATCTACCCAAAGCTCCTCCTTCAGCTCTCTCTGACTCAAGAAGAACCTAATGCAGAGCCATTTAAAGAAACCCAAGCCCGGCTTCTGGACACCTCTGTGACACACAGCCTGAGCTTTGCTCTGCTGGTCTAGGCTGGCTGTGCCAAGGGTAGCTGCCACAGCATGTTCAGACCCACTGGGGCTGAGGGTGAGGGGAAATGTCACCAGCAAAGTGACGGGTTTTTTGCTGCATGGGGAGGGGTGGGTCCCCAGTGCTCAGCTGAGTGACCCCACTTGGAGCCCAACAACCAAGGTCTGGAGCTCACCCATCTACCATGGGTGGGAGGAGAGGGAGCAATAGAGAGAGGTAACAGATTTTTTTTTTATGTATAGTTTTATTTCTTTGTGGGCAACACAGAATTGTTATTTCTTCCCCTTTTCTTTCTTCCTTGCTGAAGTAGGGGAAATTTCATATCCTGATATGAAGGCAGCCTGGCACTGGATGTTTGATTATTTAATTATGATTATTTTTTTTTTGACAAAAAATTATTTTCATGTAATTTGATCATTACCTCTAAAATTGTTTCATGCCTTTAATATCTAAGTTAGTCTAGTTCCTGAAGTGAAGCATATCTTTCTAACGAGCCCCATGGATTAATTTATTTCTCCCAATTATTATTCTTTCTGGGTGTTTTGGGGAGGAGGTTCAATGTTCACTCAGTGTAGGATTTCACTAAGGTTTTTTTTGATCCAGTTCTTTTAATGAGCATTGGAACTAGTCTAGGAAACCATGATAGAAGGTAAATCCCTTTTAAACAAAAAATGATACAACTGAGTTGTCTGCTACCTCTTCTGTGGTTAGTAGGGCCGCTATGCTTTTGTATACGAATTGCTTTGGGATAATAATGTTTTCTACTTGCTTATACATTTTTCATCAGACAAATCAGACAAAAAGGTTGTATCATACAGATCTGTAACTGTAGCTGCTTTCCCATCCTGTAGCTGCCAGGTAAAGATGAGATACATTTTCAAACTTGGAGAAAAAGGGTCAGTGTTAGAGGGGAAAACTGTATGAGAGTGCAAAGCCTTGGATATAAGTAGCTAGCCCCTAAAGCAGGTGCTAACAAGACCTTCTTGACAACCACTGAGTTTTGTGCATAGCAGAGGAAAAGTTACAGCTGAAAGAAAAGAAACAGGCAAGGAATAGCATTGTACTGTATCTGGCTGGGATTATAGCAGCTGAATGAGTCATTGTTATAAAATATGAGCAGCGGAGTGTCCTTTCAAGTCTCTCAACGCAGATTGAATGCAGTTCTGACCAAGATGACAAAACTCATTTTGATTGAATAGTTGTCTGTATTTTTAAATGAAATGCATGTGGGGCTATTAGCTCAGCTCCCCGTCGAAGGCGGCTGCGCCGCAGCCTTGCCATATGTTTGGCAGTGTTTGAAGCACCTGGCATCCTCCAGAACAGACAGTCACATTTGAATGGGGATAAATATTGAACCGTCTTGCGGCTTTCTCTTCCAACTCCAGGGTAGGTATTTTTTACATTAAAAAAACCCACGTAGCACAATATAAAAGGTTAAGCAAAAATTTATGTACGTGAAGTGTTTTAAAAACCGGAAAGGAAGAGGAGGACAGGACTGGCAGGGATCCTGGACTCCTCCCGTGTCTATGGAGAACAGGATGGGCAGGGACACAGATTTCTTTCTTTGCCTGACGGCTTCAGGACTTGAGAGTGCAAAAAATACAAATAATAATTTGTGCTTTTATTATAGATTTATCACAGTATTATTAAAGCTAATATGCAATTTCTCATCCTGGAACAATCACTGCCCCAAGTCCCACCCCTATCCAATTTTCTTCTCTTTATTATCATTAAGAAATTGATATGCTTAGCTGCATGCTGAGATCAGTCATGTTCTTTGGCTGAAAAATGAGCAAGTTACTTTTCCATTGAATAAGGTTTAAATCTTTAGTGACCCATGAATGTGAATTTCAACCAAATAGGAATATTACATGTCCTTGTGCTTCTCCTGGATATTTTTTTTTAAAGTATTAACACAGATTTACGTTATGTTTTGTGGTTTAAAGAGCTATTGATTACATAGGGCACTATTAGAGCAGTCTCAATCACATCCACCACTGAAAGGTGAACTCAGACAGGAATAGGTGAAAGCAAAGACTAGGACAATAACCAGAGAATGGGGAGCCCATCAGATGACAGAATTAAAAAGGACTTTGCTAGTTTTATGTTGCAAAAGAAAGTCTTAGAGAAGACACCATTTATTTCTCTAAGCATGTCTCCAGGAGGAAAAGGACCTTTCTCCTCAAGGGCAGTGCGACACAAGGATATAAAACAGTGTGAATACATTCATGTTGGACACAAAAAGGTCTGGCAATGAAAGGAGGGAGAGTCTCAGCTGGACTTCTAGGAAGTTACTGGGGCCTATAACCAGAGTTTGAAGCTAATTTTTGAACGTTGTATCTATAAAGTGTGATGATATGGATGCCTACAGCAGCAAGATGAGAAAAGAAAATTACTTTTCTAATCATTTTATCTGTGTTCCTAATACCAAAAATGTCTTCCAAAATAAATTGATGAGGAATACTAAGGATTTCTCAACACACTTGCTGTCTGGAAATAATACAGCATTACTTTTCTTTAAATGCAGTGTAAAGGTGAAAATGAACAGAGTGCTCGTGTTGTTTCACTCATTCTGATGATCATTTTCAGATCCCACTTGCATCATTTTTCTGCTTACAGCTGCTTAAGCATCTCAGAGGGTGGACTCCATCTAAGAAATCCTCGTGCTTCTGCCAGGATTTTTCTCCCATTCCAGCTCTCCACCTTTTAAAGAAATTCTAAGTAGTATATAGCAGGACTGATGTACTTGTATTAGCTCGATTGGTTAGAGCATGGTGCTCATAACACAGAGGTTGTGAGTTCGATCCCTGTACAGGCCATTCACTTAGGAATTGGATTTGTTGGTCTTTGTGTGTCCCTTCCAACTCAGAACATTCTGTGATTCAGAAAAGACGCTGTCACTGGAACATAGCATTTTCTGGCAGTGTTTATTAGCTAATATGAAGGGCCAGCTCTGTAAGAGGGCCACTGCTGTTTATTTTTCTAGATCATTATTATGACCAAGTTGATTTTTTTTATAACATTCATCCCTGGTCATCCATATCCAGTGTTGAAGTAATAATAATGGCCAGTCTTCACGAACAAAGAACCGGGGAAGGTCTTTACACCTTCCAGCCTGCGCATTGGATTTTTTAGGTGAGACACAGTGTGCGCG
>JAWMRA010000078.1:21210603-21312404 GCA_035584735.1 Pseudotriccus pelzelni
TATCCCTGGCTGGAATCGAACCCAGGCCTCAGCGGTGAAGGTCCTGTGATCTAACCACTAGGCCACCAGGGGCTCCCCAGTGTTGAAGTACAAACGAGCAAAAAACACAGCCATTTTTTTCTACTGTACTTTTTACCTGAAAATAGGCAAAGGGTAATAAATCAAAAGAAAAACTGCTGAAATGAAGGAGCTGGAAATTTTTGGTCCTGATGAGCACTGATGGGCATTACTGTGGGAAGGTGCTCATTGCCCACCTTGCTCATTGTGCCTTTCACTGGAGAGCCTGCAGGGAGTCTGAAAAAGCAGGACCAGAAAGGTGTTTGGGTAACTACACACTAATTTACGGCTACCAAGTACTACTAGAAATCCATAAAAATGAAAATAAGAGCATGGTTATGTGATACATATACAGCTCTACATATTAATGTGTTTCATTCATAAGAGGAAATTCAACCTCTGTGCAATTACGCTGCTTGCTGCAATGAAAAGGCTGTTCCGCTAACACAAGCCAAGCAAGGTCATTATCTGCATTTCCAAGTGTTTGAAAAATAAAATGAAATAGCCTTTTCACCCATATATGTTATTTTGCTTGCTGTTTAGAAATTGTAGCAACAGCAGCCTCAGACTGTTATTTTTTTGTCCTTATGGTACCAAAGAAGATATCTATCCTTTGAAAACAGACCAAAATAAAAACAGCATGAAGGAGGAATTCCTGAGGCCAGTAGACTGCAATTAGAGCTACCATCTGTGTTCAGGTGCCAGGGAAACAAATGCCACACTGTCCTATCATCTCTGCCTAGGCTCCAAGCTTTAGCTGTACCAGCTCTGAATTTTTGTATAATCCATATCTCACCCGGATAGGTCAGCCATCAGACCATATGGTATCATATGTATATATCAGCTCGTGGTTGCCAGCTCCACAGCTGCTGTATATGCTACATAATACATCATAATAAAGGTGTCATTTCACGGTACACTAAATTGCTAATACATTTAACTGAACATTTTCATCACAATTTTTTGAATCAGTAGCTTTAAAGGAATTCAGGGGAGGTTTAGAAATATTTGTACATTGTTCATGTAGTTTATGGGCTTCTACGCTTACATTCCCTTAAAAGGGAGAAGTGCTTCATTGCTTTGACTCAGGGTGGGGTTTTTTTTGTTTATAAAGCAAAATGCTGATAAAAGCTGTGAACTTCTCCAGTAATTATATATAAGGTTTCAGATACCATCAGTGGCTTGAACATTTGTGACTCCTGCTTCCTGGGCTGGCTTGCTGCTTCTCCCTGGCCACAGCAGTGCTTTGGCTTTGTTGTGCTAGAGTTAAACTGCTACCTGGGCATGTTTGTATTGTTACATGGGCATGGTGACCTTTGGTAGTAAATCATTTTGACTGGACCAGATTGGGTTGAATCACAAGGCGCAAACACACGCATGTTTGTTTTCAATCTAAGAGACACAGCAATTTAGATCAATTTAAAATTTTGCTGCAGGAAAGCAACATAAGCTGTATTTATATTTCCTTATCTCAACTTTGATATACCTAGAGTGTGGAATTTGTTTATAATATATAAAAAGATACTTATTTATATGCATTTATATGTGTATCTATGTATGTGTACAGCAAGACTCATGCACAAATACATTCTGCATTACATACACGGTAATAATATAGCTCTATCATTATGAAAAGATGGGATTCATCTCATCTATATTTACCCATCAAAAATTTGACATCTATTCTAAGTCAGTCATGTAGGTCCCTCTGAAATCGATGGAGAGACACAGCCAGTTCCAGAGGGTGACCTATACTCATCTATTCAAAATGAGATATTGCTTGCTGAGAAAGCCTACATGACTAATTCAGAGCAAACACATAACTTTCAGAATGTTAAAGTTAGGGACAGGAAACCCCGTGTTCCCAAAAGAATCCTCTTTTGTGGAACTGATTGATCTAGGTTCATGCGCCAGTTCTGGTTCCTACTCTTGTTTTTTGTAGTGGTGATAATAGTGATGGTGGATACCACCAGGTTAGAAAAGATGTTTTCCACATAAAATCAGAAAGTGTTTTTAGTTTTGGTTTGGCGTTTTTTGTTGGGATTTTTTTTGTTTTGGTTTGGTTTTTTTAATTTAATGGTTATGGTAGTTATTAAAGTGAAGAAGAAATTGTTCATGTTGCCAATTCATCTTTTTTTTTTTTTTTTCAAATTTTCTCCTTTAAAATGTCTTTGAAGTAGTTAATTGTATAAATGTGACTTGATGACTGAAATCACTGGGTGGACTTCAAAATCATAAGGGAAGAAGGAAAAGGGAGGAGAAGAATTTATGAGATCTACAGTAAAGAGAATTATTAATCTGAAGAAATATGTGCCTGTCTTACTATTGGCTCTGTGAAAAACTGATTTCACATGTTATAATGTGCCTCCTAAAACTGCAAAAATAAGAATGGGTGTGGAAACCTACATTTGTACAGTGTATGAACACTTTGATCTCTTAAGAAGGCAGATGTAGAATAAAATGTAAATTAGATCTGGAAAAAAATGCAAACCCATAAGAGAAACAAAATTGAAACCTCCAAATCATGTATCCCGGTTTAATGGTGAGACTTGGCGATAACATCTTGATGAGCTTCTGAAAGGAAAACTCAGATGCTTGGCTTAATGTGTAGCACAGAAGTTGCCTTGAATATAAATTTTATCTCTGCCTTTCCAGTACATTTTGAGAGCCAAATTCCAGCACTGTCTGAGGCAATGTTAATTTTTCTTTACAGTGATGGTGTGAATCAATAGTTCATCCTATAAGCAAGGAAAATCATTGTGACAAAGTTCTTTGCTTAAGTAAAACAAGTAAAAAGTGGAGAACGTGCTGTGTTTAATGCAGGCTTGCTCCTGAGCTATTGTAAAAGGACATGCAGTGCTTTGCAAAATTTGGAGGACATGGTAAGTGCACTAAAAGAAGTGATAACTGCACTTCTGGAGATAATAATAATCTGGTAAAAAAATCATTAACCAAGTTAGTAGCATTTTGTTATGTAGGACAAGAGGGCTTAGGGCTATAGTAATTTGCAAAGCTAATCTAATTCAGTGATCCGCAGGCTGTGACCTTTGACAACCCTCCCGGTGACTGGAAGAATAGAGCATCTGGATGTCAGGATGATAAGAAGGTTGGAAGGCAGCTGGGTCTGCAAATAAAAGCAACCAAACCACATTCTGTAAGGTCAGTAAATATGCCTTTTATTTAGGTAGATGATGGATAATTTGAATGTATTAACACCTAATTTTCAAAAGTTGCCATTGACTTAATATGCTTCAGTTTTGTAGAGGCCAAACTAAGACTATGTGTGCCAATTTTCACAGCTTCAAAGTGATATTGGTTTCTAAATTAGATAAACAGAGCTTCCAAAAATTATGTCAACTATGTGTCAAGTTGGCATAAAAAAGGAGAAACACCCTATGTCAGTGTCATTTAAATAAACAAGTTAACAGCTAGTCGTAAAGGCCATGAAGGGAGTAATTTAAGAGAATATGAGTTCCTGACTCCAGAATTCCAGTCCTCTGACCCAAACAACAGCACTCCCACACACTGGGGAATGTTTATTTGAAATAAGCATGGGAGTGCCAAAGCTGTAAAGCTCTATCAAAAAAGCCCAAAGACACAGGAAACTGCAGATTTGGATCTCGATTTAAAATTCACCGCTTCAGCCTCTGTCCAAAATTAAGTGCAGCTCGCTTGAGTTTTAGGTAGGGCTCAGCATCATATGTCAGGGAATCCAATGAGAGGCAAAAATGCAATGGCAACCGACACCCAGGATGACAAGATGGGTAGTGCTAGAGTAAAGAAGAAGCTGCTGAAGACAGGGATTGTTTTCAAGGGAACCGGATGCAGAGAATTGAGATGGGATGAATAAAGTGGAAGGAACTTATGTTTCATGATGGTTCTCATATGCCATCAAAACATTGCTCAGCTTGAATGATTAAGGCAGGTTTGGCACAGAACCACTCTAATATGAGAACAGGGAAAATGAATGCTGCTTTTAATTTTGCAGAAACAAGTCCTAGGGTTCATTCAGATATCAATGTCATTTTTTAACCAAGCTGCTCTATTCCAAAAGCACAGACACTTCTCAATCTCCCCAGGGAGATAAGTTTCCTCTTTAGTCTGGTTCCAATCTCAGAAAAAAAAAAGAGAGATGAACTGCAAGTTGTTTATATGAAGAACCTCATGTCGAAACCTCTAGAGCTTTATCCATCACTGGTGATATACAGTCTTAAAACAAAACACTCGATGGGAAACAATTATTAACTTTTATATCTCCTTCAGTATACTGACTTCACTGAGTTAATAATAATAATGATGATGAGAAACTTCAAAAGATTTATGGAGGCCAAATACTTGTTTCTTTTTTCTAAGGTCTTTATCTGTACCATCTTTGGAAGCCATCATTTCTGTGAAAATTCTTTATTAAAGGGCTTTTTGACTTTGGTAATTTTCTTGGGATTAATGTAATTAATGAGATAGAAAAAAAATCTTTATGTTGTATTAAGATTGGGGATTACTTGAAGAATACTTGAGAAAGAAGCCAGCCTCCCACTTGTTATTACTAAGTATGTCCATCATGGTTGCATGAAAGATACATCTTGCTGTATCAAACGAATCAGTTGAAGTGCTCTGGTTGCAGCTGTGATTGTAATGGGGAGTGGCACACCCTCCAAAGGCAGAACAAAAATTAAAGACTATCCCAAATTCTTTTAAAGGTCAAATGTGGATTCAGGTTTGCAGCTGGAAGCCAAATGCGGAAGGACATCACCATGGAGTTTGGAAATTTTCCACTTGGAATCCACATTTTACAGCAGATTTCTCTCTGTGTAATGAGACTACAGGAAAACATTTACATGTATACAGAAGAAACAGGGAAAATCCAGACCTGAAGTTTACTTTTGCCTCATTTCTGATCTGATAAAGGGGCAACTGTTACAAGTGCAGTTCATAGATGATCTGGAGCCAGTGTTATGCCTTCTTCCTTTCTTTTTGCTTTCCCTCTTATTTTCTTTCGGTCTAAGACTGGCCTGAAAAAGATATGATTCTTGCTGTGAAAACAGGCTTTCTCATTGGACTTCTTAACAAATTTTCTTTCATAATTTATGGTCATGGAAAGACATCCTTTCAGAAAGACATCCTCCTTAGTCCTTCCTTCAATCCTTTTGGAAGGCTTGGAATGGAAAAACTAGACCCTTGAGAAAAATATAAGAAAAATTACAGGAAATGTTTTTCTTTTAATATGAAAATAGAGAAGAGGATTGAATAATGCCTAAAAAGATGTTATTACTGATTTACTTTATTGCTGCATTCACTGTTTAATTTCAGTGATTTAAACTACTTTCAACAATTAACAGTATTCCCAGAGAAATGATTAGGTATTTCCAGTGCATTTATTCTGTAACTAAACTTTACAATGTTATGTCAACTATAATTCCAATAGTTATAATTTCCAAAATATACTGTGGGCCAAATATATTGTTAGCATACAACACTTCACTGCATGTATTACATTACCATGAATGCAAGTATAGGGATATCACATAAATTTTCAACATTTTCATCTAGAAATATGATTTTTTTTTTGTATTAGAGCCCAAGATACCAACTGTTTCAGACCTGTATGGTTAACGCTTCCTTTGGTTTATAAGACGATACTGTCAATACTTTCCAGTTTATTTTTCTCCCTCTATTTAATATAGAAACTGTCAGGGAAAATTAATTTTTCTTTTATGGATAGCTAACCTCTCTCTACAACAGTGTCCTATTTCTCATTTTGTTTTTTTAAAGTATATTTGTGTATGTTCAACATACATATGTATTCGTCATTATTAAAGCAAAAAAAGTTACTACTACATATATTTCAATTACTCCTCAAAAGTTGTATTTTACAAAAAGAATTAAAAAAATGTGTTTGGGTTTTTTTTAAAAAGTATTTCATATCCCTAGCACACATAAGAACTCCAGGTCCTCTTTAGGGCCATGGTGGTTTATTCGGATATTTAGCTGTTCGTCTTTCAAGAGTCTTACAGCTGTCTTCAAATACCATGTCACTACCAATTCCTTTCATCAGTAGCCAAATGTTATAAGATTTTGGGAAAAAATCTGGTTCTACACCAGAGCTTCATCAAGAACCATTCTAGTGATTTAAAGAAGAAGAAGAAGAGTATTTTTTTAAGTTACAGGGTGTCAGAGAAACTCAAGTACAGGACTAGAAGAAACATCACATAGAGGACTTACCATACAATACATTGACAGAATGGCTGGGGTTTCTGGCAGGAGTTGCTGTTTAATAGAAGCAACACAATGAACAGATTTTCAAACTATTTAAAACTGACATGCAAGCAGGGTGGTCTCCACAGAAGAAGTCCTCACTGGCTAATGCGGTCTTTACTATTTAGATATAGTTTGAATTTTACAAAAATCATTTATTACTTTTCAATTAGTACATTTTGGTTGAGAGAGAAAGTGAAAGGTGATACTGCATGGGAAGAACACATTCAGGACTGCACTACTTGTTCCATGGGACAGTATTTTTCTCCACACGTGAAAAAAATCGAGATTTGCTTCTACTATATAAAGGTCAAGCAGTTTTACCAAAGATTCTCAGCCATCAGAATCACCCCCAGTGTATGCAGCAAGGTCGTTCTCTGTCTGTATAGTATTTGATGTGAAAGATTTGTCTGTCTTTGTCAGTTTTTTATCCTGAACTGGCAGCGGTATATTATGGATCAAGCAAATAACACCAGACATTTGTGTTGTGTCATGCAACATCCTCTTGACACAATTAACCCTCTTAGTCAAGTTCTTTGTCACATGTGAAGAAAATGCTTTGCCAGTTTCAAAATCCCCAATCTAAGCAAGCTTGTGCAGTGATAGAGTTTAAAAATATGTATCCTATTCACATGCCATTCATTCTTTCAAGGTTTATTCCTAAGAGAGATCCTGTATTAAACATACACACAGCTTGCACTATATAACCTTCTCCAAAACCAGCTTCTGCAGCCCTGTCTGGATGTTTTCTACATGTGTACCAAGTCCTCAGATTCAGAAGAAATTAGCAGCCTTTCATGCCAACATTCAGAATTCTGATTAAACTATCAGTTGTTCATCACAATATACATTTCTCATTTAGATTATTCTCATCAAATTCTCCAGATGGAAGCTGCAGGGTATTTGCACGTATTCTGGGAAATGCAAGGCAGGATTTTTATTGTTATCATAAGGTTCCTCCTCATCATCCTTCAGTCTCTCATACGTTTTTCTTAATGGTAAAGTGACAGTTTCTGAACTGAGTTTTTAAAATGCATGTCTATCTGTCAGTTCCAATGCGCCTCACAGTGGCATGCATTAACTTATCATGCTTGAAAGTACAAAAAGATTATGCTGCAGTGAAATGTTAACAAGGTCATATCATATACACACTAGCTCGTTGCACTTTTCTTCCTTTCATTGCTCCTGTTAGGCATTATTCCATGTCATGCATAAATAATGTTGCTCTAGAGAGAAAGTCAGTGTATTTTATATTACTGGTGCTGCTATGCTATTGAGACAGGCTGAACTTCTGGAGTGAATGTCAGAATATGTCACTTGCTAAATTACTGGTACCTAGCCATCAAAGACAAGTATAGTGGATGAATATGTGTATTCATGAATAGATTACTTTCTGCTTTGGATCACCACAGCAGTAACCATATTGAGATAGTTTTCATATAAATGAGGTTTGGCAAATCATTGTCTGGCACCACACATCTGATTTTATGGGACTTTTGTACAGTCTTTCAGACTGTACTGGGCAAAGCGTGGAAGTTCAGAAGAGCAGCACAAGAGGGCAATTCGCGCACCAAGGAAATATTTCACAAGCAGAAATTTTCAACTACTGAAAACTCTGACAGAGAGCCAGAGATGAATAATTTTCCCTTGACACAATTCTTCAGTGCTATGGTGAGTGTGCCAGTACATCTGCTGAAAGACCTCAGCTTCTCCCTATACTCCTCTGCTCCCAGATATCACCAGCAGCATGCTTGGACCTCCACAAAGTCCCAGCTCCTGGTTTTTTGACTGATATCATTTGGTCTCTCTGAACTGTGTCTCTGTGGGCTATCTAGGCCTAGCTTCTGCTTCCCACCCTTTTTTTATTCCCTTCAGATGGAAAACTGAATTTTAGGCTAGACATTCCTTACAGGTGTTGTGGTAAGAGACCTGCTTCAGGCTTTGTCTTCCCAAATAAATTACCACCCACATGCAAATTTCAGGTTTAATTGTAAGCAAATCTAATATGATCCATTTGCTTGAACATCTGTCACATCTGTCTTTGCTGGTGTATTTTTCCACATCTATGTGTATTTATCAGGAAATCTCACTTTGTCCAGGTCTAGGTTATGTCAAAGTTATCTATAGCAAATACTTTACTTCCATGGATAACAAACAGCAGTGATGGTCAATTACAAATGGAGCATAGAGGTTTGTGTGGGATGAAGGGGAAGATACAAATTTTCTTGTTAGTGGAGAAAAAAACGTGCTGTGTCATTATGGTTGATCCCATAAATGCTGCTGGGTTTATTTTAGCTTTGATGGATGTCTTTTCACAGGTAGACAGTCATTTTAGTTTACTCAATAATTATAAGAAAGGAAATCTAATGCAAAATCAGGTTCAAACCAATTGCAAGATTAATCTGGTTAAGGTAGAGTTGCAGATCATGCAAGTTCCACACCACAGGCACATCTGCATCCAGTCCTACAGTCCCTGAGTTTGCTGTTATCACACTCCAGCAAAGTTTGCTATTAAAATAGCAAAGCAAACTGAAGAGTTGACTTCCTGAAATACAGATGAATCATTTTGGTGATTGAACTCGTACAGTGTTTGGTGGTCTTTCTAATGAGCTTTGATTCTATGCTTGTAACACCATGAGGCTTTAGCAAATCTACAAGATAATTAACATAGGCATTAATAGATATGTAGGGAAAGATTGATCTATTGTCATTCTTCTCTCTTAGACTGCTAGCAATAGGTGATATTTATAGCTCTCAGTTTGAAGAAGAATTATCTCAGTTTCCGCCTCTGAAAAGATGGAAACTCCTGGGTTAGAAGACTGTGTGATAGGTAGCGACTTCTCTGGGTGAAGCATTTTTCAGCAGGATTTGATTTCTTCCCTGAGACCATGAGGCAAAGCTATTTTAAACTCAGGATTTCTATATCATTGTAAATCCCAAACACCCAATGAGCCTTCAATATAGCAGGAAAAGTAGAAATCTTAATGTAAACATCATTCTGTAAACTGTGTTATTTTGGGAAAAAGTGAGCACTTCTCTGTTTTCCTGAAATAGAGACACAATTGCTCAGTTCTTTCACAGAGGCTTTTGGGAGCTGAAGTAAGTCAGACAGCAAGAAATGAAGCAGGTATTTCAGCAGTCAAAGATCCTTAACTCAGGACAAACTGAGTTTAACTCTTAACTCTGAACTGAGAGTTCAGAGGAGAAGCACCCACACTTGTCCTCCTTGCCCTGGGTCTCCTCATTGGTACAAAGCAGAGTCACTATGGCTTTGACCAGGAGATGCAGTTTTTGGGGATTTCATGTCTCATGAGCAGCCTGATGGTGGGACTGCAATAGGAGTAAATTCCTGAAAGCCCAGGAATACCTGGGATGAGGGATTCCTCATGAAGAAGCAGCCAAGCCACACACTGAAGTTTGTTCAAGCAAACCGTGAGGCAATTTGGTACAAAGCCTGGCAGTTTTCTGATGCACCTTGGACTTTATTTTACTGCAAATTCTTCTCAGCTGACTACTTTCCATAAAACCCTTCAGCTTACTTTGAGCTATTACTTTCAGATCAAAAATGCTTCATCAAATCATTCCAGACCAGCTCTATCACTGAGTCTGTTCAGATTACCTGGGGCCTGTCTCAATAAAAGCAGACTATCTAATTTCCCTTTAGTTTATAGTTTCTAACATGGCTGTTTGGAAAATGAAACTTCTGTCCCCAGTACAATTCCATTTTCAACATTTGTTTCATCTTGGAAAGGAATATTTAAAAACATTAATAAATTGGTTTAATTTGGCTTGAATTTAGGTTATCAAGACATCAGAAATGGACTTTAATTTTCCTGTGAAATTGTTCAGATTTTGACAAAATCTCCTCTGGAAAAATTGCCTCAGGCTATTTTTTCTTCTTTTTAGTGGAGTCAGTTTCTGCTACTCAAAGACTGCTAAAATGAATCCATACTTTCAAATCAGGAAAGGTTATTCCTCCAGTTAATTGTCTATGAATAATTAAGATTAAATAATTATGAATCTGTGTCCTACATCGTCTCCTTGTCCCTTCCACCTGAGCTCTTCAAATTTCCAGCTTAACTTCTCCCATGGAGCAGTCATGGTGGTCCTACTATGTGGTGGTTTTTTTTTGGATGGGCAAGAGCACAACAGCTGGGTCCTTCAAAGCAAGCTAAACTGGAGGAGGAGATGCATGAACCTGAAATCTGTCAGGACTCTCTGCATCCTGCATTAGTGACCTAGTTTGGGGTTTCCATAGGGGGAACTCCACATGTGGCAACTGGACTAATCAAAAATAATGTTGTCAGGTACCATCATCAAAATAGTTCAATCAGGAATGAAAATTGGATGTGTGCACTGTCACTTTTTACTTCATCACTGTTGTTTCACAAAGTTTTTGCTTGTATGTAACTTGTCAGTCCGTGCCAGTTTTAACCACAGGCCATTACTCCCTTGTTTTGTAGACTGTCATTTTACTTAATAAATTAAACTAAAGGTTAATAATGCTTGTCATTTCTGTAGTATGACTAATGCATTTGGACTTGGACTTCCAGATAACCTCTGCCAAAGTATATAAATTTCTGTAATCTCTACAGTGAAGAAGATTATTAGCAGAAAGCAAAATTTCAGCTCTTTTACAGGGAGGAATTCAGCACATATCCTGATATATTTATGACTTCAAGAAAGCAACAAAACTGAGGAAGGTTTATTTTTTGTGGTGAAGGTGATGTTGGATTGCTGTTGAATACTTTTCATGTATTTTTAATAGTTAAAATTCAATATTCACTGAAGGATCAAAGCACAACAGACCAAATATTACTCTCAGATGTATATGTCTGGCTCACTTTTTCTGGGATCATCTGAAATTCGAGACACAGCCTTTTCCATTAGGAACTTTGTAACCTGGTGAAAGTAAGGAACTGCTGCTGCTCCACTTGGCAGCGAAATCCTTGAGGTTGTTCTTTCAGTGCACAGCCTTGTGCCAGTGGTACCACTGGGCTCATGTGTAGCTCCCAAAGAGGCAGGAGGCAGGTAGAAGAAAGCAATGTAGCTTAAACCCATCTTTCTTGGGTATTTAGTTGCTTAGCGTTGCCCCAAGTCAAAAAACCCTCACACTTACTCAGCTTCTGCCAAAAGAGCTCCCCCTCGTTTGTGCACTTTCCACACCCTCTCGCCTCCCATCTTTTTATGACAGCTTCACCTTTGGTAATCATATCCCACAGTACAATTCCAGTGGTACCAAGCGCTTGGGTGTCTTACCTCACCAACCTCTGTCGAGGGCAGTGAGTGAGTCTGCCTGGTCCTGCCACGCTCCAGAGGAGACCTGTGCCGTGACAGATGCCTGCAGGCCCAATATCCCGTTGAACTTTCTATACCTGACACATCCATACTGCAGGGGCTTCAAGGACTTCTATTTGCAGGGCTAGACACCGTTTTTCCAACCAGGTGATGCGACTTAGTCCGTGAAGCCCTAGTTTTGCTGTGTGGGTTGCACAGACACAACTGCCATTTGTAAATCCATCTGGATTGTTGCTGTATTAGCCCAGGGATACCTAATTGATAAAGACAGCAAAGCCTGATTTTGAAATCTATCAACTGGGGCGTTCATCTGGGACAAAAAAGACAGAAATTTCAGTTCTGCATATTCCAATGAAGATCTAAATGCATTTTAAGTCTGTCAGAAATATTTGTTGGAACATGGCTTACTCCAGATTTTGCTTTTCATTGTGAGCATGGGAATATAAAATCATTGGGAGAGTCACTTCCTTTCAGGATCAAATAATTCTTAATTTATCCATGCACAGTGGAGGAGCAAGAACAATTTTCAATATATTTATCTCAGACTAACATGGTGGCCAAGTCACTTGTCCAGATCTTGATTCACATCCCCTAGGGCAGAAAAGGAAACTGAACATGATTTCCCACATTCTAGGTCAGTGTGCTAAATCTGTGGCTGTGAACTGGAAGCAGGTATCAGCATGTTTAAGGAAAGAATAAATTATATGCCTAGAAATTGAAGATTGTAAAGCTGAAAGTACACAGGTTTTTCCTCTCTGGTTTTTGCACCATGGATGTCTCCCTATTATATTGTCTTGTATTAATTGCATTGTGAGATGCCTGTCCCCAGGCCATTGAGACAGTGAACATAATCAGTCCAGGGCTGAGACAGCCAAAGCTCCAGCTTGAAATGGGCAACCAGTGGAAGGTGGGTGCCCCTCTGCCAGCCGCAGAGTAAGGCAGGACCTGAGCACCAGAGGAGCATATGTCCTGCAACAGTAGCCCTGAGGCCAACCTTGCAGACAACATTTGGGAGTGATATGTGAGCAACGGAGCATGGAAATACAACCAGGCCAAGTGCTGAGCGAACATCTGGCACGGGTGCTTTCAAATCATCATCTGTACTTCATTTTGTTTGCCAACACACGTCATTAACTTTTAATGCAAAGAGCAAACAAATGTGTTTGTCAGCAAGGTGATTATCCTCCATACAGTCTTTTCCATCTCTGAACATGTTAATTATGGTTTCCCCTGAAATACCCATTAATGTTAGTGTTCTAAGCAAATATTTCTGTAGCTGGAGAATTCTGTAACATGGAGAACTCATGAGGACAGTTTGATAATTTTCCAAGTTTTTGAATGTTTTTTGTTACTCTTAAATACTTATGTGCACCCTGCTGCGCTGTCACCATTCCCAAATGTTCCCAAGGTGTTACATTATACCACTCTCTTCCTCAATTTCACAGTAAACCTACCATTCAGGATCTCTGTGCAAAGCAGATTGCAATACCCATCTCCCAGATGCAGTTAGTATATATTGTATATGGAATAGAAATCATTGAGAGGCCAGGAGGACAAGGAGAAAGCTGCAGTAATTCAGAGACAGACTCAAATCAGTTTATCTCATCACTGATACCAGATATGGCTTTTTCTAACTTCTGTCTTATTCTGAATTTACCATCAGAACCATCAATGCACAATCGCATAGTTCTGGGTTATAACAGATTTCAGCTCTTATCATCTGAAATCAGAAGAAATTGTTGCATGTCTGTTGTTCTGAAGGCAAGACACTGGGCTTACAGAGTTAATTTTGCTTAGGGAATCACATACACAGTCCTGTTCTAGAAAGTGGCCAAAAGTATAGTCAAGCACCAAAAAAAGGAATAGAAATGAAAAAGTCAATTTATTTTTTGTACCTGGAGCTAAAAGCACCCTGAAAATACCTCACAGAAGATAAGTGGAGTGTAGGTCTTCTCCAAGACTGCGAGCACCCTTCAGAGTAACATGTGCTACTCTGAAGTAGCACTAAGTAGCCAATACCCACACATGAAGCTTTTATTTCCGATACTGACTAGTTTTGGAAGTCTCCAGTGAGGAAATGGCTTATAAGGAAGTACCTATTTTTAGAAGCCATCATTATGAAATACTAACCTAGAGTTCCAATATCGAATGAAAGGTTTTCTCCAACACAGAAAAGCATTATTACAAAGATTAACATAGCTTATATAAAAGTGAAAAGAAAAAAATGTTACTTGCCAGTCCTTCATGATCCCTGAATGAATCAAATCCTGCAATGCAGAGCAATTTTAACACATTCAAGGGTTAACAAGAAACTTTTTAAGTCGGGGTAGGCCTCTAACATACTGAAGAAATTCTTCTTGTACTTAGATTCCAACAAGCCATGAAATATTTAAACACAAAAAGCTATTTCCCCAGTTACATGGCAACATTGCAGCTTTAAATATTAAAAACAATAGCACTGCAGCATTCTAAGGAAGTACAAGAGTTCATTGGCACCAGATATCTCTCATCTTCTCTTGCTGGAGTGGTAGAAAAGATACTTAATTATAAAAACAAAGAGAAACTACTGAGGAATGCACACTCCCCAGATTCCTTCCTATTAGAGTATGGAGAAAAGAAATATCTTTTTGATTTATATATCTAGGTATTTGTATAGCACCATTCTCGAGAGTATCTAGATTTGAGGAGTGAGTAAGGCAAGAGGCACCATTTGCTTGTTATGGGAATAAGGTACGTAATTTGGATCCCCTGTGAGTGTGTATAACCATAGCTCAAGTAAATAGCAGTAATGATTATTTTCCAAAACATAGTGAAAAAGCAGAAATATATATACTAAAAGCCCTTTGTTCTCAGGTCAAAAAGTGACACAAAAATATGCAAAGAGCTGACAGTAATAGCTGGAGAGAAATTCATGCATGCAACTGTGATCATGTGCCTTGTTTATAAGATCATCTCTTTATCCCCAGTCAGGTGGGGCAGATATTGTGGTAAATCAATTTGGAGGTCAGAAGCCAGAACTAAATGTCTCAGGATATGCCTGTTGCTGAGTTCAAGAAGAGAACCTTCAGAGGCAAGCATAGCAGCACAGCTGTTAATACAAAACTCCTGGCTTTCCGTTTCATCTTAAAGTCTAACTCAAATTCTAGTTCTATATTGCCTTGGGTTTTGTGGTCTATCCAGCAGCTTTCCCAGTAATGTATTCTTTGTATCAGTTTCAGTCTTCTACACACGACAGTTCTCATCTTTTTTCTCCTCCATCTCTCTCCTTCCCTCACTCGCCTTACATTAGCTTCTAATTGTTTCCTCACCTGTTCCAATCTCTTCTAATTGTTTTCTTCCGTCTTCCCTCACAGCCTGTACCACAAGAGATCCCTTAAGCAAACAGATAAAAAAAAGAAGAAAAATTTCATAAAGCACAGGTCTGGCTGCAAAAGGACTGTACAAAACCTGAAGTTTTGCTCAGCATTTTCTCCCTTGGTGTATTTGTTGCCATACTGGTGACTTATCAACAGAAAGTTGCCAAGTCCCTGCTCTTTGCTGTTGCTAGCACTGCAAAGCAGCAAGGCCAAGGGAGACAGTTTAACTCCTTTTGTTTGCTGCCAGCAGACTCAGTTTTTATACTCTAGTTGTGTGCACAGATTCTGGAACTGAGTTGGGACTAGGCTAGCTGAGGAGCTGTACACACTGACGTCCTGCTTGGTAGGATGGCCCATAATATGGTCAGTCATGGATGGTGATTAACATGAGAAGGAAATATGGTCATTTTAAAAGAAAACCCAGATGCTGTAGTACTGATGCCTGGAATTCCTTTGCTTACATCTTATTACTATGACTCCGAAAGATAATAAAGTTGACCCTTTTATTAGGCACGCTTGGTCTGTCTCTGTGGGCAAGTATGGGCAGAGACAAGTTACTCTGCCTGTGGCCCAGAAAAAGCATTGGTTCCAGATTCATACAGTTAAAGAAATCCAGCATTGTGAGCTAGTTATACAAATGTATATTTGTGCATTTTCTAGTCCAGAGCAAGTTCAGCTTTGGCCAGCTCTGCAGACAGGAGGAGGTTATGTACATCTGCCTGCCCCTGTGCATCCCAAAAGATGTTTGAATGCCTAGCACAGGAGAAGGGGTAGTGAGGGCATGGGAAGACCCTGCCGTTCTCCCTTCATCTCTGTGAAGCCACAGGCGCTCCCAGCACTGGCACAGAGCTCTTTATATGGCTGCTGATCCTTGTGTGTCAAGTTACAACAGTTCCCAATACCAGTCATCTGTAGCAGGGACCAGGAATACCTATCAGTGCTCAAGGATGCTTAAGGCTTTTCATTATAATACTTAAGATAAGGGGTGCTATCTACTGTAAATGCAAAGTCTAAGCTGTGAAATCAGCAAGATTTCCAGTGCTTAAGAAAAAATATATCAAAAACTTAATTTTTCCTTCCAGCTTTGCCCGTAACAGGTCTCGTTTGTCAAGGAACACTACATAATCACCCATTGCAGCTTCCAGATTTTCCTGGTACAGGAATAAAAGTATGGAATGCACCTATCTATAATACTGCAAGATGTGAGAGCACAGCCAGTTTGGGAATATTGTTAGCTAGGCCTCATTAATAAAACAAGGCTAATGATTTATTCATATCCAGGACAATAAGAGGACAATGTAGAGCAGTTACATTAATGGTAAGTAGATGCTTTGGGGGAAAAATGTGAGCAGTAATGGAAATTAGTTCTGTCTGTTTCAGTGTTTTGTATAAGACAGCGTGGGTGATTTTTTCTGACCAAATCAGTACATTAGGGACGCAGAATTCCCTATTCTACACATTAAGATAGGAACTAGGAAGTTATTCAGATTAATATAAGAATATATTATTACTTCAGTGCTTGAGTAACTCTCTCAATCTCATTTCCCCACATGCAATCTTTTATTCTATCTTTTCACCCTCGTTTTCCAGAAGCCTTGAACTTGCTACTGTAATTATGAATGCAGACATTATTACTGTGAAAATAACATTCCCAAAATGGTCTGTGAAGACACTATTTGAAATGGTTACTATTTAAAGCTGACTTAGCTCTACTTCTGCTGTGCAAAATTATATAACATGTGCCCTTCCAGAATAGTCCTGTAATATTTTAAACTAGTGGGAGAAATTTCCCTGCAGTAGTGTGGATTTTCTACTCAGAAAACAGACTACGTGATCTATGCTTTGTCTCCCCCCAAAATCTGTGGGCTGCTGATCAGATAAAGTTGTGGAATCCTTTTAGTCACCTTTATGGTTATTTGGTCACTCAATAGTGGCTATATCTTATTTGGATTATTTAATTATTTAATTTGAATTCATCAGTATCAGAGTCCTAACCTGGAATAAAATCCTTTCAGTTCAGAGCAAATGCCATGCTCCCTGTGTCCCTCTTCACAGCTATCCCAGTACCACCTGAGAGTCTGAGAGCCACAAGCTCCAGGCTTTTTCAGTTGTTTTGTTATACCAGGTATATTGCAGAAAGCTGACCTACAAACTCTCTCTAGGATAAAATTTGAAAGATAGGTGAAAACTGTCAAAATCCCATGAGATTCATGAACAGGTTCTGGTGACCTGAAAGGTGACAGATGACCACACCCGTGCCCTTAGTGGTTTGCATCGCTTTGTTACTGGGCTGCAGCATGAACACAAACCTAGCTAATTGCAGGATATCATCTGCTGAGCAGTATCACATTACTTAACTTCAAACTTGCACCTGTGTTTAAAAAAAAAAAAAGAAAAGGCAGAGGAGAAATAAATGAGGTACTATCGATGACAGTGTTATATGACCTAGAACTGTCCTATAGTAATCCCATTAACAAAAAGATGGTTATTTTTCCTTTATAAGATAGTCCTCTGTTAGTAATATTTTTATTCTATCTGTACTAGCAAATGAAATGGAAGAAGGCCAATTAGCTAAGTCCAAGACCTGGTGACTTAGTATTGCATAGTCTACATGCTTGAACTCTGTTTTCATTCCAACAAGAGGGTCTCTTTCGTTGCACCTGCTAGGAGTAGTCCTTGGCCCCTTTTACAGCCCTAAAGTGTGTCCAAGCCTTGTCTGGAAAGGTATATTTGGCAAAAAAGGTGCTAGTAATTACCCAGTACAGAGGGTGGCATGGCAGGGCTGTAGTGGCCACTTTCATGCAGTTAGCTAGCATCTGCACAGTCCTTAACATTTGCAACACCTCCTCTGCTGTGGGACAACATTTCAAGGCAATTATGAACTTCTGACTAGGCTTCAATTGCCCTAATTCCCAGGCAAGTGGGTTCACTTTCAAGTCCTACTTCCTGTAGGCAAACAATACTTGTCAGGGAGACTGAACTGTGCTCCAAAGGCAGAGAAACCACATGAAATTTCCATGGGTTATGGCAGCAGACTGGTTTAACACATTTCTTGGGTGAAATCCTGAAGCAAATGTGTTGGTGCACCTTCCATCTCCACACCAGGTAACAAAAGCAGTTAACATGTAAACCCACCACCACAAGCAGAACACCCTGTTCCCTCACAGGGCACAGGCAGGACAAGGGCCCCAAAGGCCAGCAGGTGAGGTGAGGAAGGGCAAGGTAAGCTACACAGGAGTAGTTAACTCTGTGTTGTACATTATGTAGCCAAACAACATATGGCCTGCTTTCTCCAGGCAATCCTAATTTCCCAACCCCCCATACTTTTTGCCCACATATTTTCTTATTTCCAATGCCATATCATTCAGAGCTGATTGGTGCACAGGTTTAACATTAAAAAGAAAGGAAAAAAAAGCCACTCTTTTTCCAAAGCAGTTGCAGTTCTTAGTTTTTCTCTCTGCTGCATACCTGAATCCACGTTGAAAAGATGCTGAATGGTAGTAGTCTAGAGAAAAAAATGGGAGAAAGTGGAAACGCACACTAGCATAACTGTCAGTATCAGAAAAATCGGATGATTTGGTGGGGAAGAAGGAAAAGAGTTTGCTCTCTTTTAAAAGAAAATTTTTACAGAGATGAAAGCAGAAGGTCAAATTCCATTCTTTGACCAATTCCAGTGCTTTGTACTGGGATAGAAAAATTGTCAAAGTAGCTTAAACCACCATTGTCCTTTCTTTTAAGACTATTATTTCTCCACTAGGTTTGATAATGTCACAAAATTCTGAACCAAAATCTGTATTTCACAATGTTATTGTGCTCTGTACATCAGGTTTTGGGTTAAGCCTATTAATAATTACTGTTATTGCTCAAGCTATAAAACCAGATTTTTCTTTTATACAAAGGATCTGCCTCTGATCTTGTTCTTGATTTATATACACATAAATCAGTGATGGACTGAGCTTCAGTTTGAACTGGAGAAGCAGGAGAGCTGTGTGCATTGCCAGTCAGGCAGCAGAGGGAAAAGATGTTAAATTGCTCTTATGATTGCTTTGTAAATCTGTCTTGTAAATTTTTGCATCAAAGTCCCAGGAAGCAACAGTGGTCAGAATCTATTCTTAAGGATGTGGCGCGGTCTTACAAATCGTACTGTAACGCCCAGGATGACTGAATGCCTTATGGGCTTTTGAATTGTCTGTATTTCACCTTCTCGACAGGTTAAGACAATTACTTTTTTAAATCCAAACAGGGCCAAAGGCACAAAGATTTCTCCTCTACTCTGTGTTATCTTCTCTCTGTTGCAAGGGATGGGAACAGCCTGCACTGCTCTGGTGGGTCTTCCTGAAGGGTTTTTGGGCCCCATTGTCTCAGTCATGATCTTACTATCAAAGACATCTAATTTCTATTGAATGTTTTGGTAGATTACTGCCCCAAAGCTTCCCCAGTGCAGTCTGACCACACTGGATGGAGAGCCCTGACTCATGCAGGTGCTGTGCATCCTTCCTTGTATGTCCTACACTGAGCAGATTCATTACTGGTGGATACCTTTCTAGCCTTGATGCTGTCTCCTTCAAGTTTCTGCTTGCTGTTATGCCCACAGATATAAAGAGACCTTGTTCCTTGACATTTGTACAATCTGTGGTGAAGTTATTGCTTAGGATATCTCTGTGCCGCCAGTGCTGCAAGTCCTGCTCTCCAAATGTGGGTTTTTTTCAGTTTTGTCTGCCTCTTTCTGTAGATTTCTGGGAAATATCAGGGAGTAACTTAGTGTCACCAGGCAAGTCTAGGTCTTCAGAGCACTTGACCTTCCGGCCATTAGGCTTTATGCTGCTTGTGCAGTTCTCTCTTATATGTTTACTTCATAACTTATTTTCTACGGTCAGAAATGGGTACAGAAAACAGAAATGTGTTATCCTTCGCAGATAACGACTGATTTCTGGTTATAAATCAAACAGGGCTCCTCAGTAAGATGTCAGAAATTTTATACTATGGCAGCAAAATGAGGCCAAGAACCTTAATTTTTAAAATGGCACAGAAATGTAAAAGAATTTATCATCAGCAGTCATCTCAGAATGGCTACACTTTGTAAGTGATTTGAATTTCAGGGCTTTAACTTACACTTCTTATCTACAGTATTCTAAAATGGCTGTAGCCAGTTTTGGACATGAAGAAGTTTATTCTAAATAACAGAGCTCAAAAGAAGGACTCACTGCCTTTAATGCAGCAATTAAATATCCACATTGTATAAACTGCACCCATATTCACAGTTATGCCCAACCACAAAACTGTTTTTGCAGTTTCCTTGGAAAAAAAAACCCAAATCAGGTATTTCTTTCCACAACTACTCTGTTAATGCTACTTTTTGATGTTAATGAACTAACTTAAAGTTGTTCCCTTCATCATGGTTTAGAAAATAAATGTACGTGCGTGGTGGTTTATATAAGGCAAGTTCAGTAGACACATTGACATCTGAATGTACTTACAAAGCAAGTTATGTAAGATTAGTGAGAGGAAAGCAGAAAGCAGAAAGGTAGCAGCATAAGAAATTTGAATATGAAAGCATCAAATTCAGATAAATTGGGCCACTTCAAATGGTCAAGACTGTACTGTACACAAACGTACAAGAGAAATATCTGTCTCTTTGTCTCCTGTCCACCCCGCTGTGGCTCCAAGGCAGTGGTACCCAGGAAACTCAGGACAGAAGCTGCTATTTAAAGTTCAGTGAGTAGGCAGTGGTCAGTCTCCCTCGTCAGCTAGTTATCTGCAACTCCAAAATCAACTAGCCATATTTCTTTATGACAGACAAGGAAGAGGCTGCATTTTCCTTTACTGCCTTGGGCACATCATGATGCTCTTGGAACCTGTTGTATCCTATGGAGGAGCATGGGGATGGATTTGGTGCCTGTCTGTCTCATTGTGCATTAGAGTTGCGCTCTCACTCTTCTGTGCTACAGGGTGCAAGAATTTTGACCCAGCACCATGGGCTTTCTGCCAGCACCACAATCCTCACATGGTATCTGGATAAACTGATCTAAATACAAAAGCCCGTCCCTTGGTATAAATAGAACTGTCACAGCAGATCAGTTTTATTTACGTCAAATTAAACAAAATTCTGCTTTTTGGCTGAGAGTTAATAGCTGTCAGCCAAAAGCAAATTCTTACCTCTGAATTATATAAACTCCCTAAGTAGGCCGTTTGTAATACAAATACTAACAGGCATGCAGCTTCTATGCAGTGGTGCTTCCAGGTAATGCTAGCAGAAAAATCAGCTAATATCACAGGAATGACAAAATGATGTTCGATGGTGGATATGAGCCCCTCGTAAAGCCTTGTGAGGAGGTACCAGACTGAAGGCTGAAGCTAGGAGACATTTATTTTTAGGCTCTTGGTTTTTAAGGAGAGCAAAGGAACTGAGAGGGGAAAACAGTGTCAACAGTTCACACAGACTGGCTTTTCATGTTTGGGAGAAGCTGAGCTAGACTGAAACTATAACTATGATGGGATTTAAGAGTAGACACAATAAAGCCATCCACAATCTATACCTGTAACAAGGAAGGTCACTTCTAGGAGTTTTTGATGTAGTGAAACTTGAAAAATATATTCATTTTTGCCCAAAGGCAGAGGCTGGCATGGCAGCTTGGGGACCACAACGGTAATTGTTCCTAAGAGGAAAAAGAAAATGTTCCATAAAGTTCCAATTGCCTTTAAAAGACAGAAACATTTGAAGGACTCTTCGGTGCTATTCCAGGTTCAGCAGAAGGAAACCTCTCACATAGGGCTGCTTTCATCTGCAGGTGTTGCCGCACTCAACACAAATTGCTGGAGAGAGGAATAGGTCAGGGGTGGAGGGAGGTGTTACTCTGCAAACCGAAGCTGGAATAAATAGAGCTTAAAAACCAAAAAGTACAATTTTTTTCAGTAAAGCCCTGAGCGTTTAAAATCCAAAATGGGGGAAAAGGGGAGAAGTGGCAAAGAGTCATTGGGAACAATTTTTTTCTGGGAGGTTGGTCTCTATCAGTTATTTTGTTGCATTGTTGATTAATGTAATTGAAGTATATATAACTGAAAGAGAAAGTGAAATACGACTTCTTCAGGGACCCATTAATTTCTTAAGGATAAAGTGTTTGAAGGTTCAAAGGCTTTGTAAAGCTTATTTTAAATTTAAAATTTCCATTGCCAAGGGATTGATTACCATTCTTGCTTTAGCTTTGTCAAACAATAAGTTGATGCCAATCCTTTCAAAGTTTTATGGTGATGTACATACGATATTCAGCTAATTGTAAGAAGAAGGGACTGCCTTCTATACTCAAGGACAGCTATTTCAAAAAAGGTCTGCAAATGTTCTTTCAAAGGCTTGAAATTTTGGAAATTGTACCACTTATATCCACTATTGCAAGTCACAATATTCTGAGGTATCATAATTATTTTTAAATATTTCTTTGCATAGGGAAAATTAGGTAACATCATACATGTCAATATTTTGGGGTATGTGCAGTACTGGATAATAATGTAATTTCATGCCATTTAATAGAAATTACACCATCCTGAAAACCTCTCTTGGGGCAGGCTGAGACTCTTGTTTTTCTTCTAAACTCTGCGTTTTTAATGTGACCTCATCACTCGGACTCATTTCTCTCTCCTCTAACTGGTATCTGTGTTTGTCTGTATCCGGGAGCAGGGACAGACTTTTCTCTCACTGTGACATCTACTACAGTGGGACTCTCAATTGCAGCTCTGCAGTATTCCCATCATAGCAATAAATAAAAGGCTACTTTGTTTTTCTTAGTTTATTAATAAACTGGCAAACAGTAACAATTCATGCACACATACACATGCAAACAGAAATGCTTAAACAACTTCTTCACATAAAATATGTAGTCAATTAAATAAATATTTTTGGTTTCCAGAATTTTGATTTTTCAAAGAAAATTCAGATTCTTGCTTTTAAATACATTTTTTTTATTAGTTCATGTTAAAGCCGATGTCTCATTGAAAAATAATCTGTCATTAAAACAAACAAACAAACCAGTCAAAACCATCAAGATGATTTGTTATTTCTATTATGGTAGTAGTTAAAGACCTCAACCATTTTTCCTAGTCAAATCAAAATGATTTATTCAGTATCTTACACTTCACTCAGTAGGACTACAGTTCACTCTGCCGTGTAATAATTTCTAAAGCTTTGGAGTACATTAAAGGAGGCTCTTTCAAAATAAAAGTACATTTGGAGCATTTTTAACTCAGAAGGTAATATTACTGTTTACTCTTAATTTTCTACTCTTCAAATGTTCTAAAATGGAGCTGTTATTAAAGATGGTGAGATGAGATTGGCCTGAGCTGCAAAATGTGTTTATGCACTCCGATTTTGGATGGATATCATGTGTCCTGGCTCTCTTATCTGACATAGATGAATTGGTTTCTTGAGGCAGGAAGAGATGAAGACAGCAAGGCAGCCAGTGACATAAAATGTTGGCAATTCTCGAGATTTTATTACAAGTCTTAAAATATTTGATATTTTTCTTAAAGCCTCATCTGTGTAAAGAAGCTATTAATGGCAGCCTGAGGTCCCATTTTAAGAAAAAAATTGTAGACTTCATGATTGCAATCACTGGCACGACTCTGGAAACTCAAACCCAGAAGGCACATAAAAAACCATCAAAATAAGCAATTTTGAAACAACAAGATTTTAAGGCTCTCTCCTGAATTTAGGCAATCAGTTCACAGCATCTTTGGTTCTAGTGATTGCAGCATCTGTCAAAGCTGCACTGTATGCGTGGATTAGAGATAGAGAGAGCAGTGGAGCCAGCAGTGCCTGCTGTGGAGTCAGCAAAGGAGCCCAGAGACACCTAACAGTGCTTCCATGAATCAGAAAGACTTTTATGCTTTTACATTTTGGTTTGGGTTTTTTTCCAGCCAGACTGGCTAGAAGCTGGGTATTTAAGCCACTGCAAGCTCAGAGCCTGAGGAAGGCAATGTCCCTGCACACATTCCCTGAGAAACCACCCCCCGTCATCTGGAGGTGGAGGGAGACAGGGTAAGACTTTTAAAATGCATTAAATAGGCAAAGTCACTGTTTACAGTCAAAAGCTGCGTTTTAAGATTTCATGAGTTCTTTATTTAAAGACAAGCAAACAAATTCAGGTCACCCCTTTATCCTGCTTAATTTAGGAAGGCAACTTTTCAAGCAGATTTTCCTCCTTTATTTTTCCTGCTGGAATCATCATCATCTTGTGCACTGAATCGGGAAAAATGAGAAAGAGGGAAAGGCTGAATTTGATTAATCTGATATTTTGCATGAATCTGTCTTAATAGGGCATCCCACAGTGCATTCCAGACCCCCAGCAATGTTGCAAGACAGACATCTTACCTGATGACTCTCACAGACACCCCCACAGCAGGTTAAGGGGGGAAATTATTCTTTTCACCTATAGAAAAAAATTTCAAGCCCCATCACAGGCTGTATGTTGTGCTCAAGTTTTCTCCATTTTTCCTCAGCAACAGCCATGTATCATCAAGTTTGCTGGGATAAATTATAGCTGGTCTCAAAAGCACAGCCCCCACCTCACTGGGGACGCAGTGATTGTCTTGGTGAATTACTCATCTGCCCTGTTAGCTTTCTGTAATGAAGATCATTTGCGTGGGTTGCTATGTCCATAGTGACAAAACTACATTATAAAGGAGTACAAATAATACTCCTTGCCATAGGCAGCTTACGGTGTAAACTAAGTGAATACACACAGAGCCAGCATAGCAACAGGCTGGGAGGAAATTTGAGAGAAGGGAACAGAAGGAAATACTGTTCCTGGAAAGTATTTTTCAGAAATAGAGCAAACAACGTATTTCTCTAATTCCTTATGAATCTCCCAGGTTAACTCTGACGCCAGTGAGGTTGCTGCTGAAGCAAGTTAAGAACACAGGAAAAATGTGTTTTGTGGTTGGAATTTCAAGGAAATAAAAGCAGTGGATTTTTGGCCAGGTGCAACTTGCTATTTAAACTCCACTGCTTACATTCACAGCAAAATTAAGTTGGTATGGGCTAATGTACTGATGGTAGCTTGGTGAATCAGTATGGTTTTGGGAACATTAGCTCATTTCTGTTTTGCCTCAAACCTCAACAACAATGTTTATAAATTTAATACTTGCAGTCTGAGCTCAGATGTCTCCTTTTGGGTGGGAAGAGGTGAGGGAAGATCTGTGAGAGCAAGGCAGAAGGCAGGGAGAAGCCAGCAGGGTGCATCGGTAATGTACACACATATATATCCACAGCAGTGCAGCTGCAGCTACACGTGAGCTTATGCTGGTGGTTTTCATTCTCCACTAACAGCATATAAGCCTTGTGTCTGTAATTAACAGCTAGAGCTGTCTGAACTCTTTGGATATCAGCACCAGCAGATCGATGTTTGCTCTGAGTTTGACTGTGGCTGGGTACAGGGTGGTCACGCAGGGGAGGGTCATGGGGCAACACTTCAGTCATGACATCTGCTCATGCATGCCACAGAGCTGAGTGTGTCTGGAAACAAGGGCTGTGTCTGCAGTGTAGTCCTTGGAGAAAGTGACTGTGAAAGTGGGTCTGTGGAAAGAAGTCAGGGATGGGAGAAAACAGGGGCTTGCACGGTCGATGGAGAACCATCAGCTCTTTTCTTACAGCAAAGTACAGGTATACATGGTGAACATGCTGGGATTCACTGATGCAAATTGTCTTAAGTAGAGCAGCTTCTCTCTTGAGTTATACAGCTGTGTTTTGTCACCATAGAAAGGGACCAACTGCCCCTTTTTATACTGTACCTCTTCTTATTTAAATGATGAAGTACAGTAAAAGCAGAACCATGTGTTGACCCTCTGAATAAAAAAAATTTTAAAACCCAAACAAACAAAAAACCCAAAACAAAAAAACAACCAACCAAACAAACAAAAAACCAACAAACAACTTTCAGAGAAGTCTTAAACACCAAAAATGAGTGCCCATGCTGACTTCAGTTAGAACCTGAATGTACCTACCTTCAGAGCAGCCCATGTGCTTTTTAGGCAGCTGTCGCTAGTGAATGCTGCTTGCTGCAGCATCTAGTGAATGAAAGTACACAAAAGTCCTCATCTATTTTAGTGCTAAGTGTGATTTTACAGCTTGGATCTATTCATTTGGCACTAAACGCAAAGAGGGGCAACTCACAATTCAATTCTACTGGCTCCATGATCACAGAAATAATCGTTGGGTAATGACAATGGTAAGGTGATGACATCTTCAATCACCCCAGTCACACCTTGAAGAGGCTGCCTGCTCTTTCCCACAGCTCAGGTGTCAGTGCACTTTCCCAGGCTGCAGGAAAACAAGATGCAAGCTCCTTCCTGAGCAAGTTTCAACTCACACTGAAAAGATTTCCCAACCTTTTGATGGGGGGCTTCGTTCTTTCTAAAATTTGCACATTCACTAGGTAAAAGAGAGAGGCTAAGGTGACGTTAGTGGCATAGGTGTTAGGGTTAAAGTTCCCCTCAAACTGGAGCAGAATCCAGAACTTGGGTCTTTTGGGTGCCCACTAACCACCGAGTGGGTGGATTAGTGCCCAGCCTGGTACCCACTCACACCACATGGACACCCCTCTGTGGATACAGTCCTTTGCTTTAAGGTAGTTCTTACATACTGGCATTTTATAAGTTTTCTGAAACAGTACCAGCTGTCATCTATACTAGTCTAAGCATTTTAATGACTTTTGGCTACACTTTCATAGCTAATAGTTAAATTGCCAAATGCTCCATAAAACAAATATGCAAACAATTTGCTAGTTAATCATCTATCATAAATGGACGTACGCAGCTGCTGAGATATATAATTGCTGTTTCATCAGGGTTGGTACTTTATTTACATAATTCCCTTACTGGTTTTAACTAGGTTTTTTGTTTTTTTTTTTTTTTTTTCAGAGAAACACAGAGAGCGAGAAATGCTAACATAATATCTCATTAAATGCAGCATGTTAAAGAGACAGTTCTGGTCACAGCTGGTGGATAACAATAGTAACTTTCTTTGATGTATTTTTAAAAATAATTGAAATTTGTGTATCTGTATACTTACAGATCTGCATCTATGTGCACGCAGTGTTATTTACTTATACAAGGTATTTCTATATAGAATAGGCATACAAGTGTTTGTGTTAACATATTACAATTAAGATCTCTTAAAAGTGCAGAAAATACGTCTTTTATGCAAGTGAGAAAGATAAAGCATGAGCAATAAAATATAAATCAGCATTTTTTTCTTTGATTCTGTTCAGTGTTTTTGATTAAAGAGAATATCAGCTGCAGATAGAATCCAAGCCATACAAATTAATATGTTTTCTGGCAAAGCCTATTAAGGGGTTTAGTGGGGGCTTTTTGTTCTTTTTGTTTTTATTTTCTTCCAGAAAAATTCCAATTAAATATACAATAACACACCTTATTAGTGTTTTCTAGTGAAAGTGTTAGAAAGGAGTGATTGATGGCTTTTTGATTTTATGTCTCCTTTTCTTTGTCAAGCTCTAGAGAACCGACAAAATTATTCTAAGCCTAGAAAATTTTAATGCTAAAATGATAGCTTCTACAGTTATAGAAATAACATCAGCAAGGAGAGTACCTGCAATACTCAGGGCTTTCCTTGAAATATTCTTATATTTGAATGGAAACTCCACACTGGATTTTGACAGTATTTTTATCAGAGAAACAAGGTATAAAGTATAAAAAAATGTAGCATGTGGTTTGCAAGTTGTAAAAGGGGGTTTTTTGTTTTTTGTGTGTTTGTGGTTTTTTTGGGAGGGGGCAATTATTTAATTTTTTTCGCTTCTCCATTCTATGCTTTGTTTTTCTAGATCCAGGTATGAAAGATAAGAATTTCTAGAAGAAGGATACTCATTACTTTCAGTGTTACATTCATGCCTTTGGGAAACAGTTTAAGCTCTTTCTTTTGATAACTGTGCAATAAGGAAGCTGCAACATGTCAGGATTCTCTGAATTTAGCAATATGGTTTACTGACTTGGTAAGCTCTAGCTTTTGTATAGGTCTAGACTTTGGAAATATTTACAAGAAATATATTTTCATTCTTCTATTTTGTCTCTTCACTGGTGTTTTCATTCTGATTCTTCAACTCCCTTTGCAATAACAAAATATTAAATTAGCTTCAGCACAATACTGGAAGAAAAGCATTGGAAAATGTGACTTATTTTACCAAACCAAGAGCCAATAGCTATGCTTTTTTCCCTTCCCTTACCAAAACTTTTTGATTTTCAACAGGAAGAGCTGTCTTGCAGGTGCTAGGTAAAAGCAGTTAGCAGTTGCCAACTGCTTTTTGCCTCTTAGCCATAAAACATAATTTCAGGTGAAGCTGGTTTCCACCAAAACATCTACCATCTATATCTACCAAAACTGGATGGAAATCATCAATGTTTCACTGTCTTTCAGTCATTAAAATCTGACATGAATTCAGAAAAGTGATTGAATGGAGGGTACAAGGTACTGTATCTCACTCTGGAATTTCCACCTACCTAACTTTAACTTTGATCTCCAAATTACATGCCTATTAGGTCAAACATTCGACATTGCAAAATAAGGCTAGAGTTGGCTTGGTTTGACTTTTATCTGACCTCTTTGAAAATATTCCTCATGACAGTCTTTAACAGTATGAGTGTTATGTTTGTTTTCTTCCCATTAGAGTCTACAACTGTACTTGCTGCTGCTGCTGTTCCAAACCCTATGAATTTGAAGTCCTGAAAATTTGGAGGTTTTTTGCCTCTTCTCTCCTTTGATCTCATGAAAATGCCACCTCTCCCTTAAAAACTTGGGGACCATTTTATATGATCTTTAACATTACAATTTTATATATATAAAAAAACCAGCTCTTTTGACTTCATTTGCAGGGTAAAACATTTGTGATTCATGAGAACGAAATTAGAACCATAGACTGAAACCATCCTATAGTGCCTAGTATGACCCAAGACGCATTTTCCATGTCTGAATGAAGCAATCCTTTACAATCTCTCATCCACCCATCAGCTTTCATGCTCTGAATGTTACCTATCCTCTGCTCTGAAAGAGTCAGGGTGCCCAAAATAAAATGAGCATGTAGTCACTTCCTTTGGAGCACTATCCTCTCACATGAGTAGCAGGAGAACAAAGGGCAGTCCATCACACAACCTGACTGACATTTCTTGTCTGCAGTACTTGACATTGCAATCTTGGTGTTCTTTTAATAACAGTCTAATTAAATTTTCTCCCTTTTTAAAAAATGAAAGCTGAAAATGTCCACATTATTGTCCTGCCCATCTCAGGATGGGTGAAAGCTCCAGGTTTCTGGTAGTGGGTGACCTGAAGGAACCGATGGCAATAGAATGCTGTTTGAGCCGCCTCCCAAAAGGACTGCTGTGCTGTTTCCATCAGTGGTTTCACAGGTATTTGCTGATAGCGACTGTTGAGGATGAGGTCTTGGGTCCTGTGCTGGTGGAAGTGTCTTACAGACTAGACCTCCCCTTTCATCCTTCTCCCCCATTTATCTATGGCACCTTTGCTGCCTTCTCATGCCACCTGTCTTCTTCCTCTTCTGCTTCTGCCTCTCATTAGTCAGAAGTGATACAGCCAGCAGCTGGAGTCATGGGGAGGACTTCTTTATCCAGTATGCTCACACGTGCTGGGGCTTTACAGTTGTAGAGCTGTCAGCTGGAGCAGTCTGCGTTGCTAAGCCTCTCAGTCCCCATCTGAAATAGTCTCTTCTGGGCCCACATGGACAAAACAATGCCTTTTCCTCCCTGAACTTCATTCTCAGAGACAGGAGAATTACTTTTGCTGAAACTTTCTTCTAGAAAATCATCCAGAGCCAGACACACAGCGTGATTTTCTTCAGTGCTTAAAGATGGTTAAAAAGTAAAAGTTCTAAGCAGTTGCATATAAGATCTTCTGCCATCTCTAACAAAAAGTTAGAGAAAATGGGGGCGCATCTCTCCTGACCTGTCCAGGCTACCAGGTACTGAGGGATTGATTGACTACCAGATTACAAAGTCCTCAATATAAAGCATGCACTTATGGATGGGGATTTATAGGTCTTGCAGGCAAATGTTCTAATTTTTATTTTCTTTGTAAGGCAATAATTTCACTCCTTTCAGTTTGTCAAGCAGTAATGTGGACTTGAACCCTCAGGTTCTACCTCTTTTTATTTTTTTGTTTAAGCCAGTGGGTCGAACTCTGTCCTTTAATGTACCCACCAAGTCCCACTAATGTCAGCTTTCCTTCAGAGGATGAAATAATGTGATTTAGTCCCAGAAAGCAGACCTCAAAGTCAGAGGCTTTTATAAGCATGCTTCTTAGACCAAAGGCTTTAGCAGGTGGATTCCAAGGATTTTATTATGAAGAGCTTGACGTGGAGTGGAAATTCTGAGCCATGAGGATGTGACCTTTCTCTCTGCCAGGCTGTCATCAGATGTGATGGATGGTGAGCTACAGGTCCTCTGCTTTTGTTCAGGCTAATACTGACAGCAGTTTACCTGCTGCCAAACAGGCTATGAAACAAACACCTTTCAGCAAATATCTTTTGCAGCAAATATTTTTTCCAGAATTAAACTGTGGGTGAGGCATGCAATACTACAAAAAAGTTTATTCAGAGTAAAACAAGTTTAAATAATTTAAGTAATTTAAGTGTTTATATATGTTAATGGGGGAAATGACCACTTTATAATCAAAACCATAAACTATACTGTGTTCTTGCACACTGTTAGCTTAATGAAGAAAAAATAAATTAATTTTAAAAATGCAGTGGGCTACTTCCTATTTATAGACTTTACAAACTTCAAGGTATGTTCCTGCTAGTTTAAGAGTGGTGATTTTACATTAAATACTTTTAAGCAACTACTTATTACTGCCTACACCTGTGTTAATAAAAACACCTGTCCTCAAAAAGTGAAAAATAGGTCCTAGCTTCGACTAATGCTACAAATACAATTCAATGGGAATTTCCTGAGTCTTAACTGTAGTTAATATTAAAAGATTTCACTTCTCTCCCACATCTTTTCTGTTGTTTACCATAATGTCAGATTTCTACAGACCAGCAGCAAAGAATACATCCCACACTCTTGTAGAGCCTAGTGGAGGTTGAAATGGTACCAAAAACTTGTCTGACCATATTCCATCAAAAGTGCTTTTACCACCTGTTGATGAATACGGCTTTGTAAGTTTTCATGGTGTTTCTTGTGAGAAGTGACTATTCTATCTGTACTCAGAAGTGCTGGGCAGTGTGAGCTGGACCCTCAGCCATCTCAAAGAGATGTAGCTGCATGAGCTCTCTGGAGCATGGCCTGATTCCCCTTAGCAGTGCATCTTGAATAAACGCATCTTGTGTCAAAATCTTTGGAAAAACTGCTGACTTTGCTTCTCCTTCACTGTGTAGGGAACTGAGCTCCAGATGCAACAGAGGAACGAAGAAACATTTGCTGTCTCTTCTAAAGAACAGTGCTGTTTGCGTTACATAATTTTTGTAAGTAGGTGGTCAGGTCCTCCACCTGCGAGAAAATAGGAAGGCTCAAGGTGCCTCAAAAAGGAATAAGAATGTATGCAAAGTCACTGCTAAAGTAACTGCTGCAAAAGGTGATGTTGGACTGCATGAGGAGCTGAACACAGGTTCGTGGCCACCGACTTGTCAAAGGTCCTGAAGGAAGACTAACCCCATGACTCCCTTTCTTTTTATCTCATTCTGATTTCCAGTCAGACCCCTTCTACAGTGCCCTCCCTCACCGGCTTAATTTTTTGAAAATTATAACTTCAGAGCACTACAGAGACTCTTAAAATTAAAAGCAATTACAGAGCCTGATGAAAACTGGGTGTGATCCTCATTCATTTGCCTTCCTATGCAATTAGTCCCTTACCTGATACTACAGGTTTCTGAAGTCATTAGAGATACATTGCCTAATGCTGTCCAAGAGGGCTGGGAGGGTATATTCCATGGTATTTCATCATAATGTTATTCTGTGACAGACATTTCTTACCTCAGCATTTTATTAGACACAACAGAGATGCTCAACAGTGAACTCTCTCTAGGGAACATCTCCTAGTACAAACGTGACACAAGTGAAAAATCTATAGATAGGGAATTGCCAACAAGGCAAGAGGAATAGGACACTATCAACACTCGCAATTCCCAACAGTAATGGGAAAACACAATTAATTTTATTGAAAGCATTGTATAGACAGAACCAGAAATTGCAGTTAAAGGCATGTGAAGCATTGTATTATATTCTATCATCTGAAGTCATAACTGGCTTGCTCTTTGCTCTGGCATAGAAAGTTATACCTGTATGTCTGATGTGATCTTACAGCTACGGTCTGTAAGCTGCAGGACTATGTGCATGTGCATGTCTCCAGAAAACAGGCACTCCTCAAAGAGCTGACCCGCACCCACATTCCACTGTTTTATTGTTGCTTACATTCTTCTGTATATAACATCTATGTGAATGTAGAAAAAATATCATTTTGTTAAAACTGTAGACATACAGGGTGAGAAGTGAATTCAAGAAATACTTCAGCCACCTTTCCATCCTCTCCATCCCTCAAAGCATGCTAAGTGCATGTGTCAGTGTCATCCCTGATGCTGGAAACTTTGTGCAAATTTAGTATTTCATTGTTTTTTTAAAGTCCTTCCTATTACTACCAGTGATCTCTGCGTTGATTGTCAGAAAGAGGCTTTTTTCTGCAGCCTCACTGACTTAGGTTCAGCGGCACAATCCTTGGGCTCTGACTGGCAGTTATTCTGTGAACCCCAGGATAGTGATGCCCCAAGCAAAGCCACCTACAAGAAATCCTTCATAAGCAGCTTGTTGGTGTCCTCCTCCTGCTCTCCCTTGCTGCTGCAGTGGCTGCAGCTTTTCATGACGTGGCTCTAGCCATGGCTGTGGTATTGGTCTGCACCGGCTTGAGTTGACATCTCATGGATCATGGAATATTACAAGGATTTCTGACTATAAGCCACAACAGGCCAAAGGGAAGGAAAAACAAGGAGAGAAAATTCTGTATCAGCTCTTGATCAGCTCACTCACCTTTGTGAAAACAATCCTGCATTTGCAACTGGGACAGGAATACAACCTCTTTCCAAACATCCACGCTGTCCCTCTTGCCTCTTGCATGTGCCAGTGTGCCAGGCAAGCCAAGCCTGCTCATTCCTTCCAGAGACACAGTTCATTTCTGTTATGCAGCATCAGAGCTAATGTTGCTGGTTTAAAAAAATTCTTTATTTATTTATTTTCTTTTTTCCCCTGTTTCTTCTGTACTTCCTGATTAGGAATTGGATCAGAAATACTGAAGTACTTCTTAAGAGTTTTCCAATAGCCTTCCCAAGACTTTGCTGCTAGTAAGAGTCAGATAAAGTTTGGACTAATATCAGTGTTTACAGATTCTTGAGTGAGCTGAACTGAATTTGTCAACCTGAGCTGTCTGACATTCATTGCAACACCTGTCTTTGTGAGGAGTTTAGTTCTCTTGCACTCATGACTTCTTATATCTTGTCAGTCATTATGGCACATCTCTTGTATTGGAAGGTCTGACAGAAAAATTGTCTTTGATCAGGGGAGTTAGTCACTTTTTTATGGGAAATTAAGGCAATGAAAAGTACCACTGACAACGAAAACACTCACTGGCTTATATATAAACATCTAAAATAGGTCAGAGCTAAATCTCTGCTAATCAGCGTGAGCTCCCTTGCTAGGGAGCAATCCACCTCAGCCCAAAGCAGGTGTCAGAGAACAGGCAGGTCACCAGGTCCCAGTAGTGCCCTCTTCTCCCTGCTGGCTGCCAGGCAAGGCAGAGTGCAGTGTAGATTTAATCGGTTAGTTGAGATGATTCCTAAAAAAAAATAAATTGTTGAAAGCTGTCTTCTGGTAAAGAATATGGTGAATCAGTACACTGAGAAGCAATTAGTAGTGATTCATTGGGGATTTATTTTTCTCTCCCACCCCCTTTCTTTTTTCCTGTCCTCAGCTATATACTATAAATAGAGATGAGCAGTTGAATGCCTGAAGCAGTCATTTATCTTATCAGTGTCATCTTGCTGAAGTCTACAATTAATTTCTGTATTAAAAATGCCAATTGATTGTAATTTTCTCATAGTGACTGAACCACTGCAAAACATTTATTAATACTTGCACTGGCATAAACAGGCAGTTAACAGCCATACATACTCAGCACATTAATCTTCCAGATAGTGGCAGAGAGAGGGAAATCTTCCTGAAAGGGTCAATCTGAAATGTTAGTTCATTTCAGATCACACATCATGGATTATCTCTTTTCCTGTTTGCATATTTCATTATTTCACCATGGGAAACAATATTAGGAACCTGGCAGGGCTGCAGGGCTGGGTCATGGCAGCCTATGCCTCCTGCTCACACCAGTGCTGTAGGAGACACCCAGGGCGGAAAGGATGCTACAAGGACAAAGCAAGCGCTCCTAAGCATGGGCCACCACCGCCTGCAGATCCTGTGGAAGTTTCTTGTGTTGTCTTCACCTAGGAAGAAGGACCTGGACGTGTGTGAGCTGGAGGAGAGTGGAAATGACCCTAGAGGTCCATCAGGCATTGTAAAAATACTCTGACAGTTAAAACAGTGCTCTTGTCTGTTATAGGCTTTCCCTCCTCAGGTAACTCATTGTGGCAATGCAAATGGGTTGGAAATACAGTTGTCATTGATCTTTAACTGTTTCTGATGCTGTAAATTAAGATTTGGAAGGTCTGTGAGTAAATTTCTAATATTTGCATCCCATCTCATGCACTTTTTCTTAATCCATTTTCCTGGAATAACAGGTCAGCACAAAGTGTGAACAAGTGTAATCAGCAGAATGACTGAACTAAAATTTTTCAGTTATGAAATATGAGAGTAAAGAATATAATAAATGCAGTAGATAATAATAATGATAGCAGTAGTAAAGGTCTAAAATCAGCAGAAATTGCAAAACAGGTTTACTAAAGATGAATTATGCTGAAATAACACGATATCTTTCTTTGACAAGGTAATAGGTTTGCTTTAAGCAGAAAAAGATTTTTAACAGAGGAATTGTAGTAGAACTCATCTGCTTTTCAAAATGCTATTGACATTATGTCACATAGAAAATAATTAGTTAAGATGAACATGGCGATAATAGATAAATTCTGAAATAAATAGTGAGCTGGCTCACAGGGTGATGGCAAAGGATCCTGCTGCAAAAAGTACCAGTGAATAGCTGTCACACGTGCATCACAAAGCTTAGCCTCAGAACTGATCTAGGTTCACCTTTTCATGAATCATTTTGGCACACAAAATAGAATGGGCTGATGAATGATCCAGAGTGAGGTCTGAGAGGGCCTGAGGCCTGAGAAGCAGGAAGTGAGCACTGTCATAAAGACAGACCTGAATAAATTCAATCGTACAAATGCAAGGTTGTGTCTGATATAACACCAGGTCCTGCTACAGGCTGGCAATGGAAGAGACAAGTTAGTTGATCCTGCAATAGTTTAAGACATTGGGGAAAAAAGAAAATGCACTCATACGGACATATCAATTCCCATATTTCCTGTAGAAGTGGGTAAGTACTCATGCCAAGTACAAGCCACTGTAGGAACATTATATAGAAATTTGCCAGCAATTGCAGTCATCCTGAACAAATTCAAATATGTATTGGCAGGGGGCACTGATGAAATAAACCAGGAAATCAGGTCCTTGTAGCAGAAAAAGAAGCTGAAAAATCTGGAAAAAAAAGGCTGGCTAATTCTCTGGAAACATCTTTTAGAGTTACTGACTGCATTTCAGTGCTCCTCTTGGATTGTAGCACCTAGGCACTTCCTCCATCTGTTTGATTGGTGTCCAGCTGATCAATTGCAGTAGGTATCAACTAGATATCATGGGATAGTGGCTAGTGTGGCCTAGTAGCATGTGTAGCAACAGGAGGAAAATTATTATGCTGAATTAAGAAGACAGAGGGAAACTACTTCCAAAAGACCATACCAAGAGCCTCCTATACCCTATTCCCTTAAATATCATTATACCTAATAGTTGCTGGAGTGGTTGTTTATCTGGTGAAGTGGCAACTTTCCAAGTTAATGTTGAAGTTTGCTGTCACTTTTGGCACCCCTCAGAAAACACCTTCAGTCTTCATGGTGAAACTTATCCTTGAGGGCATTTCACATTTATTTGAAAGAGAATAATCCAAATTAGGAAAGCAGCAAGACCACAGG
This sequence comes from Pseudotriccus pelzelni, assembly GCA_035584735.1. NCBI lineage: Eukaryota > Metazoa > Chordata > Aves > Passeriformes > Tyrannidae > Pseudotriccus > Pseudotriccus pelzelni. The sequence continues at coordinate 21,246,758 of JAWMRA010000078.1, forward strand.
GCTGTAGCAAAAAATCGCACAGCTGATTGGCAAGTTTCTATAAGTATTATGCAAATAATTTGTAATTACTAAATAGAAAACTCAGGCATATAGAAAAATAAGTGAACATTGTGACTTACTGGCACTGCATAGATCAAGAAGTTGTTGGAATGTGTTTAATAAATAATCTTAAAACATTACAAGAAAAATTAAGACTATGAACAGACAGATTCCAGAGGTTCTCTAGGCATAATGTCTGACAATATTTTACACAACTGGTAGCAAGTTGTGTTTTTAAGGCAAATGGAAGACTACTGAGAAGTATTTTTTTATCATTCTTTGTTTTGTCATATACTTTTACAGCTTCCATGTTATCTTTCGTTTCATTATCCAAACAATTCTAAGTTATTTGCACAATTTTAAAATACAGAGTTTCTCTAATTTAAACAAACTGGACAGCCCTCTATATACATTTTACATTCTTCTCTCTATTTTTGTTGTGGCATCTGAAATAAAAGGTAATGAGTATATTTTCCAAAAAGAAAGTAGCCTGAGAAGGCTACTTGTTTGGGTATTACAGGTATTCTATAAGGCAGGAGAACAGGACCCTGAGCAGTAATTACACTCTGTCAGTTGCTCTGGTCTTCTCCAACTATTAGTAATGGAAGGAGTCATTCCCATAGTGGTCTTAAGTGGCCAGTTGGGTCCAGACAGTGGGCAAATGCCTTTGGAAGTGCTCAGCTCTCTAAAGGTCATTACTTCTGGCCATGGATGGAGAGTTGTGTGCATTTGTTCAGCTAGAAGATCCTGATATGATATATCTTGCCTGACTTTCCAAACTGAGATTAAATGTTGTCCACGTAGCATTATTCATAAAAAGATTTCAAAATAATTTCCAGAAGCAATTCCTTACTGTGAGGGTGGTGAGACACTGGAATGGGTTTCCCAGGGAAGTTGTGGATGTCCCAATCCTGTAAGTGCCCAAGGCAGGGTTGGATGGTGCTTTGAGCAACCTGGTCTAGATGAAGGTGTCTCTGCCCATGGCAGGGGGATTGGAACTAGATAAATTTTAAGGTCTTTTCCAATCCAAGCCAAATCACTCTATGATTTTAAGTACCTCAAGTGATGGTGACTTGACCAATTCCCTAGGTATCCTGTTCCAATGCTTGACAACCCCTTGGTGAAGGCATTTTTCCTAATATCCAATCTAAACATCCCCTGGTACAACTTAAAGCCCTTTCCTCTTTCCTGTCCTCTTTCCTAGGAGAAGAGATAATCCCCACCTCACTACAACCTCCTTCTAAGAAATTGTAGAGAGCACCAAGGTCTCCTCGAGCTTCCTTTTCTCCAGGCCAAACAATCCCATCTTCCTTAGCTGCCCATATGACTTGTACTGAGTTTAAATAACTCAAACACTGTTTTAATTCACTAAATCTTTTACCCTTTCTCCAAAAAGGCCCTAGGTGTGATGCACAAAAGCAATTAATAAATTATTCAACTGAGTCCTGTGACTTTGTGCATTAATACATGAAGCCTCTGACCCCCTACAACATGAATGTTTTAACGATTAAAGAGGCACTCTGGCATAAATAGGTCAATACAGAGCTCTGGAGCTTCCTTCACCATCGAAATCTGAGTTGGTAGTCTTTCTCTCCGTAATTATAAAATCCCAGAAATTGAGGGGAATACAGAGAAGCCTGAAATCCTATAAATAACACATAGCAATGCTTGGCTTCTTTGGGGTTTCTCAGGTGTTGTCATGTTCTGAACCGTGCAGCCAGCGTTCTTCATACATTAATAATCAAGAGAAGAGACATTAAAGAAGAGGAAATATGTGAATAATACAAGAGACAAGGGAACAATAATGAAAGCAAATGTCCTTCATGTGACATTGGGCATGATCATTCTGTCTCTGTGCAAATATATTTCTGGCTTCAGTTTTGGTAATGAGGCAGCAAATTCCTTATGAGTACTACTGAAGGCAGATAAAGACAGCTGTACTTCCAGATAGCTGGGGCTTGGTTTTACATAGTACTGCAGAATTAAGCCCTTTAAGATAACAGGCAAAATTTAAAAAGGCCTCTTAGCTCCACTGTGTTACACAGGGCTCCTGGCATTCCCTGGCATTTGGAAAATCTGCAGTAAAAACAGCTTGGGAAAACTAAAGCCTGTGCATCTCTCCCAATCCCATCTCTCTGGGGAGGGCTGAGTCCCTGATGGTAACAGCAGATCACAACCATCAACAGCCACAGCAAATAGGTGATTTAATCAGTGTGTTATACCCTAATCATTTAGTGTCTTTCTCTAACCCAGATCCAACATCCTTTTTTTATTTGTTGTTATTCCCTTGCCATCTTATTTCCCCACAGTGAGAATTCCCCAAGTTCTTGTTGCTGACACTGGCTGCCTCCCAGAGGTAGACAGGCAGGATACTAAATTCATCAGCATTGGTGTGCCCACAGCTCAATTGCATGTTTTGCCCCCAAATGAGGCAAGTGGGGACTCGAAAGATCTCTTTCACTATCCTGCCTTGCTCCCATTCTGTCTCTAATTGCCTCTCAGCTGCAGAGACACCAAGGCTAATGGTCATGTCAAGATGTGGAATCAACACCTCCAGATAATTTTTGCACTTCAGTAGCTTTATTTACATATTAATATTACTTTATTAGTCAGAGAAAATGATTGAGGAAGAAGTCAGGTGAAGGATACAGCTTCCCCGTGCCAAATGTGGTAATTTGAAAACTGCAGTTCAAAATCACAGCCACTTCTTGTGTGATGTGATTACAACTCTTCAGACACAAAGCCCGAGCCCTGTATTATCCAAAACTTCATTCTGAGTTTTGATTTTGTCTGATGATAAGCCTAACTTGAGTTCAGGTGTCTAATAATCATCCTCATATAAAAAAAAAAAAAAAAAAGAAAGAACTATAATCAATGTATCATAATGTGCACCCACAGAAATTCATTCATCACAACTACTTGAATGTTTATTGGAAAAGGGGATGATTACTCTTTTTCATGCCTTCTTCACCGACTTTAGTCATAGACTGTTAGACCTCCAAGGTCTGGTAAGAAAAATTGCATCCCAGTGACCAGCTAGGTACTTGGAAACTTCAAGGGATCAAATCTCACAGACTCTGTGTGCTATTCAAATCCCTGAGAACTTGCCTGGATCCAATGTCTCAGCATAACACCTGGTATATGCCACACATTTAAATGGCACTTAAAAGCATAGGGCAATGCTAAAAAAGAAAGTACAGTATCAACCAGGAAAACCATTAACACAGATATATATTCTTAGTAGGGAAACCACAGATTTGTTGCCTTTTCTCTTCTAAACTTTTCTCTGAAGTTTAAAAAAGCACGTATTCCATACTGGATCCATATATAGAAATGGATACAGCCTGGGGGATGAAAAGATTGAAAGCAACCCTGCCAAGAAGGACTTGGAGGTGCTGGTGGATGAGAGTCTGGACATGAGCCGGCAATGTGCCTTTGCAGCCCAGAAAGCCAATTGTTTCCTGGGCTGCATCAAAAGCAGCGTGACCAGCAGGTGATTCTGCCCCTCTGCTCCGATGAGACCCCACCTGGAGTGCTGCATCCAGCTCTGGGGTGCCCAGCACAGGAAGGACATCATGGACCTAGTGGAGGAAGTCAAGAGCAGGGCCAGCAAGTTGATCAGAGGGATGGTGCACCTCTCCTATGAGAGAAGAGTGAGAGAATTGTGATTGTTCAGGCTGGAAAACAAAGGCTTTGGGATGACCTTATAGAAGCTTTCTAGCACCTGAAGGGAACTTACAGGAAAGATGGGGCAAGACTATTTAAAAGAGCATGCAGTGACAGGACAAGGGGAAATGGGTTCAAACTGAGAGAGGTTTAGATTAGATATTAGGGAAAAATTCGTTACTGTGAGGGTGGTGAAGCACTGGAATGGGTTGCCCAGGAAAGTGTGGATGCTGTGTCCCTGGAGGTGTTCAAGGCCAGGTAGAATGGAACTCTGAGCAACCTGGGCTAGTTGAAGGTGACCCTGCTCATGGCAGGAGGATTGGAACGAGGTGAACTCTAAGGTCCCTTCCAACCCAAACCATTCTATAATTTTATGAAGTTCTCCTTGTTGGTTGAACTCAGCACATCCTATTGAATCAAGCTTAATCCTAATTCAGTTAGAAGCAGTGATTAATTCTTCTTAGAAATACAAAAAATATTTTTAATTATCAGATATCAGTCTCAGAGAAGCCTATGTATGCTGACAGAGAAAGAAAATTAAATACATGCCATGTGGATACTACACTTGATTCCAATACAGCCACAACTCTACTGGTAGTGACATTCTTGGAAAGATACCATTTTTATGTAGAAATAGGCTTGAGCTACAGAAATGGAATGCAGATTTCTGGTCATTATTTTTGGGTTTTGGTTTGACCAACTACAGAAATAGAGTCCAGTGACAAGTATCTATTTGCATGCTAAATATGGATTTGTACAAATAAATGACAGATTACATATAAGCCCTCATCCTTTCTAATCTGTCAAAAAACAGTTCTGCCATATTTGGCAGGTGTGCTTTTGCAGTCCAGCTCAAAACACTATCCTTTTCCCATCTAACCTTAAATAACATGCAAACAAAATAAACTGCCATATTTCCCTTTGAGTGAAAAAATATGTCTGACATATTAAAACCTTTTCACTATGACTGTGTTTTTTGTGTGACATGCAGGGACTCTGTTCCAGCAGAGGACGGGAAGGTGTCAGGAGTGCCAAGTGGAGACCACAAACATTTCAATAGAATATTTTTGGCTGACCCATCTGAAATCTCATGTGAATCCTTAAGTACTGAGCTCCTTGGATTTTGTAATTTGTTCCTTCCTACTCAGCTCAAGCAGAAACTCCAGCAAAGTTAAATTTGTATTAACAGGACAACAGTTTCTGTCTTCATTTTCACCTACTTGATGGGCTTTTTTATTGGCAATCGGAGCCTGTGGATAAGCTATCTTTTCTGCACATACAAAAGGGTACATGTAATACCTATTCTGTATTTATGTAAGAGACTTATTGTTCTAGCATTTTTCTTTCTTCTCTAGCTTCATGTCATGCCTCAAAAATATTTATATCCTCCTTTTGTGAGTCATATGCCTTAAAGTTGGAAAAAAAACCATGATGGCTACGGATTCCTGTCCAATATGCAGCCCATTAACTTGTACTGCCCTACAATGCAGACCTATGGATGCTTCCTGCATCATCAGTGAAGACCTCTGCATTTTGTGCATGGTGAATAGAGAGAGGAAATACCTGTTTAAGTTTCTGCTACAAGAGAAGCTCAACGTATCGATCTGTACTTAGGAGCAATTAATCTTTAGTGACTACTGAAAACAGACTCCATGCAAAGCATGAACGTGGCGATGGGAGCATTTCCGATTACATGTCTTTGCTTTCATGCTCAGTGCAGTATATCGGTTCTCATTTGTCAGTGCACCAGCTTCCCAAACCTTGTGCTACATCCACCAGAATGGCATTATTTCTCCCCTTTTCCTGCTGGTGAATGTAGTTTGAGGAGTGTTCATTATGGGCTTTATTCTTCTTTTTAATAGGACTGTGCTGACACTAGTCATTGAATTAATGAGAACAGGTGTCTTTTTGTATTTCCTTCCTCCTGTTCACTCTGTTCTCCCACCCCCTCAATCCCCTTCTTTGAGTGGAAATCTGCTATTTCTTTGTTCATGAACTTGCTTGTTTTCAACTCAATTAGTATATAGCATTAACAGGTATATGTCAGGTGTTGTTACCTGAAAGTCCCCTTCTCACTGAAAACACTGTTATACACTGCTTCTTCTATACATCATCTAACCTAGTCAATAGCTAAAATAAACTTAGCAACCCAAAATGGAGTGTATCATATTTTGTCAACGACACATGAAGGTGATTTCCAGCTATGGGACATAGGTTTAGACATTTCTACACCCATGCCCCAGAAAGGGACACAGGAGGATGTGGTCGTGGATGTATGATAGCTTAGCCTTCATCCTCTTTTCACTAAAATAGAGGAATATCAGAGAAATGCATGGATGCCAGTATTATAAAGGACAGCACATAAAACAAAGATATTTTGATTGCATATTTGCTTGCTGTTTGAAGAAGAGTGGTTAGAAAGAAGGCTTTAAAATAAGCTGAAGAAATCTGCAAAATAAGGTCATATCTGGTACAGGTGATGCTAAAAAGAATGATATGAGCATCTGATTTTTTCAGTGAATGTTCTCTGTTAGGACAGTAGGTTGTAAATAACATACTCAAGGGTCAAAATTACTAAGAGTCTAAATAGTCTAACATGAGAAAGAAATAGCTTGGAGGCAGGGAGGCAGAAGAACAGTACTTCTGGTAATTTCTTGGATCATAAGAATCAATACTAGCTGCAACTTACTGGGGTTATATTTTGGCCAAAAGTTTATTAATTTTAATTTGTTAATCCTTAGTACGCAGTGGTTTCAACAAGACAAGAATATTTTCTTGTACCTTGAATAAGAGTCAAAAATTTAGAAATACATGGTATTCTTAAAAAGTACGATCTTTCCTTAATGATCTCTGATATCTTGATAATCAAATATTAAAAGGAAATTTTCCACACATTTTTTCAACTTTGTTTTCTGTCAAACAATTGGCATTTTTTAATTCCTTCAACTGAGAATTACTGTTGAACAGTAATTTACAGTTCTTTTTCAATTAGAATAATTATATTCGTGAATAGAAAAATCTGCTTGGACAATAGCAGATTGCACCAGGCTGTGGTGTCCCCTATGGAGGAAGCTGTCTGTTTCTTCTGGTCTACCCTAGTGCAAGGAATAAGAAGTGGGAATTGTGGAGCCTTGTGTATTCATGGCAACGGCAAACAAGCATGGCCCTTGGCTCAGGAATGTCATAAATACATAGAAAATTCACTCTTTCCATGGAATAGTCACTGTCACATTCTGGTGGCAGCCCCCTCTGTACTGGGAAGCCTGCTTCCTACGGGGTCTTTCCTAGATGTGATTACTTCTATAAAGACCCACTGGGATGCCTCATAATTAGTCCCACTGACAGTTTTTCCTCCCAAAATCACCAGAGTATATTTATATATTTTCTCTTATTATAAAAGGTTAGATTTCAGATTCACATGATATTTTCAGATCCTGCTTGGATAAAGCAAAAAAAAAGCAGAAATAAATATTACATGCTTCAGATAAAATCCTTTCAGGTCATCTACATGGTAAAGATTGATAGCTGTGATATAAATTATATTTGCTGTCTGATTGTACTGCAATAACTGCCTGGTCTATACCAGACAACTAAATGCACATTGCAGACACTTAACTAGCACTATTAAACTTTTTATTAGTCTTTGACATTAGTAATGGTTTATTTGAACTTTTACTCATTTTTTGAGCAATATAAGCATATTACATAATATCTAGTTATTTGCTTTAGCTTTTTCTTGACTTTCCCCCCAAATTCTGATCTTTGATTTTGTAGTTCCTTTTAAAATCTTTGTATCAGAAGGTTAAGAATAAAATTGTTTTAAAACATAGTAAAAGCATTTTAGCTGAAATCTCAAAGTAAGTTAAATTTTTGCAAAAATTCCCGAGAAACTTATAGAAGTTCCAAAATTTAGGGTAATTGCTTCCTGATTCTGGTCAGGTTCCAGTACATAAAAGTACTGTATTACATTACATTGTACATTACATATATACATTAAACCCAGAACCTTATAGGATAAAATTCTTCTAGAGTGATAGTAATTTACTTAACATTTACTAATGCTAATCTAAGAAATTGCTTTTTACAGTTATATCTAAAATATGTAAACAATAGCTGTCCCTTCCCATTGTGCTGAAATATGTATTAGAGGAAGGAGAGAAATGGAATGGCAGAAGATCTGATTTACTACATTTTTATAGCTGTGGATATTATGACCAAACTATATAAATAAATTACTCAGTGCAGAAAAGTCTGTATTTTATCAGCTAATCCAACAAATTCCAACTGTTTTAGTTAAAATTGATGGCTTTTTAAAGGCCATTCTATCATGTCTGGAAGTATTGCAGGCAGAACTTTTTACTGATGTTCTTAAACTCAGATATGCTTATTTTGTCTTGGTGTCTAACATCCACAGGCATGAGCATTTGGAAATGATTGTCTTAATAGAACATGTTACGGGTCATGCATGGTGTTTTCCAGATCATCAAAAGCATCCAGATGACAATTACCAGTTAGACCAGTTATTAAATGAGGTCAAGCACAATGCTTCAGAGTAAGCTCATCCTCACTCTAAACAATCTGAAAGCTGCATCATCTGCTATAAATAGACATGTGAATATTCAAGAAAGTTTAGTAGTATACAGAGTTCAGGAGTACACAGCAACACAAAACAAGCCTGTGGTGGTAGAAAGAGGAGACCAGGTGTCTCAAAAGGATTATACTTTACTTTTTCTCGTCTCTATTTGATTTGTTTTATTTTTATTTTTCATGCTCTCTCTTTATTACAATTATTTGAAAACTATTTTCTTACTTTACTGTAACTGAATCAAAAATTAAACTGCATTTTACCAGTGAATTAATATCAACCTACTGCTGTGCAGTAATACAAAAACACAAAAAGATAATTAATTGTTTACTTATTATTTCAAAAAAAGATGTCAGTAGTATGTAAAATAAATAAGAATTTGTACTTTTTTATGTCCTGTTTTGCCCTCAAGGATTGACCTCATTCTTACTGGTTGGATGTATAAGAAAACACAAATACTTCTGACACACAAGTGATGTAGCAAAACTGAAGAAATAGATTGAATGGACATCAGTGAGACAAAGCTGTTTTTATAAAGCTATCAGTTAATTGTGATTGGTAGCAGATTCATAAGGATCAAAGTTACTGCCAATAATGACACATACCTCAGAGCATCCTCACTTCTCTAAAATCTTATTCTCCGTAGTACTTGTAACTCAATTGCTCTAAGATAATTCAAAATTGAAGGACAAATGTTTGGAAAGGAAAGATCTCACAATAAAATTTGTGATAACAGAGTCACAAGCAGTTATACTGTACATGGTAGTAATTACAGACCCACTTTTTTTTTTGAGACCTAAAATTAAACAAAAAATCCTTCTGCTCAACAGCTCAGTGCCTAAATCTTTGGTGCTATTATTGCTCTGTAAAGGGGATATTAGGTGTTTGCATCTACACCAAGTTATGGTAACATGTGCAGCTCTGAGCCCTAAAAACTTCTGGGTTCTAGAAAACAAAATGTGCTCATTACGTGTCCAGTTTCAAAGAGATCGATTTGAAAGATGCAGGGGGACGTATATTCTATCCTGAATTACACCAGTTGATGCACAGTGGCACACATGTATGTGCATCTGATCCAGCAGAAAGAATAAGTGACGAGGAATGAGTTACTCTGATTTGGCTGGGAGGATCTCTGCCAAAAGTTCTGCTTGTTTAATAGAGAGTAATAGAGAAATTATTCTTTTTCCGATCTACTGAGCAGTGGTTTCCTTTTGATAAAAAGTGCTAACTGAACTATTTTTATCTGGGCTCCAAGTTAGTGAAATGTGAAATACTTGCTGAAGATGAAGCTGAGTCAACAAAACTCATTGCATCTGAAATGTATTGCCACGTGGGTATTTTTTGCCTGAAATGTTAAGAGCTGAAAAGCTACTGCTTTTATCCAGCATGCCATCCAGTCATCTGAACAATTACTTGCTCAAAGCAAATGACATCTAGATACTGGAAAGAGATAAAGTTAAAAGTCAATTCATTAAAAATACTTTTCTCCTCAAGAAGTGATTTGGATTTTGAAGTAAATTGAACATAAATGTTAAGAAGGAAGAAGAAAAATGTGAAATTTTATCATACCATTTTAAGTTTGATTATGTCACAGAGAAAGCAAATGGCAGTAGACTATAAAGGAATCTAATCCATAAAGGAAGAGAAAAAGGTTAAAGAAGTCAACAGTAATTAAATGGTGATTGAAGCTGAAAGAAAATTGATCTGTGTTAGCTGAAGGCCATTCTTGCCTTTTGGGATGTTATGCATCGGTGAAGAGGGGAAAGAAAGGTTTTTCTTGTTTTGATATGGAAATATATGTCACATCTTCTTAGCCTATGGTGCTGTGACTCAGAACTGCACTGAGTTTCTGGTACACTGATTCTAGTGTCCTACACATGCTTGTGGGTATTGTGTAAAGATAAGATGCTCTAACAAAGCTTGGCAAGGTCAAAAGGCATGGGAGCTTCAGCAGTGTGCATATGGTTTTGTCTTGGGGCAAAAAGGAAAAGCGGTCTAGAGCAAATGAATCTAAATAGGGGTAGCACCTACACATCCATGTAAAAGCTGTGCAGTATTCACAGCTTGGGAATCAGGCTGGCTGTTTGGCCAACTCTTCTGGATGGATACTTGGATGTGCTGACATTAACTGATATGAAAGAAACATATATGAATGCTGAACTGTATGGAGAAGTTCTTAAAAAGTCAACAGTGCTGCCAAGTACTTTGAGTTTTGGTTAAGTGCTTCAGAGGCTGCATTTAATAAATTTCTGTCAAGGCATGAAGAAATGAAGCTAAATCTGTCACTTAGCTGAAGGTAAATGCTGAAAATAACAAAAGCATTGACTAATGCTACTGTGAACAGTAGTTTCCAGGCTAGATGAGAATCCACTTCATAGAAGCCTTTTATTCTTGTAAAGATCAATGCCCCTTCCAGGCAGCAGAGCATTGTAAGATGGGCCATAGACCAAGCTGTGAGATGTGCTGCAAGCAGGGCTCAGCGCTGCATAGGAGAAGACCTTGCAGTTGATTGTGTTGGAACCAAAAATGAACTGCGACAATGAGTTATAAACCCAGCAATATTCCATGGTTAGAGACCAAATCTTACAGGTATTGTTTTGTCACAATCTCTGTTGACATCACGGGGAGTACTGAGTGTGTGATGAGCCAGTAGAGCATGTTTTGGTCATAGCTACCAAGATTCGTGAAATAAGTGGATTAAAACAAGAAGATGGAGTAATTTGCATTACTTAAAGAATAACAGACAGCCACTAAATGTTCTGAGCTACAGATTTTATAAGCTTCTTGTCACTAGAGAGAGCTGTAGATACATACAATTAATAACATTTATGTTAAAAAATACATTAATTCCTCCCTCAGTGAAGAATTAGGACAAATAACAAATAAAGCATAACAACCTTTTCTCTCGTAAACCACTGTTGGGAATCTTTCCCTTCTGTAGCAAATATGGCACTAGCTGCCTGCCATCATCTCGTTCAAGCTTGTCAAGTTTAACAAGGATAAGAATCATTTGAGATGGCCACTTCAAAAAGTAGCTCAGAAAGAAAAGTCAATTTATTATTAAAAGGCACTAGTGATCTGTATTTCTCACAACTAGCTTCTAGATGTAGGAGATGTAGGATAGAGACATTTTTCATGTATTTTAAGACTAGGATGAATGTCAGCATTCAGGTTTTCTCCAGTTAAGATGTCAAGTTTTCAGAGAATTACTTCTTTAATTTCTGGGTTTGCTGATACCTCAGCTATAAATTGAAGCCATTCACTCAAGCACAGAAAAATCTGTTAACCTATGCTTCCACAAATGGCTCTGAGCTTGTTTTAGTTAAAAGTAATATAAATTTCCAGTGTTTTCCAGTGGTCATAGAAAGGCTGCTTCCCAACTTTATAATTAAAGATTATTAGTATTTTTATCACTCTTTAATGATGACATGTAAGTTAAATACTGCATTCTATCTATTCTATCTATATCCAGCCACTTAAGTATAGGTTTCATGCTTCTTTCACACTGCAGATCACTTTGACCATTCCAGTTATTGCTTTAGCTTCATCAAATTCTCCTCTGCATACCTTGGTGTTGTAAGTCCAACTTCTAACGAGTTTTCAGGACACTCAGTCCTTTTTGCCTTGTCACAGTTGACATTGAAGTCTGAGTATTCCAGAATCTATTTTTAAAATCATATTCACCATCTTTTTCTGCCATGAGAAAAAAAAATATATGCTATGAGCTATGAGGTCTAATTAGGATTAATTCAACACTAAATTCTCACAAAGAAATTAAAGCCACAGGAATATGTTATATTGAAATTCACTATATCTAGGGCGAGTGGGGCATGAAAATTTGAGTTCTTAAGTTTTAGGTATCCTGAAGCTTCAGGTATATATTTCTGGTCAGGCTACCCAAGAAGAGCACTGTGTAAATGGAGATTATTGTGCTGGCACCTTTCAGGGAGAGGTCATGTCCAGTGCCAGCAGCTTGGCCAGGGGTGGAGGTGATGAGGGCTCTGTGCAGCACCAGCACAGGAGGCCTTTGGTCATTTTGCACACACACCACACGCAGCAACTTGCTTATTCCCTGCATGTCAGTCACCACAACTCTTCACGGGCTCACTCTTAGCTTTTTTCAATGTGCAATGTGATTTTCCTTTGAGATTTAAAATAGCTCACATTTGCTATGCACAGGTGGTTTATGGCTGTACAGAGCGTACAAATGATCCGTAGCTCCTCTGACACCGGGGTTTCAATTCATCTGTCTAAATGCAATCACCTACTGAGCTGGCAGACACATCTGAGCTGTCACCGTGGGCTGGCTGTGTAGTCCATGGGATGCACTGTAGACCTCTAAAGTGGGTCAGATGAATCATTCCTCAGAAACTCTCTTTTCTCTCTGCTGAGCCTAAGAGGAACTGAGGATGACTAATTCAGATGTAAACATCTACATTGCAAATGTTTGAGGTTAGGTGATGTAACACCTGAGAATAAGGATGAGTTAAAATTGTAGGCAGCAATTCAGTGGGAGTTTTGAGAGCCTTGGTAAAACATAAACATTGAATGTAGGTGCCTAAGTAGCAGCCAGTGGTATAAATTTCTTTGTTGATTCAGCCCTTTAACCTAAATTCAAATACACCCACATAACAGAATTTTGACTTTCAAATGAGAGGTCCAGTTCTTGCCTCACTATCTCAGAGGAGATTGCCAGAATCCCGGAGGCTGGCCAGATCCTGCAGCAGAACCTTGGACCCTGAACAATCTTCTGCAGATCTGCATTTAAACTGCTTCTGTCAGAGGACTTAGGCTTAACTTCTATGTCTCTAAAGATGGGTGTCAGGACAAAAGATTTTTAGCATCTCTTTTGGTCTGCTGACTCTGCACCAATCAGTTTCAAGCTGAGAGCCCATGGCCGAGTTCTCACTGTGGTCATGGTGAGTTTGAATCCATACCTCTCAGTGTGTTCCTTGAAGACCGAGTTGCAGTGTCTTGTGGACTGAGAAAAAGGCAAAACCACACTCCTTTTTGCCCAAGTTCTACTTTACGTTGATTGATTGAGCTACAAGGATAATCAGTATGGCTCTGCAGCTTGGCAGCATTCACCATATATGGGGGACAGCTGAGTCCTGCTGCTCTAAAAGCCATAAATGTGCATTATTGAGTTGTCATGTAACGTATAACAGAGAAAAAGGCAGGTGATGAGACCTAACACGAGACTTCTATTTAGAAATAAATGTTCTGCCACCTAGGAAACACCTTTAAAATGCTATGAGAAAAGGAACATCTTCAACAAAAAGAGATGAAAGAGATATTGTCCAAAAATAGCCTGCCTACCTTTTGATTAGGGCATAGATATAGGCCTGAATTATTCTTTCAGTTTTCTGTGCAAAACCAATTTTTGTAAGAATCCCATTGTGCTTAATTCCAGCTGAATGTATCAATTAACATAGCCGGAAAATCACTGCTTTGTATAGCATGAGGGCATCCCTCTTCAGAAAACTGAAGCCACATCCAAAGAAAGAAAATACAATAATAAAGTCTGGAATTTCGAATACAAAAATTAAGTAAGGACAGTGCAACTATTAAAAATATATTTTAAAGAGTAGGGCTTTCTGGAACTCTGCAGGACTACTCACTGATCATGACACAGAAAGAAAAGATCACTTCATAAAAGTTAAATTAATTATTTTCATCAGTGCTCGCTGTGGAAGAAACTAAGGACATTTCTGCTGAGGACAGGGGGGTTTTTTTGTTTATTGGGGGTGCAACAAGTAGACTGTCATTGAAATTGAAATTACTGCAAAAAAAGAATAAGGAACAAATGGTCAATTGAACATTAAAAAAAATGTCTAAGTGCAGATGTTATTCAGCTTGTTGTTCTGGGACAATGCTAGGATGCAATAGTAGAATTATTAGTGATGATGTGTAATTTCGTGCCTGAAATTGCCTTAGCAGCAGGACTGAAGAGTGTCAAAGAGGGTGTCAGTATTTAGAAATTATTCCAGGGAAGATCTGAGGAACTGCAGGCCTGTAAGATTGACATCTACACAGGCTACATCAGTAGCATGTTTAATAAGGATAGAAATAATGCACATCTGGAACTACTCCCTGTCTTTGTCCATGGAAGTATTGCTTTATAAATGTAGAGTTCTTTACAAAAATAAAAAAAATCCATGTAGATAAGGGTGACTTGGTAGGTACAGTCTACTTGGATTTCCAAAAAGCTTTTTACAAAATCCCTCAGTAAAGATTTTAAGAAAGCTAAACATCTGTGAGATGTTTAAAGGAGAATTTTTGTTTAGAAGAATATCTGAATGAAAGACAGAAGACAGAGGGTAGGAGTAAATGATTAGTTTCACGTTGAAGTGAACTCACCAGAAGAATTCTGCAGGGACTGTTTGATATATTGACCTGGGTTACACAAAAATTGTGGTATCCACCTTTTCTTTTCTCCAAATATGCTTTTTTGTCTTTTTGGTGTTTTGTCTTCTTCAAAGAGACTGAAATGACAGTGGTTAATGATATAAATATTCGACCACCTGATATGAGACGGGACTATTGGTGCTAATGGCTCACTCAGCAGCGTGCTTTACTAACAGTGTGGCCAGGTGTGGGTTTTTTCTGTGTGGGGAAGGCCAGCCACCATCTCAATTTGGTCTGGTGTGCGGGGCTTGGGACGTTTCTCCTCATCAGCTGGTTTGGCCCACTTTTATCAGTATTGTTATTAGCATTCTTCTTGGCAAAAAGTTATTTATTCACTTACATCTGGATGTATTTGGTCTCTCTGTATTGGAGAAACCAGGGATATTGAGTCCGAGGGAGGAGACTTCTGTTTGAGGTCTCCTCCCCCACAGATTGCCTCAAATGAAGACATATTTAAAATGTCCTTCAAAAGGGATAAGCACTGGGGTCAAGTTTGCTAATTATGCTGAGTTACTCAGAACATCAAAGCACAAGGCCCAGATGCAGAGGACTCACTAACCAAATGGGCAATAGGAGCAAGATCTAAGTGCAAAGGTGGGTAACTATGAAAGTTCACACAAATATTACTTGGTGGTCAAAAAAGAAAGTCAAACATTAAGAATTTTTCATAAATGATTAGAAAGGAGAGCATGACTATGCCACTGCATAAAGCCATGGTCTGCCCATATCCTAAGACTCTGTAAACTTTGTTCTCCTTTTCTCAAAATGGTTGCAATAGGTCTAAATCACATTCTTGGTGATGAGGTCTGGAAAAGAGGTTAGGTCTATGAAATCATCACTGGCATCACAGAAAATGCTTCTTCCTGGACTCTTCCAGCACCAGACCCGCTGGGCACGCAGTGCATGAAAATAGTTGAAAGCTGGATGTGAGGCTTAGTGCAAAGTACCATGCAGACTTGACTTGCTCTTACTTTTTCATGGCCACATGTTTACACCCACTGCTAGAGGCAGAAAACAGAGCTACACTGACATTTGATCTGAAGTAGTAAGGTCATGCTTTTATTTTTAAATTATTTAGTGTTGATACATGTTCTAAACTGAAGCAGTTGTAAACTTGAGGACTCTAAACATCTCCTTGGGGTAGGCAGATTGTAGATGGAAGTTGTGAGACATACTGTTTGTACAGTAGCTCCAAAGTCAGTTCTCCTTTCTTTTTCAGCTTTTACAGAAATACTGTTGGCAGTTTCACATTGGATAAGACAAGGACTGAAAGGACATGGACAAGAAACTGCTCTTCAGTAACACAAAGGGATGCCGGGAAGGCTAAGATTAACACATTGTCTGAGTTGCAGTAAAGTTTGCTTCTTGGCTCTCTAGTTTACTCAGTTTGCATATAAATGGATCATTCTGCTATGTGTGATATATGTGACGTCTGCTGAGTGAAAGTCGAATATCAACAAAATCCAGAATTGTATGTTTTGCTTGCTAGAAAAATAAGCATACATTTTCCAAGTCAATAAGAGGTATTCTCCTGGATATCTCATCTTTAAATGTCTGTTATGCTCTGTTGTACTTCACTTTCCATTTTAATGAAGTATAAGGCACTTCACTTTCCCTGGGCAGTTAACCTCCCCAGTTCTACTGAACTGAACTTCCAGAAAAACTGAACTGCCAGGACACAGAAATTGAAGGGGGGTTCTTATTGTTTTAATACAATTCCATACTTGCCAATCTTGTCCTTTGCTCTTATCCTAACACCTACATGATGCTGTATTTCACATCAGAAATGGAAAATACTTCTTTTGTGCTAAACATAGATGTAAAACCATAACCAACCAGTTAGGCCATAGTTTTACAATGACCTAACACAAGTAATTACTTCTGGGATTCACATATAGAAAAGTAATACATCAAGAGTAATCCCAGTGATTTTAACTGTGTCTGAGATAACAGAACCCCCTAAATATCTGCCCAGAAGTTTTTATGGCATGGGACCACAATTCCTTTCTTGCATTGCTCAGAAACATGGCTCTACTGATATGTTTTCAGATTCTTATAACCTTATTTTATGAGGAGATACTTTGCTTTGATATGAAATAAATTACTCAGAGTGGAAGATATAACCTACCACAACTGAGTATGTTACCTACTCATCCATGTAAGATCATGAATATTTGTTGACTAAGGAGGATTTCTTACTGGTAAAGGGCATGACTTCGGTCATATTAAAAATCTTCAGTAATTAAAAAATAATAATTTTTCTTTCCTGTGTTTTTGACAGATAGCAAAACTTAGTACTGATAAATGCACAAGAGTTAATGGCAACAAGTATAAAAACCAAGTTCTAAGTAGTACATGGCCAAATTATCTTACATCCAACCATGATTCCGAATTACTTAATTCTAGCAAGAAAAGTAGCAAGTAAATGGTCCCCTTATAAAATTATGAGCTCAAAACTTTTTAATAAAAGGAAATAGTTGCCATACAACATAAACCTAAATTGTGAAACATGTTGCCAAAATATGTTACAAAACCCAAAATGATGACCGAGCTCAGAAAATAATTGCACAAATTAAGGAAAAAAAATGTCCACTAAGAGCTATTAAACCCAAAGACTTGGACATAAGTTCTAGCTATTGTAGTCTATGATTTACACCTTGCCAGGAAACAGAAGGATGTAGCAGTGAGAGGAACCTGGGAGAATTGTCATCTGAGCATCTTTTCCCAGGCAGTGTCAACGTAAAAATAATGAGATTTATGCACTCCTAATCACAAAGAATACTGGATAAAGTTTCTTCGAAGTGTAAACAGAACTGGTCTAAACCACCTTTCTCAGGTGGCGAACTACAAGAAAAAAAAGGGGGGGGGGGGAAATAAAGGCTTTTAACAGTTTCCTGAACAATTTTTAAGGACAGGTTGCATCCTAGGTAAATAGTTGCAATACGCTAGCTAAGCAATCCAACTTTTGCTGTTAACACTACTATATGAACAAGAACTAAAGGGGTTGGGTTCCTCCCACTCCCCACACACTGGCCTACTCTCCTACTGTAAGTGTTTTTGGAGAACAATTATGATCTGAATAAATGTTTTATTCTGGAAAGAACTCTTTTATTCACAGTAGAACATGCCTGAATTTTACAGATCTTCACCAAAAAAAAGTTTTTTTGTGAGTAGTTAGTGAAAGAAGCCTAAGGAAAATGTGTACCTAATCCTATTAGCTGACTTAATTTAGTATTATTAAAAGGCTTGATAGAGAGGATTTAACACAATCTTTCTAGCAGGGTGTGATGTAATCTATTTTTGTTCCTCAGCTAGCAGATGGCTTACCTTTAAGTTATTTCCAATATGTTAGGAGATCAAAAGCCATCCTTATGCCATGGAGGCAGTAATCGTTCCTCTCTGCTGGGGGTTGCTTGGTACTGTGGTGGGGATATGCAAAAGCTGCTGGCATTTCCAAGCATAGAAGGCCGACATTTCTTCACACTTTGAAGTTAATAATCCTTCAGAAGTTGAAAAACTGAGAGATTTTCAAACCCCTTTTAATGTTCGATATGCCATGTGCTAAAGTAAATACCTGTAAGTAACCGCTGTGGACTAGTGCAAGGAAGCATTGCCCATGCAAGCACGGAGTGCAGGCCACCACAGGTCACGCAAGGCACGCTGCTCTGCTGTGGCAGCACTGCTCTGGGATGGAGAACTGAGCAGGTGGCACAACTCACCCTCAGGACTGTGCTATCAGCTCAGGGCACACCAAAATGATAAACACTGCTCGACAGCCCTACCTGTGGCCTCAGAGCAGCCCTGTGGTGTGCTCTCCCTTGCTGAATCTCTGTGGCAGCACTGTGTATCACAGATTGTCTGATCACCTCCTCTCCCCAGACGGAGCAATGTTTTGTTTTCCTGCAAACAGGAGGCTTAGCCTTAAAGTACCTGTTAGCGGATGGGTTCAGACAATAAAGGAGAGGAAATTAAGGTTGCTCATGACAGCATCATTGATAGTATTGCACAGTTCTCAAAGCAGACATATTAAATTGTGTGATACCTATCCCTATGTCAAGCTTAGAAAGTCATTTCAGTATAGCTAACTTTAATTTCCTCCTTGAGTCACTATTCTCCAGCTGGGACAAAAAGACCATCCCACCCAAGAAAGAAGAGCACCAGCCCAGCAAGGAGCAGTGGTCTGGCCAGATCCTCCTTTTGGAGCAGGGGGCTCAAACATTTTGAATAAAGAACACCAAGGCTTAAAAAAAAATTGCCTACTGGGCACAACTTATCTGGCAATTGCACTTTTGGACCTTCTTAAAATAAAAACAGCATTTAACATTACAGTTACTCTCTCAATATGATTTAGCAGTTGGGAACTTTTAATCAACTTCTACAAAGGGTGCAAAAACTAATATTCAAAAATAATAATCAAATGGTCTGCATTTAGATGTTGCTAATACTGACTCATTAAAATACTTAAATAATTTCAAATGAACTCTGAAATTAGGTTAACCTATGCAAAGGCCTAAGACTACAGAAATAACTTAAGGTCATTTCATGTTAAATTAAAAATAATACTTGAGTTAAGCATATTTATTCTTGAAATTTTAAGAGTCCCACTATTCAAGAGTAGGGTTTCAATGACTGAACACCTGGAAAAATGTTTGCTTTTGCCAGCTGTAGCTTCTCCACAGGTGCAGAGAAGGTTTTTTCTGCATTCGGTCTTATTTAAGACATTCATTTGAGCTGAAAAACTGAGCGTATACCGAAAAAACAGGAAAGCTTGTTTGTTTCTTTCAATCTATGAATAAAAATTGGGTGGTAGAGACTTGGATGCATTAGTTCAAACCATTAAAAAGTAGAAAACCTCAGGGGCATTAACAAAATGCAGTCTGTACTACCATACTCGATTTGAGCATATTTTGATAACAAAAATCATAAGTTTCCAGAACATTTTAATTAACAGGAAACATTTTTACAGCAGTTTCCTGCAGACGTCCAAAACCAATTTATAGGCTACTTTTGAGCCAAAGAGTAGTCATCTGGCTGGTAGGGAGCATCATACACTGGTTTATGAGCGTAAGACAAGGCAAAAAAAAAAAGTAGCAGATATATGCCATAATATCATTACAGAAAATATGCATAAAGCACACCCACAGCACAGCAGATATCGTCTGGGTGGTTTGAGGTGCCCAGCAAACAACGTCTGGAAGTCGAGGCAGATGTGTGCCTGCCTGGGGAGGCAGCCAGGTGCCCATCCCTGAGGAGCAGGGAGCAGACCCTGCTGCTGGGGGCAGGTGGGGCTGTGCACAGGGGATCAGGAGGGCTCATTAGCTGCTCTCTGCTGAATTCGAGCAAGTGCAGAAATCTTTTTCACTGTTTAACTCTCCCAGCAGGAGAACTGGCTCAAAGAAAGGTTAGGGCATGACCACGTCAGGGTTCTGTAGTAGTGAAAAGAAAGGAATTATGCTGAAAGCATGGCCAGGAGTATCACCTTGGTCCAATTTACTTCTGCGAAGGTTGCAGAGAATGAGGCAACAGTGTTAATGTGTTTTCGGGGTCAGGTCTCAGGTCCATTTGCCCAGGCGTGAATAGTGGAGAGTATCAAACATGGCACACTCTGGGGTAGGGTTCAGCAACTGATTGCTATGAATAAGAAAGAAATATTGCCAAGGATACTCTTTATTTGCAATCATGAAAAGCCCCATGTAAACAGGCTACTGTTTTGGGAACACTGTAATGTCTGGTTTACTTGGGGGAACTAGGGATAAAAACATAACAAAACTGAGTTGCTGATAGCCACTTTTATACTAATTGTTGTAGTAAGAACAGACTCCTGACACCTTGGAAGTCTCAGCTGGAGATGTCCAGCCCCTCACTCAGGAGCCCCGAATTTTCACACCACAGCCTGGGGAAGCCTAGGGCAAAGCAGTGGTCTTGACTGTAGCTAATTCTGTACTTTTTCTTCCTGACTTCTTTTCCTGAGAGAGTAATTTTCCATGCGTGGAAATGTACCTGTCTTCCCCAGCACTTCTTCAGCCAGAGTGGCTTTGCACCACTTCCCCTTGCAAACCTTCTCTGCCTGCCTCGTTGTGCATAAGGATTTCTGACATCTGCTTGTCAGGTGATCTGGGTGTATCCCCCTCCCCAGCTGCTGCTTCTCTGCCCCTGTGTTTTCATCTGTTTGCTTGTCTTTTGCTCATACTTTATACACACCAATAACTTTTGTCCAATGCTGTTCATCTGTAAGTCTCCAGAAGTGAAGAACTATTTGGTTTATTCCTGGTTTTAAGTTGGGAAACTGAGGCTCAGGGCAGGAATGTGATTTGTTTAATGTAACCCAGGACCTGGTGCTTTAGTCAGTCATTTCTGCTTCCTCTGTAAGGTCTCTGCTTTTAATAAAATGAGCCTTTGCTTTGACTTCAATATCCATCTTATTAATGAGAAACCTACACTTAGGGGAAAGCTAAAATTAACTTGTAGTCTCACTGGTCAGTGCTCATAAAAATGAAATCTCTTCCATCATGTGGAATCAGACAACAGGTTTAAGCAACTAATAATGTGCTGTGTGACCACAGAGGAAAATACAGCCATCCCACAATAGGAAGACAGCCTTGTATAATCATGGGAAATCAAGCAAGATTTCCTCTGGTGGCACATATCTTGCAGAAATATCTAGTGCAAAGCAGTCTCTTTCAGGTATGCCAGCATGGGAAATAAAAAATATAAGTTAGCAATAGGTGTCTGAGGAGGAGTATGAATCTCATAGCCATTAAAATAGAAGAAGAAAATCTCCCTAATATGCATATGCATTTCTACTGGGTATTCTGTATTCTTTCCAATAGCTAAGCTGGACTGGATGCCCAAAGGACATAAACCGAATGTTTTCACAGTAGGCTGTAAATAGGGAATAGCTAGGGTTCATGTCAATTAAAAAAATGAGCACGGCCTCAAGTTCGTACCTCAGTGTCTAGGATTCAAGTCCCTGTCTGAGCACACATTTGCAAAATACAGACATCTTAGCAATGCTTCCCAGGTATATTTGCTGCCTGAAAAATGAACCGAGTAGGAAACTCAAGCTGGCATATTAACAAAAGCAGAAGACACCAGTTTCTTCCAAGCACAGCACAGGGAACAATTATGCACAAAAATCTCTCTGATATATAATCCAGTGCAGGCCAACATTACACAAGCCATCCCATCCCAAGGTGTCTGGACATAAAGGGCTTGTCAAAATGAATATGAGATGACTACTGTGTGTCTGTATATATAGAAAAAAAGCATAGCACAGCAGTGACTGCACAGCACTTTCTGTATTCCTACTGTGTACCATGCAAAGATTTTTCAGTTCATACATCATTCACAACTTGCTACAGGGATTCCACAAAGCCACTACATATCCTTTGCACAAAAGAAGGGGGGAGAAAAAGAATAGATTCAGAAAAGAGAAGATTCTCAAAGTATATCTGCTGGAGGAGTAGTCAGTGTCAGGGCACTAAGAATACACAAAGCTTAGCAAGAAGCAAAATAAATAAGTAAACAGTGACATCGCTCCTACCCTGTCCAAGCCACTACGAAGCAGAGAGTCACATCTCTGATATCATGGTGTATCATCATCCAACATCATGATGCATCTTCTCACAGTACAGAACGCCAGCAGCCTCCGAAGTGTTTTCTTCCTCTTCCCTCGCTAAGTATTTGCACCATTTGGCATACAGTGGGAGAGGGAAAGGAAGAAAAGACTGCATATGTGTGCATATATGTGTGGGGTATTAACTCACTCAGCTTCAGCAATCCACAAGTTAGATGTCTCATCTAGGATACTTATTTATGCTCTTCTATAGTATTTAGGGAGAGAGAGGCCCCTCCAAGGGCCATACCTTTCTTCTCTCTTTGCAGGCTATTTATGCAAGCCTGACAGCAGCAGAGGTGCACACAGGTGGACAGAGGATAAGCACTATTGCATTTGCTCTTTAGACAGGAGACCTACCTTCTTGATCAGAAATTGAACCCAAAACCTTTCTTGCTGTAAGGTTCTCATCATTTCTGCAGAAGCGCATCTGTCTGGGGACACACAGGAACATCCATGATTTATTCACCAGTGGGTATATATGGACAGTGATACAAACTGAGAGAGTTCCCTGTAGTAAAAGCAATTCTGAAGGCAAATTTGCAGCTAGGAAGTCCAAAGTCAGTGGCAGGACAGAGCAGATTGACATCAAGCCATATAATCTTTTCTGCTTATATCCCTTTTTGAGATTGAAAACAACAATATGAAGGAATTCTTTGGAATTTGTGAAGCAGATGCGCTGGCATGAAGAGAAGACACACCAAAAATGAATGACCTTTTTACATTCAGTCCCCTTCAAATTTTGTTAAGAAATTACAATAATATCTAGTATGATTGAAGGCTACAAGTAATGCCTGGTGTTATATTCCTAGATGCACCATCGTAAACCCACTATTTAAGTAAAATATGCTGAAGAGAAAATTTTGAAGGGCTTCATATAGAATTTAGATCACTATGGGTTCTATGCCATGATCAATGGTTAAAATGTAGTTTATTGATACTATATTACACACAAGGCAGTGCTGCAGCATAGTGCCAAACCCAGATCTAATCTAGAAATGTGTTTTGACTCTGAAATGAATACTGTAATGTACACTGCCTGCTAGTTCAGTTTCAGTCATATTTTATCTCCTGGGGTTCTGAGCTGATTGTAGCAGAAAAAGGTGCCAAGAAGGTCCCTCATATTAAAATATATGGGTTACACATGCACCAAGTTTTATACACAGTTTAGACTTAAATATTAACAGCATAAGGCAAGTCAGGATGTAAACTGTTTTCAGATGTGTCTACAGGCTTGAGTGGAAAGGAAAATATTAGCGGTATTCAAACTGATGGCAGCCAGGATGCAGAAGGTAAGCTTCAAAGTTCTGAAGGGGAGCTGCTGTGTTTCTCAAAAGCTATAACCTTGACATTGAGGTTAGCTCTGTTTCTCCCTCACACAGCTACGTATGGCATTATGGCTGTCTAAATATTCCTGGAAGCGTTTCAGAGATTTTGTGACCCAGATGTGGATTATGTATAACACTAACTATGTACATGCTGGTGATGGTTATGCTGGGAGCTTTCAGATTCCATTCTGCACGTGTAGCACTGAAAAGAAACTTGACTTGTACTTATGAAATTCCTTTTGACCATAAGAAAAACAGAAGGAAACTCCCTTTGGAGACTTCCATAATAGGAAACAGGAAACAGGGCTGTCGAGTGGAAAGTTTGCAGCACAGGAAAAACAATGGACTATATAAACATAAATGCCATTATCAGATACTCTGCAGTGGCCTTGCAATAGGTCTGAAGTTGAAAATATGCAGTGGTTTGTGTTTTCATTCACATCTAAAGATTTCTTTATGGGCTATTCCTGTTCCTGTTGAGATCAAGTGGTATTTTGATACTGACAAATGGACACAGTTTGAAACACAGGGATAGTGGTTTAAAAAAGACACTATTTAAGACATTTGTCAGCATCTTGACTCACTTTTGCTCCTTGTTCTTATAAATCTTCACAGTCAAAGCAGTGAAACTGGAGCAGTTATTGCCAAGATTTCTCAGGTAGCAGTGCAAGGAGTTTCAATGATAGCATCTAAATACTAAAATCACCATCCTGGTATTTCAAAGTTCCATCCACGACTTTAATTTCTCTACATTATTGATAAAAGGCTAGTTATTTCATGAGTATGGGAGACTTTGTTCTAGGGAGTGGACTGTATCTAGTTGTTTAGACCTCAGTTAAGGACACTCTTCCAAGGCTCCCCTCAAAGGAAGAAAACACAGAGGGTGCCACAGTCTGGCTGCCTGATGCTTGAGGACTACAGAGGAAGAAGATGATTATTTGCTTGGAGTACTCCTACAGTGCGCCAGAGGTCAGTGATGGTAGATGTTCTGCTGCAGAGCCTCTTGAAAACAGTTTATAACCAGTCAGCAGTCTCTAGGGAGCAGAGCCGTTGGCTCCTAGTGAAAGACAAAGAAATCTCCAGACAGCTTATGATAGTATACATTTATACTTTAAGGTCTGTGTCACGACAAAATTGTCTTGAAAGAAAAAAACCCTGCCCAAAGCTGCCCTGTGTTTAAGTCAAGACCATAGAGTTTTACAGATTAATGTTATCATCAGTTATCCTTCTGAGGAAACTTTCTAGCTCCTTTGCACTGATGCTAGAGAAGGCTCTAAGACACATCTGTGGGACAAAAGTTGAATCCTTGCTGCACAGGATTTGTTGTAGAAATAGGGAAGCAAAGGCCTCTGATTAAATATAAATGTTTATATTGATGTAGTACCAATGCCATTAATGGCAGGGGAGCCAATACATGCTTCATTTCAGAGTTTTAAAAATGCCTGTTTCTCTGCATTGCCTGTAAATTGAGACTATCTTGGGCAACCGCACCCTCACTGTAAACACCAGATTTAGGCCAGATGAATTCCACCCCTCACTTGGAGTTGCCAAGTACATCTAGAAGCCCAAGAGGGTCACCTGCATAGTTTCATGGTTTTACCCTGAAAAGAAGGCTAAATTCAGCTCAGCCTTCTGTGTATCAATGGCTGTTTTCTGCAGAGACAGCTGGGGTGAACATGGAGCAGGACAGAACAAGCTTTCTTATGCAGAAGATTTTAGAAAAAGAATATATTCTTCTCCAGGTGGGATACACGCAGACTGGGCTTTCCCTGCCTTCAGTAACAGAGTAAATCAGAGTCTGTTGCGTGTCACTTCCTCTCTGATTCTGTATGACTGCCATAGTGAGAGCTGGATATTGCTCTTGGAGCCTGTAGACTGACTTAGACCTAGTGAGAGAGATTGGGTTATTGATTAGCTATACTGACTGTACCGCTTATCTTTTATCTTTAGAGATATTTCACAACTACTTTGTTATTCCTCCGTTTGAAATCATATGGTTCATATACATCAGTATCTTCTACTTTGCTAAAGCCAACAACAGTGATTCTTAAAAAGTCTCTTCTGCCTCAAGAATCAGAAATTAAATATTTTTATGGCCTCTAGAAAATGGTCTCTTTCATCTCAAGCAACTTCACTGGCAATGTTTAGATCTGATAATCGGATTACAACCACGTTGAAAGATACACTCCCAAGTGAATGAATAATGTATTTTCTGTGTAGCACAAAAGACACCTACCTAAAATGGAACTACTCTGGATGATCTCTACTATCTTAAAATAATGATTCAATCAAAGCTGGTTGGTTTAATAAGTACAAGACTGAATTAGCTCAGTGGAATCAGAAAACACTTGTTTATCATAAAAATATTAATGTTGCCCTTTCACCCTGCCTTTACTCACAGGGTGTTCCATCCATGCCTGGGAACTGAGTCCCAGCATCCCTTGGGTATTCTCCACCTTGGTGGCCACACCCAGATGGGAGGTCTCTGCTGAAGAAGGTCCTGTTTCCTCTGGGTCAACTAGTATGGTTTCCACTCCCTGTGCCTGAGAAAATGTCTGTTGCTGTGATGCTCAGTCCCACTGAGGATCAGCGTGGATCTAAAGTCCTCTTCCAGGCTTCTATTTTCAATTTCTTTCTTTTTTAGAGTCTGAGCAAATGAGGAGCTGATTGGTTATGTAAAGACAGCCCATTTGCCCTTTTAGTCACCACTTACTCCGTGCAGTTCTGGATGTTTCTCCCAAAATAGTGGTTAAAAAGTGGTGATTATACCGTGCAAAGAGGACAGACAAGGGTTTCAATTTGTAAGAGTATTCTCTGCATTTTCTAGTTCTGCAGTTCCGTGGAGGTTTTCCTAAATGAGCTGTGGCTGAGGGAAGTACAAAAATTAACTGCCTCTCTTCAGGATATAAGGTGTAAAATTAAAGCGATCAGAAAGAGGAAACCATGCTCCTAACAACCAAAGGCTCAACTTCTGTCAGCTCAGTGCTGAGCTCTCCTCACCATTGTCTGCCCTTGGAATTAGATTCCAGTTGCCGTTTTCTGAAGTACCTCATTGACTACAGCTTAAATTTTCCTTATGTATGATTTGAAAAGCCTAGCTATACTTTCTGTTCACCCCGGCCACATCATTTTCAATGACTCCTTTATTCTGGAATTAATGACAGAGCATACTTTGTGGTCATGTTGTACAGATCCTAGGAATGAATGACTTCAGACTGCTCTAGTCATTGAGGAGAGATAGGACCTTCACAGCATAATTCATCTTTCCTGTCTTAAACAGAAGGTTTAGGATGGAATAAATCACCTTCTGGAAGTGTCTCTCTCTCCCCATTGACTATTAAGGGACTCTAATGACTGGCAGAGAATAACTCCCTCACTTCAAAGGTCTGAGATGAAGGCCAATGGACCTCATAGGATCTCATAAATAGGCTGCTGAACACTTCACTTAGGCTGCATTTCCTAACTGAAAGGGACTCCAGGCAAATGTAAGCATCCCCAAACTTTGTGTCTTCATGGAGAAGGTGATTTTTCTTTCAGGACTGAAATAAAATGTTATTGAAATGCTACTTCATTACTTCCCTAGAAGAATAAAGAAAGAAAGAAAGAAATATCCTATGGAAAACATTAAATACAAACTGGTAGTTGCCAGCAGAAGAAACCCCAAGCTATATCTATCGAGAACTACGAGATTCTTTTAATTTTTCATGATAGGATTATGTTAGAAATAGCTAAGATAGTATTTTGAAATTATTTATGAAATCAACACTAGTGTAAAAATCAAAGAAATAAAATCTTTTATTTCAGAGCAAAAATTATATACAGCCATCTGACATCTTCCACCCAGCAGGAACAGCTCATTGGATAAGATTGCATTCACTTCATGGAAGTGGCTGGATGGTGTATGCAATTTGATACCTTGTGAGAGATGTGGTAAAAGAACTTAAAATGGGGATTCTGGTCAGTAGCATAACTCCTACTTCTTTATGCTGAAGTACAAATTTACAGAGTGGTAGGAAATATTTTCAAATTTCTTTCAAAGATGAATTTATTAGCCACCAAAGAATAATGTCTCCCAGAAAATTTATTTTGTTCCCTCTGCCCATCTGATCAGATTTGTTCTACAAGTGATACATAAAAAGAAACACTGAAAATTTAAGAAAATGTTCTCAAGAAAATTCAAATGAGGACAAATAAATTTAGAAAAATAATTTTCTACCTCTTTATGTAAGGTGCTTTTTATGTTTAAAATCTTGAATCTCTCACACTGAAAAACAAGTAACAGAATAACACTTTTATAATGTGTTCTTGTACAGATTTGACTTCAAGTATAATTACTTGCTTTCTAATTTTCTGGTTTTAAACTAACGATTATTGCAAGAATGTCAGTACAGGTATTGCTCATTTTGCTTATCCAGTTTTACCTTGCTTGTTAAATGTAAATCAGATGTTCAGATTGCACAGACTGAGCTAAGCACTTGAAATGTCATCAAGGAAGCGCAGAAGCTAAATATATAAATAAAACCTATTGGATCACGCATAACATAATTGGCACTGCTGCTACTGCTGTCTTCCTAGTATATCCTGATGCTTGAAACTGAACGTCTTGGCCTGTACTGTTTTTTGCATGGGACCAGATTTTCTCACCTCCACCCTCAACAGTGACTATTATCATAAATCAAGAAGGTATCCTTCCGTGTGTTTTGGCTGGAGTCACTGTTGCCCCACTGAGCATCACAAGAGGCATCAGAGCCATGGCTGTGCCCAGGGCAGATCTCTGCTGTAGAGCTTCTCTCTGCAACCTGACCCCAAGGAATCTGTTCTTCTGTCAAAGAAGCACAAAGTGTTAAAGCAACAGGTGTAGCATCAAAGATGACAAGCCTTTCCCAGCTTCATCTCTGAGAAAAACAACAGCATAATGAAGATAAATAGGAATTTTACAGACAGGTAGTCACATGATAACAGATCCTTGTTGTTTAATACCATCAGAGCTATTTCAAATAGTGTTAGGACTTGTCTGTGCCCACCAGGATCAAGTTCTGCTAATCAGTGATCTGTAAATGTGCATGGTTCATTAGGGCTACGAGAACAGCTGTCCATGTCCGCTCAGGATCAGGTTACAGGACATGATTAACATGGATTCTATATCCGCTTCAAGGCTTTTGTTACAACTAACTCATAATTCTCTTTCTGCTTCCCTTTCTTTTTTTTTTTTTTTTTAAGTTGTCCTGGAAACTAGGAGAGCTAACAACTAATGTTTCTGTTTTACCAGCTTCTGTTCAGTATCATTTTAACATACATTCAAAAGAAAGCTGTAAACATAATGTTCATTGTAACTAGTGCAATAAAACACAAAATAGTTTCATGCCTCTTACACATGTCTATGCTCAAGCTTTATAGAGGAATTGTTTTAGTGGAACTACTTAAATCCACTCTAATCTCCTACCGCCTGTAAAATATGTAAAAATACATATATAAAAAACTACATTGTATATTTCAGAGCAAGCTTTTCACTTTAGTAACTTTTATCTGATAAAAGAATACATCGGTTTGGCTATTACTGCATGACTTCAGTATAGTTCCGGAAACATAAGGCTGAATATGCTCCTTCCCATGAACTGTACTCTAATCATGGTTTGGTTGTTTGATTCTAAATGCTTTCTACTACAGTAACAAATTTATAGGGCATATGTTGAAAAAAAAATTGGTGGTGTTATTTTTTTCCTTGCTTTTTTCTGGCAATTTTCTGTTTTCTGCTTTTTTCTCTTCCTGAATTCTAAGAGAGACTAAAGAAATTAAATTAAAGAAAAAGATAGATTCACAATTGATATAATTGGTAGCAGGCATAAAACTCGATCAATACATTATTATCTGAACGTTATTCAATTATTGTAACTATTATTCTCCCAGGGAAATTAAACAATCACAAACTGGATTCATGACTCATTTAGGCAACTAACAGTACCCAAATTCAGTAGTCATTATGAATAATTACACTAGTAAAAAGCAGAAAAGAATACTCTAGCAGAGTCACTGCTGTCTACAGCAAATGTGAGTTTATAATATCCTGTTTTACTCATGTCAGCCATTATGCAATTACTGATTAGTAGAGCCGTTGTCAGATACTAGGCTTGATTGTTCACTGATGTGCTTATAAGCAGATTTCTTACATTCAATATGAGTATGACCAAAGTCTGCTTATTTCTGTACACGGAACAGGATTAGGTTCCTAAAACAGCTGGAATTCCTACAACTTACGAAACGGTAAGATTAATTAATTAAGATTAATTAGTTAGTAAAACATTAATGCAAACTGCAAATGCTTCTATACAGTATGATGTTCAAGCTAGGGCTCTGGGGCAAAAAGTGTTTTTAAAAGAAACTTTGCTGACTTCGTAGTCAAAAATCCATCCCTTGTATTTTCCGGCTCTACGGATAATCCAGATTTGGCATATGCCAGATATTTGGGTAATATTTTTAATGGAGTGGCTCTGAAGTGAGGCTGTCAGTCCATACCTAGACACCAAAGTGACTGGATCTGTTCTCTCCAGTAGAAGTTCATAAAACATCTGCAATAGGAGTTGGACTGGCCCCCTCATCGGCAAAGTCCCACATTTATAAAACCACTTATATAGAAGCAAAGTCTGCCTGAAACAAAACAACACATAATGTGGAGGTTTAAGGTGTCATTTATAGAGCCCAGTTATGTTTCAGGGTCTTGATTGTCTCTTGTTCTTCCTAAACAGGCTTTTCCGTAGGGATTGTGATAGTTAGACATTGAATCCCGAAAACATTGGCCATAGCATTTAGCTTTCTTTAGTCTGAATCCAAAAATGTTAATGCTCCTGCTTTGGCATGGACGCTTAATAATATAAGTAAGCAGAATTAAACACAGTTGTGTATGCTGCGCCCTTAAACCTCTGGCTGTGAAAATGTGTTCACTTTTGCTTTGTATAAATGATGTGCTATATACATTTTCTTAGCAAAAGACAGGCGAAATAAGACTCAGATTTTAAACACTTTCAGATGACTTCTGCTTAGAGGAGAAGTGCATTTGTCTTCAAAAACAGAAGGTGCTGAGGACTGCCTTTGGCAGAAACCTCATCATGGGAAGTCTCATGTGCTAACGTACTTACCCACAGTCCTTGGCTGCAGGTGCTGAAAGACCCATTTTAATGTTCCCCTGTAAGTGTTCATGCTTGCAAGCTGCAGAAATGTCCCTAAGGGGCTGCCAGCACAATCTCCTTCTGTTAGAAGGAGCAGACCATCCCCAAAACAGCAGACCATCCCCAAAACCACCAAGAGCTCATGCACTCTCTGAGGGTGGTCGTAGGCTGGCAGGCTGCAGGCAGCAGTCCAGGGCTAATGGGATGGGGGAACCCCACTGGTCCTGGGGCACTGGCCATGGAAGAGCGAGGCCAGATGAGATCTTTCTGGTCAGTTGCTGGCTCCCTGATGATATCCTACCAGTAAACCTGCCTTGGCAAAATCTTTCAGATGTTCACAGTCTGCCAGTCCATGATGGCAATTTAGATTTAGCATAGAATTAGGCTGAAACCAATTTATCACTGGAATATTCTATTAGAGCAAAACAAAACAAAATTATTGGTAGGCAAATTAGTTAAGTTGCAGGTACAGTAGAACTAGGAGGCTTGTGGCTTGAGCTGGATTTCTCCCATCTGGAAATGTTGTCACAACAAATGGAAACAGATCGTGGGTCATGTTCTGTAAAGCAGAACTTCCATCCTGGTTGGAATAGCTCCACATGGAACACATGCAGTATGCAGGGACAAAAGGGCAGCCTGTTGTACAGCAGTTTGGGAACTTCTGAGCTGTAGGCACTTGCAAGCTGTGTGAGTCAGGCAACCAGTGTTTATCTCTAAGGATTTATCAGCATGACTGAAGAAAACCCATCCCCTTTGTCTTTCTAGAGGTTACCTCTCTCTATAGCTAGAAGTTGTAAAGATTGTAAGTGGCATTTGCATACTAGCCACTAGTGTGAAAAGTCTCATCAACCTTAAAGTCATAGCATTCAAATCTGTTGGTAAAGCAGAGTCTTGGATGTAAAACTGGGTAAGCAATAAAAAATAAAATCCATGGCTACTTTATTTATTCATGAATCATTGCCTAATAATGCTTATTAACGGAAAAGTATAATAATAAGCCATCTGGTATGAAAAGGTAAGTTTCCATAAAAGCTTCTTAAGGTTTAATAAGCTACAAATTATTACTATGAAACAAAATACAGCAGTTGAAGTGCTGATGCTTTTTCACAAAAGATTCATCCTTTAGCTCTGTTCAGTGACCGCTATTGAAATCCTGGCAAGACCTCAGTTTTCTGTTGCAACCATGGTGAAGAATTAGTGTTGGAATCTGCTGGCAGGACAAATCACAGCAATGTGCTTGATGTATATTTCAAAAGTATTCACTTTAATATAGGAATCTTTCTATCTGACATAGTTTAGTGAATGAATGGTAATTAAAGGTAATCATTCAGCCCATTTAGTGTATTTTTTTAATTTTTTTTCCAACTGAATAATAGGCCTGCTCTAAAAGAGAGTGTTGCTACCCCAAATCTCTTTTGATAAAGCAATAACAAAAGACAAAATGCTGTGATGAAAACAAAGTCACAGCTCAGAGCCTTTTCTTACAGCTTTTCTTGCAGCTGTGGCCCAAATTATAGGACTTTTCCACATACTTAACTCTGGCTCTAATTTACAATAAGTTGTTTTACCATGGGCATCTGGAAATATGTGATTTTTCTTTCATCATATTGATTTATATGGCTGTAATTATGACTATCATGGTGTCTGGGAAAAATAGTAGTTCTCTGGTTACCTGCTTGGACTTGTTATGTTGAGCAAACTCCTGTGGGGCTTTTTCCAGAAAAAGCACGTCTGCATCCTGTCTCATTTAGCGTGTTGTCCTATCTGCTCCATCTTAACGCCTGCAGGAGTTGGGGCACCGAGGGACAGGCAAATGCACCAGGCTGCCTGTGATGATGGCAGCATGGGGCAGCCGTAGGAAGCCTGGTCTGATAAGAGCTTTAGATGTTTCTTTGTAAAAATATAAACCTGCATGAAAGCAGGGCCAAAAAGAGGGTGGCTCCTTCGAGCTGTGCCTCGCTTTGTAGCATTGAGACCAAAACCCCAAATCCATACATCCCGAGACTCTCCAACACCTGAATCCTGCATCCACATCTGGACACGTCTTTTGCATTTTGGGCTCATTTCTGAGTAAGCAGGAGCAGTGGTACCCCCCGATCCAACATTCACAGCTACAGCCAAGGAGACATTAAAATACAGCAAAGACAACCTTCCAGCACAGTCAGATTCTGAAAGAAGGGACTCAAGCTGCTGCTTTGGAAGTAGCTGAGGAAGACTTTCAGATTTCCCGGTCTTTTGCATCAACTTGCCAGTCATTTCTTTTCATCATTAAACTCAACAAGGATCATTAGCACAGTAACTGGCTCACCTTCACTTGTGTAAGATATGTCCTATAAAAATCCCAGTGAATTCTCTGAAGATACAGAGCAGAAACAATCTCTTCTACTGTGACCCTGTGATCTTTATTGTCTTTAAATCAAGAAAGACCATCATGAGGAGAGATTGCTCTGCGACTTCTTGGGGAAACTGATCTTGGGGAAACTGGAGTATGCAGACAGCCTTCACTTCTTACAAGAAGTAAACCACTCTCCTGTGCTAGCAAACCATTAGGGTTTATTTGGTTGAATTGACATATTTGCATGGCCAGCATAAAAGAGCATGATGTGGTCTGAATTTTAGTCTGTCTTCACTTGAAAATGAAATTCATATGGCTTTGCTGTTTCCATCAGTATATATTTTGACTGTTTACCTTCTGGGGTTTGACAGAGATCTATAAATTTTCTATGAGTTGAATGACAACAACTAGCCACTGGATGTGAAAGAATTTTTGCCTGTGTTGAGGGAAAAGCATCTGTAAGTGTCTTCCTCTTTATGAAATGTCACAGAATCTCAGTGTGGGACACTGACTCTTGGGAAGGCAGGGTTGCTGCTAGATCCACTGCTCACAGAACAGTCTGCTTCTTTGGGCAATATTCATTGCTACATTAATAAATCTTTGAAAGTCATTCACATTTTAAACCTCGGGAATTGCAGGTTGCTGGGGACTTGTTCAGGAGATAGGCCAGTTGTTTGGCCAATGTCCTCTCCATGGGCAGGACTTTATCAGAAGAGGGATGATCATAAGATGCTATCACCTGTGGCTTCTGTGCTCTGACAGGTTTCTGAATCAGTTGCTCCATGTCAGTTGTTGACATATAGACCAGGTTCCTATAAAAGGACAGCCATGGGATAATTGCTGTCTGTGCGACTGCTTCGGTTTCTGCAGACCCACACCTTGTGAAAACAACTTTTCAAGATGTTACATATTTCAACCAAGTTCACAGTGGGATAAAATCTCCACAGTCGCTCATTTCCCACAAAGTAATTTAGTTGGGAAATTCTCTACATTTAAAAAAAAAAAGAAAAAGAGAGAGAAACTGTACCAGAGTCCTGACAAAAGTTTTCAAAGTCTTCAGGCAGGGAGTTCTCACCTTCCTAGGTACCAAAGGCATGAATACTGCGGGACCTGCTCCACACCTTTTTTCTGTTTCCACATGTGTGAAATACATAAACAAAAAAGAAAGTGGCTGTTTGAAGTGGCTAAGGGCATCCGTTAGCTTGCCAAGTATATTTACAACACATCTAAAAATTTTTGCTAGGATAACTTAAATGTTTATTGGCAGAATATGAGGAGAGAATTTTATAAAATGTTTACTTCTGGACAATAAAAAGGAGAAGAGGGTGATAATTGTACTTCTGAATGTCTGTAACCCAAAAGTTTTCCCAGTCCCAAATTCCAGCCCATTTGTAATGATATATAAAAGTCATGCATTCCATGTCTGAGTAGAAGTCAAGTTAAGGACACATGACATCTGCTCCAGATGAAAGTAATTCATGCTCATAGTGTAATTCCACATCTATAACAACTTCCTCAACTTTTTTTGCAGTTACCAAGGAATTATTTGGGGCATATGGGGAGGAATGTCAGTGTGACAGTATTGGTTTGTTAAGATAGTTTGAATTTGAATTCAAATTCCCCATGTGAAGGTGAGGGTTAATAACTCAGTCACTACTATCTTGTAAAGAATTATCCACTTGTCACCCATACAGATATGTGAAAGATTTTCTTATGCTGAAGTGGATATTCAAAAATGTGACTTTGCCTATTTTTCTTGTGGAACAAATTCTACAGGCTTTAAGTGGAAGCAATGCTGCAGCACTGCTCAGTCACAGTGCTCTTCATCAGCTTAGTACTTCTCAATCACAGGGAAATCTAGTCCAATGGCACAGTGCTCTGCAACAGATAATGGCTTACCACTGCTTTAAGGACATACTTCCTCCAAACATACAACCTTGCTGGTATCAGCACCTGCATATTTTACGTTACTGCAGTTGTTAAATCTATTCAGTATTTCCTTTGGCACCCAGACCAGTTAATCTGGAGACATAAATTCATAAGGGCTCAACGCTCATCCAATAAAAAGTTAGTCTCTGCCCCAGTAGCATTTACTGCATCATCACTTTTCTTACAAGACATGAATTTTTCAACAGCTTGTGAAAAGTTGTGAACAGAGCCTTAATTAAAACCACATTCTGCAGAAAGGTATCTTACACTATGAGTGAAGGAAAGATCTGGGTAATATTAAGCAGCTGTTAAAATACACAATTAAGTCAAGTTAATTGTTATTACTGGCAGCCTCACTGACAGATGAGCAGCGAAATGCTTGGCTGAACAGGATTTTGGTCAAACAACTGATGTTGCTTAGCTATTCTGCAGTAGGCTCCTGCCCCTCATTGAATACAGAGAGGTAACACTGAGAGTCAAATAAACAATGGAATTTGTATGAGTATCAAAAGCATTGTCCTTCCTGCTGTTGTTACTGAATAATACTGTCTGGCTGAATTCAGACTTGAGAAACCCTAATGAGAGCTCATAGGTTTGAGGGACGGGAACCACAAAGGCAGTTTGGTCTTCTCACACAGATTCACAATCTCTTCCAGTAATTCCCATTTAATATTTCATGGTTGAACTGGAACACAGCCCATTAAACAGACATTTAGTCATGATTTTATAGATACTGAGGATGGAATTTCTGCATATTTTTCCAAAAGTTCTGAAGTTTCTAAAGGTTTCAGAATACAGGTGATAAAGCTAACATAACAGTTTCTTGCCTTCCTTTCCCAGCCTCTGGGACTCCTGATCACTGTGCTGTTGGTCTCTCATTTGTGCCAATGAAGCTCTTTGTGGATCCATGCTGTAATGATTATAAAAACCCATGGGAACTTCTCAATTTGACTTAATTACAGAGGAAACATATTGTTAACTGCCTTCTTATAGGCTGAGGCATTGCTGCAGACTTGACTTAGTCTTTTTCCACGTGATTTGCAGTTATTTACCTCCAAAGCATGCATAAAATGCTAACTTTCTGCTATGGAAAAGCTTTACAACCACTCCAGTTGTATTGCTTTTGCTATGCAATATAAAGAGGGTGAGGAAGTTTCATTGTAACTGTCAATTAGAAAATTACTAAAAGGTTGAAAATCTGACATAATCATTTAAGTAACAGGACAAGAACATGGGGATGATTTGCAGAATGAATTTTACGCCAAATTGCAAGCAAAGTATTTCAGTCAATATCTCACTTTTTGTTTTAGTTTAGAATTGGGAGTTCTGGTGTCTTTCCTTGGCAAGCCTTGTCAGTTGAAATCCTAGGTGCTTTCTTGAGCTTAATCTCTACGAAAGATTTATTTCCTTACAGAGTCACCCACAGGATTATTTTTCATTATTTGAGGCTACCTGGGAAACCAGGGGTTGACAACCAGTTCCAAAACAAAACTAGGCCTCCTTTTCTCCTT
The DNA here is from genome assembly GCA_035584735.1 of Pseudotriccus pelzelni. Taxonomy (NCBI): domain Eukaryota; kingdom Metazoa; phylum Chordata; class Aves; order Passeriformes; family Tyrannidae; genus Pseudotriccus; species Pseudotriccus pelzelni. The sequence goes on from JAWMRA010000078.1 coordinate 21,283,337, forward strand.
GGAGCTCTTTTAATTTCTGCAGTTGGAGTACTTCGTTGCATCAGCTGCTCTGGCTATCACACCTGGCAGTAAGGTGTCCAAAGGAAGCATTTTCTGTTTCAGTCTCTGCTCCTTGGCCAGCACGGTGACTAAGTACCTGCACTGCCTCCACGCAGCCCTGCTGTGCATCAGGAACAGCCTTGTGCTTGTGAGAAACAGGCTGTCTTCAGCAGCCACAGCAAGACATAGGAATTTACTCTTGAAGCAGCTTGGCCTCTTAGCAAAGTCTGTCTCCTTCACAGCTCCACTCAATGAAGAGTTCTTTGTCCCCATGTCCCAGGAACGACTTGCTGTGTGCACACTCCATGGCCAAGGAGATGAAAAGCGAACTTTAATGTGTTGGTGCTGGTTTTGCTCTGAAAGGTGCTCATATACGCATGTATACGAGCACCTTGGTGATGGGCATGTTGGAGGAACGTGAATAGGACAGCATATGCTGCCAGCTCTGCTTGAAACCACTTTCTTCCCAGTGAGGTGGTTCTGATTGTGCCTTCATCCTGTGCAAAGACATTATCATTCATTTAATACAGCTTAGAGTGGAAAGATAACAGTATTGTCTCTGTGTGTGGGACTCATCTAAGGCTGCAGTTCGTTTCTGAGCTGGTGAGCAAACAGGAGCAGTTACAGGAGGGAATACAAGTGAACAATGTAGAACAAGCCTGATGAGATCTACAGATGAATCATTCCCTTTTCTAATCTCTTCCTTTAAAGAAAAAAGACCGAATAAGACTGGAAATAAAGCACTAGTTTTTTAGCAGTGCATGCAATTAGCTATTGAAACAGCTTGCTGTGGATTGTCCTTCATTCGGAGGCTTTTAAACAAGGCAGAATGTCTTTCTAAAACAGATTCAAATAGAATCAGCCTTGATGGCAGGATTCCTGCCTTGTGTGAGGGGTTGGATGAGATTTCTGTTACTACCCTCCTAACCCTAGACTCTCAGTTAATTTTACTTTAGTTGCTCTTCCTCTGTATAATGGGAAAAGGGCATTTTGTTTTAATCAGACAACAAAGCAATAATTTAATTCTTATTACTTGTATATATATACACATATATTTATGTATATCGTTTTAGTTTTAGTTGTAGACTCATACAAAAAAGCTTCTGTATCTCCATTATGTCTTTGTCTTTCCTTTACTTATGCTGATTAAATTTTTATGTTTCCAGCTCCTGTGACTAAAGCTAGCACCAAGAACAGAAGGCAGCTCTTTCTTTTAAATCTACTGGGATTAAATCAGACACAAATAAGCACAAAAATAAACCATCGTATAAAGATGCACTGCAAAGTCAAAGATTTTGATACATGTGTGTGGCTCAGATAATGTGACTTTGCTGCCTGTTATTATCTTCCCAGTATGATCCTAAAAGTATTGCTTTTTAAAGAATCATTCGGTGTTTAAACTTAGGCACATGATGTGATTTTGGTCACCTAAAGTTACCTAACAGCTGCATCGATGGGTATATGCATAACTCAGGGTCACAGAGGAGGCTTGTTGACAGCAGGATGATCAGCAGGAGAGCCAGAAGGCTCGTAAGTCTTACCGACACCTGTGTTTCACCATGGAGCTAGTAGGACAGCATTTCACTCTCCTGTCTAATATATAAAGCATATTTGCTTTTTTGCTTTTTTTTTTTTTTTATTAAAAACCACAGAAATTTAAGAAGGGAAATAAGTATGAGATTAAGGCCTCAGATGGCCTGCACTGGTCTGCCTTCCTTAATTTAAGACAGGGTTATATTATGTTATCTGAGAACTTACCCCGTAACACTTAGTTACTTGAATAACATCTGTGATAGCAACTGATTTCAAGAGAATTATGCTAAAGTCAGGGCTGTCAGTGAACCTTCCCGATGGTAATCTAAGCTACCGTTCTGGTCTCTTTTCAGTGTAATTTATGGCTGGCTAACTTGACTACCAGATAGAAAGTACATAAACCCTGCTTTTAAAAGATCTATTTCAGATAACAGATTATCCTGGAGGTAACAGTGTTTGTGTTCAACATTTTGTCAAAATACCAAACTGGTCCCATGGGAGGCTGGAAAATATTTTCCTCCCCTTTGAGGTCTTGGTTCTGCTCAGTGTGACCTGTACAGCAAGCACTTGGAGAGAGGACATATAGTTTGAGCTTACATTTTCAGTCTTTCTGCAGTTATAATAATTGAAAGGATCTCACGCTGATCTCTGCTTTCTTTCTGAACATTAATCCTGATCATTGCCACTTGTAAGCATTGACCAGCACTCTAAACAGGTTCATTAACTGTAATTTTATTCATAGTCATCCAAAAGAAAATGCATAAGCCTAAACCAACTGTCTGCATCTACTTCCCAAAATCCAAAGTCAGATCCCTTCTTAAAAGATCCCTATTTGGACACAACAGAATGAAATCCAAAACGAATGTGTCCTAGCCTTCAGGCTTATCTGAAGTTTACATCTGAATAATATTAGGCTTTCAGCCTCCATATTTAAGATAAATTTAATGTCTCTAAAAGGTCATGATCTAACAGTAGAATTCAGGCAATAAATCAGGACAGCTGTCACTACCATTTAGTCAGAAATTAATTCTAAAATTCCAAAAACTGAGATCTAAAAGTTGGAAATTATATAAAAGAAAATAGAATAACCATAGAAAGCAGTCTAAAAAGTGGTATATGTGGTTTTAGTGAATAAATTGTTAATGAAAATTTCATATTTCACAAACTGTCTAAAAATTATGGTAATTCCTTACTGATTCTCCACAGAGTTGGTTGGCAGGTTGGGTTGGGGGTGGTTGTAGTGTTGAGGATTTTTTGTTTGTTTGTTTTTTAATGTTTACTGACATGTTGCAACTCATAAGAAGGCCTACAATTTGCAATAAAGCAGTATTGACACTATGTTTTCTCCTAGATTAGAAAAATATATTCAAGTACACTTGAAAATTTCCTTAGTTCAAGCAATATTGTCCAAGAAAACATAATGAATGCTTTGGTCTTCTTGCACTGAGGGCAAACTCCATAAGTCAATGCTTACAAAATGGTGTTCTTGGTATAATTTCCATAGCGGAGATATTTCAGACTTCCTTTCCTGAACTGCATCTCTGTTGAGTGCTCTTTTAGAAAAAAATGAAACTTCTGCTGTTGCATATCACTCCCTTCCAGAAACACCAGCCACTTCCAGTGCCATTCTCAAGCTGATAATCTATTTTAAACGAAATTATTAAATAAATCCTTATGTTTCCATTTTCTCCTTTTGCGCTGTGTGCAGGAGTTGTACTAATGCTGGCTGCACTCTCTAACATAAAAGTAAGATCATCTCACCATGTCGATCCAAAGAGGAACCAGTTACAAGCAACACGCCACACATCTCTGAGCACTGAAACACCAAGAAGACTTATACCCCAAAAAAAGGAGAAAAACAATTATTGACTATTGTATAAGCAATATGAAGAAATTTGATAGTAAGCATATAACCACCCAGGAGATCTCAGTACAAGAAATAAGAATAATTTGCCTTAAAACACATGAATGGAATTCATTAACTGTAGCTATCTACCAGGTAGGTGACTAATGTAAATGTTCATCAGAATTCCTTGATAAGCAATGAAGAAAGATAGACTCTTTTACAATACATATCATCAAACTTCGATATAAATGTTTACAGTAGGTGAGATAAATAACACTCTAAAGATGTGTATCTCTATATAGGCTCTATCCAGAGAGACTACAAAGTTTATTTGGACTAGGCATTTAAATTTCAGATAACTAAAAGCAGGGGAGTTGGATCATACCCTGAGTGCCTGGCTGAATATAGAATATTTCTCAAGTTACTTAGAAAATTAATGCCTCACTGTTTAAGAGTGGCTGCTTCTGGTTACTCACTGTCCTTTGTGGGCTCCATAACCTGCTGTGCTTTGTCCAGAAACTGCTGCAGAACTTGCAAACAGACTTTGCAGAAACTCCACATCCCGTGTTAGTTAGAAAGAGAGCAAAGTACCTGAGCACTGGGTCTGGTGCTTACCTGGAGCTCTCAAGTGCAGGCAGACCTGAACTAACCCGAGTATTGCTAAGATGTGCTCTTAACTCTGCACCTTCGGGGAAAGAGGACTTGCCATCACTAAAAAGCAGTGGCTTTCCAATGCCATAGTGCTGAGCAAGCAAGCACTCCAGAGCCCTACAGAGCATCTTAGAACCACTGTTTCCAAATTTCTGAGGGCCCTGTTAATGGAAACACAGGACTGCCTCAGCACAGCACCATTTCCTTTCAGGTGAGGTCTGTTGAGGGGGATTGTAACTCAACCCACCCACAGCTTGGCTGTGCCCTTGAGTGGCACTGCTGGGTCAATAGGACCATCTCAGCCTCTCTGCTTTTTAGTAGGCCACCTCAGCCTCTGCTTTCAGGCCATGGGTAATCCACACCGCAGGTAAAATCCACAGTGCAGATAAATGACCCACTGAGAACTAACTGGATCTTCTGCTTTCCAAATCTTCACTCAGATCCCTGAGTACCCAAATGCTGAGAACCAAAACCTGTGTGATACATGAAATGTACTCATATCCCCCTCTACATCCCTTCTCCTCTCCTCTCTCAGAAGGTATTTAGAGAGAATCCCTAAAGATGTAATCTTTTTCTGTTGAAAGGGATAACTCTTGCAACCCTGCCTAACACAGAAGATTTTCTTATTAAAACATGCAGAGCCCGCTGAGGGGCTCATTTAAGAGCTCAGACATGTTTATTAATTTGTTTTTGTAGGCCTGAAACCCTCATAGTGCTTGCAATGTGCAAGGATGCGGTGGCAAAGCTGCCTGCACAGTCCATCTGTCTGTGAGACACAGACATATTTAGTGAAGTCAAAAAAAGGGAAACTTTAAGTTTCATCTGGAGGAAAGCTTAGGATACTATTATGTATGAACAGTCAAAATAAACCAATTCTGAGCTAAATTCTGATTAAATTGACCAAGTTTTAACAGACTCTGTACAACTGCTATTTTAAAAAATGGACTGTTTTTGTTCCATTTTTACCAACACAAGCTTTTAGCTCTTCTGGCATTTGTGAGTATCATTGAGTGAACACTTATTCATACAAATGCAGGTATTTGATTTTTAACATAACCATTGCCACATACATAGCTGCCAGAAGAACTAGTGAGGAGATGCAGATCAGCATGCTTAAGTGTGTTGATTTCCTACCCAGCTAATTCATCTAATCTGGGTAATATTTGTAAATGCCTTGCCTAGTTTCCAAGGGAGAAGAAGCTTAAACTGAGATAGCTGGTGCCTGTCTCAGTCTGTGTAAGGATGCAAAACCAGGAAGCAGCCAGAAAAGCAGTGATGCTCCTTTTTCAGTAGAACATGTGGTTCCTGATTATTAGTCAGGTGCCTGGAGCCAGAGGAGTTTGAGAATTCATTCAGCTTTGGAGGATCACCTAGCAACAGTGTCTGGGAAACCACTGCTCTGAGGGATTTTTCACTTCATTTTGTTTTCAAGGCAAGAGTGTGCAAAGCCTGACGTGAGATCAAAATCTGAGCAAATCAACATCCAACATCCATCTGTCACTGTAACAGAGGCCATAAAAATAGGCTGCCTTAGACTGCTCAAATTATATGGAGAAATTATATTCCCCAAACATTTGTGCAGACAAGGTCAGTTTCACTTAAAAGTTCACTGGAAGTTAGTGTTGCACACAACATGAAATCAGACCTGATTTAAAATACAATGGACAGCCAAAAATGCATCCAGCCATCTTCCAGACCCATACTGGTATGGGATCCATTATGCAGAAACAGAGGGTTTCTGTAAAATAGCAAAATGCAATTATTGAACTGGAATTTGACCAGAACATCTGTTCAGATCCAATTTACTGGGAGGTGCCTGTATCTGAGTTAAGGTGCAAACGAGACCATATGCCAAAGCCAATAGTATGGATTTTATTTAACAGTAAAATGTGAGGTAGAGAGATAGAAAGAAATAGAAAAGAGAGGAAAGAGAGATAGAAAGGCAAATTAAGCAGAAGACAGTCACCACCCATTGGATGCAGCACCACCCATGGATCCAGCAGTGTCCCATTGGTCCTTCTACACCCTGGGCTTTGCGGTGGTAGGAATCCCATGGTCATTCAAAGCTTTTTGTTATTCATCTACACAGTTCTCTTATTCTATTGGTTAAATGATTCCCTCACTTCTAATGCTAATTAATTATTTTGAGTCTCTGAGTTGTCTTTGAGTCGGGAGGTTTAGGTTCGTTGTGCATGACCTCCCCCTGATGGCATTACCTTTTACCTCCTCAGAGCTCACTGCAGCACAGTTGCTGATTTGCCTTTCCTTGTGGGTTCTTTGTGTCCATTATCAGTGTTCCCTCAGCTTCTTTTACCTCCCCCTAGGCCTGAGATAATGCTTGGACAATGGTACCACATTTACCTTATCTCAAGTTCCCTTCAGGTGGCTTAACGTAAGGTTGAAGTTCCAGGAATCCACAGAGGCATATTTGGGGGCGAGGGCCTTTGGTGATCACAGTCGCCAACTGTCCCATAACCTGGGGTGATGATTGTTTGACCAGTGATACATGCACGGGCAGTTGCCCCTCCACAGAGTTTGCCACAGTGGGAGTTCTAGTCTAGATTCATTACCCAGGATGTGCAGGCCAGACCTCACCAGTCCAAGAGCCAGTGCCATCCTGCTGCTCCATTCCCTGTTTATCTCATGGCAAAGTCCTTCTGTGGTCTTAGCAGTGATTGAGAGGTACTTGTGAAGTCCTTACATCACCTGAACTTCTACTGTGGAAAATACTACTATTTTGAGATGTAGTCCAAAATATCCTGCAGAAATTTTGGGAACAGGGATGGCTTTTTTCCCCCCTCACTAGTTCTAATAGCCATTGGATTATTTAAAAACTTGCCTCATTTAGACTTCATTTGAAAAACAGATCAGAACACTCCCACACTTGGTCATAATCCTGTATACTTCTAGAGGAAGGATGGTCTGTATCTGTCACATCAGGATCTTCATGTGAGTGTGAGAAGGGAATATAGAACAAATACTTCGTGCATTTTTCAGTTCTCAGAAAGACGAAGACTTTAATCTTGCATCTGTGAAAAAAAGTAGGCCACATGCTGTGAATGTCTCACCAGTATCCTGTGGGGACAAAATGTGTAACTGTGTTTTGACTTGTATGCCTGTAGGAGTTTCTGCATACTTCCCTTTTTCTCTTTCACACATGCAGGCAATATTTACTCTTCAAATAACCTGATATATTAAAGGGCTGTTAAAACTACTGTGATCCAAAGAAGCACTAACAAATTTGTCTGTATGGACAGGCATATTATCATAATGAATTATTCAATTAAATGTAGTAATGATAGCACATTGACAAATGAAATGCTTAGGCAAATAAAGAGGTGCTTTGAAATGTAGAAATATTTGGAGTCAGCTGAGGCAGAATAAACAATTCTTAAGTATAGGCTTCTGAGAAAGAGAGTGGCTGGATCTCCTTGCTCAGAAAAGCCCCCAGTGCAAACGCACTCTAATAAACTCCAAACACAGACACCAAGTGCTTGCTGTCACAGGTTCAAGTAAAACCAAATGCTAGTCTCAGTCTCCAGCTCACAAAGATGAAGCTAATGGTGAGCAAAATGTGAGAACAGATGGAAGTACAGAGTATCAATCTTCAAAATAGTTGACAGTTGTAGCAAAATAAAGAGCCAGTCTTTCCATTTACCCTTTGGTTATGATGGCTTGGCATCATCATCCTAGACAGGCAGGGCAGGGAGGCCTCTCTTGGTGCAGAATAAAGACAGTGGTGCCACCTTCCTTTCATGAACTGGGCAATCAACCCTTAGCAGTGTCCAGATCTAATACAGTGTTAGTGTCAATCCCACAATGGTGTCCAGAGCCTCTGTCAAATCATAATCTTCTACCAGAATGTCTACATGCCATATATCCTTCACTCCCCAAAATTAAACTCCATGTGACAAGTAAACATTATACCCAGAAAACCACAGCAATATCTAAGGTAAGTTATTCTTCAAATATCAGATTCATCTTGTCCAGCTTGACTTGTCTGTGGTGTAGACAGCAGTACTTGAGCTCATGGCCTTCAGTTCCCAGCACTATCAATAGTGAGAACTACACACTTTCATAATGTCTGATCCTTACTAGACAACTACTTTCAACTAAAATTAATTGCGTCTAAAGGTGCCTATTCTCCAGGTTTAATTATAAAAGAAGATCAATTAACTAAGATATATGTACATAAAAATAAAATGCTGGCATGTAATCACATCTTGGCATTATTTCGGGTGCATTTAAAGCACTTCATAGAATTTTTAGAGGTTCCTGGGGGCCAAGTTATGTAAGGTACCTGGACACCTAATTGTCTCTTTAGCCCCTTTCAACATGTGTGTGTATGTATACATATATATACTTCTGCATATATACGTATGTATATACATATATACTTTTGTCTGATCCTGGAAGTTGAGTTTTGACTTCATGGAATATTCAAATCTCCTGAGGTCCTTGAGTGAGGTGGCTACAGAGGGAATGTTGGCTTATACCTAAAATACTTATTTTTTCTCATCTTTTATGACTCCTGTGTAGCTAGGGATCATATGGCAAAACCAGATTTTCTAATTACATTCCATTTTCCACAATGGCCCTTGGCCTTTGCTTACCTGGTCCAAAAATCACAAAGCCATGTTTATTTTAACATCTCCAGAATGTAAACCAATTAAAAAATATGAAGACAAAGAGGGGGTATCACCAGCTAAATAGCAGAGTAATAAATATCCAATGACATTAGAAGGTTTTTGAAGGATACCAGGGGAGGTTCAATCTCTCTGGTCTAGATTGCAAAACAGTAACTCCTTTAAGCTGAAAGAGAGAGAAATAAATCATCCTGATGGCATCCTTGTAGCATTCCTCTCAGCTGCATCCCTTTCTTTCAGTACCTCACTTTGTCAGCTTCCCATATCATGGAAACTGTTCGTTTTCAGGATCTCATGGAGGAGTCAAGCCTGGCTGAAAAGAGGCAAACACAGGGTTGGACCGCTGCTCTTGTTTATACCATATCTTCACTGACAAAAATCGAGGATGTTTTACCTCTGGAAGGTAAAGCTGATAGTTGTCTGCTGTAAAGCCATTGTGGAGACAAGACCTAACATCCTGAGACTGAATCTCTCCTTTGCCACTAGAAAATGTTTAGGAAAGGCTCTGAAGGCTGCTGCAGACAGTCCTGTTTTCTGGAAGGGCTGTCTTGGGTCCCTGTAACAGCCTCACTAAGGGGGTAAGTGTGTCCTGTCATTCAGCATCCAGCTTTCTTTTCTCTGGTTCTTGCTCCAGAGCTTTCCATCAGAGAACGGCCCCAGGGGAAGACTTATTTTACTGAGAGGTAATTTGGAAAAGACAACAGCAAGGAGACAAGTTACATGCAATAATGTAATTATTGCGTGTTACTTGTCTTGTTACCAAAACAAATTAAGCAACAGAAACTCCCATGTTTTTGTTTCAGGGAAAGTCAGGATAATTAGTTCTCTGAGCTTTTCAGGCCCATTTCCCCACTTGTGTGTAGGGCTGTGCGCCATGGGTACTATCAAAATACGAGTGGTATTTTGACTCACGTGGAGGTGATTTTTTTTGTACTGACTTCAGAGATGAGAGAGGTAAGGGTATGGTCTCTCACTGTGGATATGGGGGAGATAAAAGGTACAGAGGAAACAAAAAGCATCCTCCTCCCTCAGAGGTTCCAGCACAGCTGTTGTCCGGACAGCTTCTGATGGAGAGGAGAAGGGAGGAAGATATATCTATTATTTTTCCTCCTTCTTAGATGGAGATGTGGATAACATCTCCTTTGAATATTTCCTATGGAGGAAATTACATGCTGCACACCATATTTGATTTGATATGACCCAAAGGCACAGCATATATCTGATGAAAGATGTGTTCAGCCATTGCTGCTTGAACTTTTGTGCTGATTATTTTTTAGGGACAAAGTACTAGAAATTATACAATCCCTTGTTTCAGTAGGATCAGGATTCTTGAAGGACCAAAAAGGCCTTAATTAAGCTTCCCAACACAACTGTGTGTACTTAAGCAAAATACAGTACAGAGAGATTAAAGGGTCTATTTTCAAACTCGGTTCCTAAAGTATCTTTAACTTTAATTACAATAACTTTATGCATCCACATTTTAAAGATGGAGATTTTGACCCATTCATGCAATGAGGCTACAGCTGCCCCAGAAAATAACTCAGCAATACAGTTTCCGGGCCATAACCACAAAAAATGCCTCTTCACACTTACAAAAGTTATTTCAAGTCAGAGAAAAGTTTATTGGTAACTGAAAATCTACCTTGAAAATAATCTACTTTGAACTGACTTTTAGTTAGGTTTATTTAAAGGTTCAAAGGAATGTGACAGTTCTTGTTTTAAGACCTCATTCCTTCCCTCTTTTTGGCTAAGCAGGATTTTTGTCTTGAGCAACACAGTCGTCAGGCAGGGGTAATGGGGCTAGTGAATCCCAACCAAAGGTATGTGCTCATCTGACTGGCGAAATCCTTTTGGCAGAAGAATTGCCTTGACCTGCCATGTAAAGCACCCAAGACGACATCTCACGGGGACAGGCACTCCTGACCTTTGTAGATCGGAGAAAGCGATAAAACATAACAGATGACGATTCACATGCAACTTGGCCTGAAAGGTCTCACTGATTTTGCATTCTTCTAAATCAAACTGGCAAATGTGAAAAGCGCATGATAAACTCATTCCTTATAGTGTTTTTTTCCATGGTTACAGTGATTTAATTCTGTATGAGCTCAGTTTAACAGGTTGCATAATGTTTGGCTCCCTATTTGAAGTCTGTAGATGTTATAGTAGTTTTTATGTAATTTATTTCTGGTCTTTCACTAGCACTAGGTAAAGAAGAGTCTCAGTTCTCTATGTTGAAAGGAATTGTTTTCCATATAAGGGTCCACTTTCTGTTTGAGTCTCTTCAGTCTCATGGAATTACAAAATTGCAGGCTTAAAGAATTTTCTGACTGTAATTAATGTATCTGATTACTAAAAGAATTGCTACAGAAACTAAGGTTAAAAACCAATAAATATATTTCTATCAGTACCAGTAAACTGGGAAAAAAAAGAGGAAAATAGGATCAAGCCTAGAAAAGTTGCTTCAAATTTAATTTGTCATATTTTCATATTGCTGAAGACTAATGCTACCATATGCCCAGATTTTCTGAAATCTCTTTCTGTCTATAAACAGGGGTTATTTTTTCCATATTTGTTTTGAATTTCTAGAGTTATCAGATACCTTTCAAGTCAGATATTATTAAGCAGGCTATATAGAAATCACTGACTTGTTCAGGAATGATATCTGACACTACATCCAGTATTAGCAACTATGTGAACATGGGTTTGAGATACATATATATACATATATATATATATATACATATATACACACACACACATATATATATATGGGGGGGATGTTATGTATCATGACTCTTCTCCACTATCCCAGAAATGCTGCACAGCAAGACAGCTGCCCCAGTAAACAGAGGCTATGTTATTAATGATGAAGGAACTCACTGGGAATGGCTTTTAAAGGGATAAAATTCTGCAACTGGCTTTGCTTCAGATTTGCCCTTACCCCTTAGACAACTCGACAATGGATCCACAGCATCAGCACCAGTGTCACACAGCACATCCAGCACCATCTGACACAGGACCTGCTGCACATGCAGGCGTCTTCTGAATGGTTGACTCTGCAGCAGCATAGTCAGAGCTGCTACTGTGCTCAGCTGCACCCAAGGACTGCAAAGCATCCACCTGTAAAGCATGGACAAAGGTAGAAAATCCTAAAAATCTGCTTGGACAGGGTTTTCACTTAGATAAAGGAGACCAGTCCAGGAGAATTTAGGCTTGCAGTCACATTAGGAGAACTGTGCTTTTACTAGTACCGCTTGTTTCATTTGAAGCGTAAAGTGATTTTACTATACCAGTACAAAGCAATCCTGCTTGTCCAACAGGCTAAATGTACTTCATTTCCATAATGTACAGGAACTCCTACACCAGTGAAGAAATTCCCAGTGTAGGTATAACATGTGTTTTCCATCACTCAACTCCAAAATGGTAGAAAGCATCTCTAAAAAAGGATATAGTGAGAATTAAGTCATCAGTAAATGAAAAGTGCTTTCAGATCATCACAGAGAAATTCCAATAGCATAAAGGATTATATATCAACATTATATAATTTATTTCAAAGGTTTATGGCTTCATAAAAGCATGGAATAAAAAATGGTTCTGGCTTGCAAACAAAAAGTGACTGCTTTGGTTATTTGAAAAAGATGCTTTACTAATTTGTTAAGAACCAAACATAAATTGATGTAATACCTATGAGACACATATTTCTCGGTTCAAAAGTTGTAAAGAGCATTCCTAATTGCCATCATGATTTTACAGGTTTTCTTCTGATACACTGACCAGCTCTTCATGTATTTCAAAGTTCCCTGTTATTGTGTATACATATGGCACATACCAGTTTGTTAAGAACGTGGAAATTCAGAAGTCTCTTTAAATAAAAAGACAGATCAGAATTAAAAACAAAATTGATTTATCTAAAGCAAACAAACCAAATCAGTATTTTTTTCATGAGCACAGCCTGCCATATGATATTTTTTTTTGTAGAATGATTCATATATTTGAACTTTATTAAATACAAGCCATGAAAGTCCTGTCCAGTTTAGAATTTCCTACATATTTCAAATGCTGTTGAAAGTGTTTCCAATCTCCCATAACTTTTTTTAGAATTTGCAATTACCTGAAAGAGCCCACAGTGAAGAGCAAAGTGAAAGAATGGGGGAGGTCACTGACTATGGCTGACAATTTTTCCATTATTGGCAAGGCCAAATGCAGTCAAGAAATAGCAACATTTTTACATAGACTAGCTTGGATTGTGCCTAAGGATGTTAATTTATGACTATCACATACTGGAAGACCTGAAGTGTGACTCTTTGTATGCTTCCCGAGATACCTGTGAGCTCTTACACTTCCTCTGCCATGCTCCAGAGCAGCATTAGCCGCAGTGCCAGACCTGCAGTGACCACCGGAGATTTGCCTATGGGTCACCGAGCAAGCAACCCCTCAGCCTCACCGTCTGGTACACATTTGAGAGAGCAAGCAGGGGAGGAGCACACACCGCTCACTGTCCCTGGGTTCCTCCTGCCACACGTTTCACAACGCTCCTCTTGGAGCTGGATCACTGCCTTGCTGGTATGAAGGACACACATCTGACCATGCAACTAGGCTTTTGCTGGGTGTAGTCGGTACCAGCAGGACACAGCAATTAACTCATTTGATAAATGGAATCTCTGTGGGCTCGAGGGGGTTAAAAGAACAAATGGATGACTGTTTCAGCCTTCTTTAGCCCTGGGCATTAGATTATGGTCTTTTTCTAGGCCCTGCTCTTGTCTATATCGTCAGGGACTGTCAATTTAAAAAGAGGTCTGTTGTCAGACACCCTAATCCATGTAATAAGAACAAACTCACCTGATTAAACCCAACTACATAAACAGATTAGGCAGCTGTCATGCACCAACAGGCATTGTATAATATGAGATGACACGATATGATAAACAGCATACATATTGTTTGGAAATGTCTATCTCTTCAGGTTGAGATTAACTACTTATGGAACACACAAAGGCTGACTTTTATTTGACCATTGTCCCAGTTTCTCCAGGACAAACACTCATTCAGTAATTCATGGCACATGTTCCATTTATTCAAATTTCATACACATCTTGTACAATGTGGGTCAAATTCTCTTAGCTGCTTTCTTTGCTAACCATTGGAAATCAATGGATGTGGAAGTTATTCACAAGCAATGAAAACAGAAACATGCTTTTTTTCTTGCCTTTTTTTTTTTTTAACTGAGAAAAGGCTTTTGGGATTATAAGCATGAATTTCAGCAGAATTCGGGCTATGATACAATGACTTTTCAGGAGGATTTAAGAAAAATGGATCTACATCTTCCTGCCATGTGCTTTCTGCTATGAACATCTGGTTCCAGTGAGATCTCCCTGTGAGATATTTTGTAATGCAAAAATGTGCTAAGTGACTTTTGCTCAGAGAAAGGTTCGGTCACAGACCTCTTATTCTCAGTGTTATATGTACATAATGCTCCAGTCTGTACAATACATATCTGGGGACAATTAAATATCTGCAACCAACCGGGAGGCATTGATCTTAGCAGGAATAACAGCCTGCAGACAGGCATGTTTGTTGTGAGACCTGGGTGAGATGCAGCAACACAGAAGAGGATCCATGGCACAGAAAATAACGCAATATATCATGTGCTAATGGTACCTGTTTTTTTTTACTGACTATTTAGCTAGTCATTCTTTCCTCTGAAGCTGTAGCCTGTGGCAATTAAAGAAAGGCAAAAATACAACTTTTCCTTAACTAGTCACTGAAATTTAAACCTGTTCATTGACAAAATTTATTCATGACCTCCAACAATTTCTAATTTAATGGACTGAAACTTGAGGTTTTATATGTCTTCATTAAAAAATAATATATATTCTGGATGCATATACGTAATGAATATACCTTATTGTAGCTCCAGTTTTTAGGTCTTGATTTCCCTAAGTGGCTAATGATTCTGACTTGCAGAAATTAGATGTCCACTACTTTTTGGAATCTCAAAGCCCTTGAGAAAAATGAAGTTGAACACAAAATCCGAGATACTCACAGTATAGGCCCTATTTTATGACCCTTTGCCTCTGATCATCTGGCAACTAATTTCTTGCATTGACTGTCTTGCCAGTCACCCTAAACAGCTTTTACCCAAGTCATAGAGAAGGTGACCCATGGCTGTGTCTAACAGTTTACTGTCACATTAAAATCCTTTTATCCAAAACCTAGATAGTGTGCAAGTCAATTAGTACTTAAATCAAATAAGGGCACCCTGTTGCCATTTTTTCTCTCTGAAACAGCTGAATGGGTGCCGTACATGGCACCTGGTGTAATGAATACAGAAAGGAGATGGGAAGACGAGGGAAACAACAGAATTAGTTTGATAGAAGTTTCCTGGAAAGGCAGATGATCTCCTTGGGGAAGAGGCCTACAAAATAGCCTGAGCAGGAAAGTTTGCAATGGGGACAGCTGAAACAAGGCAAGTAGCAGAAATGTTTTTCCACACTGGGCATGAACAGGCTCAGTCAGAAAAGAAGCTGAGTGGCCAAAAAGGGGAATTTTCTTGGATTCAGAGCCAGAGAATACTGAGGTTGTGGGGGTACAACAGAGAGACTGGATAAACAGAGCCACAGCCAGACAGAGCTTGGACCATTCATGCTAGGAAGTCCTGGGGTGTTCAGGTTGTCAGCTATGCAGCAGATACAAACAGAGAGGAAAAGCTTCAGGAGTGAATGCTACTAGTGTAATGGGGGCTGTAGCACAGCAAGTTTGGTTTTCAAAAGAGTCATAATTCTTAACTCTGTAGGTTTTTGATCAAAGACATAAGACCTTCAGATTTCAAAACTAGATTGATCTGTCTGTATCACCAGAGGTACATGGAATTCAGGGTAAAAAGAGAGCTTCTGGTAGCACATCTTCTGTGAAAGTCAGACAACTCTAAACATTTCCTCCATGATGCTGCTTAACTGCCTTTCTGTAACTTTCCAAACACACTGCCAAGACTAACACGCCTTCAAAATATTTGGCACAGTAGGGATGGTGGTCTTTGAGGTGAAGAAGATAGGTTATTTCAAATGGAAGTTAACTGTGAAACCCAATAATGCTAGATTAACTTTAGGCACGAAATTTTGAAGTCTGACTTCTTCCCAAACAAAACATTAAAAAATTAGGAAAATCTGTGCAAACTGCAAGACCACCAGCTCACTGAGGTTTTGTAGAATAGGTGGAATGACCTACTGAAATAAGCTTGGAGGACTGAGCAGATTTTCTCTCTTTCCGTTTCGAGCTGGATTAGCTGCAAGCACAACAAGGCATTAGGGGAGATATTCAGGTGCCTAAACACGGGTAACCTGTGTAATTTCAGTTGATTTCTGGTAAGCTGACAGGTATATAGAAAACCCATGGCCTTCTGGAATGAAACAGGAGGCCATATGGCATCTAAACTGTGCTGGGCTTACACGTTTAGGCACCCAAATCACCCCCTAGGTGTCATCCAGTGCAACTAAAACTGCAGTTTGCCCTTCATGCTGTTAGAAATCCATCCCTGAATAGCTTCAATGTATCCCCGAGGGTGATTAAGAGGCCTGAGGTGAACTAGCACAAGGCTTCAGCAGCACAGCTACGTGAATAAATTCCCAACCCCAGGCTCACTCTGTGTTTTCCTGCTAGCATGCCCATTTTATACCCCAAATCGCTGTGAGGGTATGTGCTAAGACAAACCCTACTGTGCCCCACCAGGGCTGGGAGCTGAACCAAACCTCCTTCCCTGTGAGGGAAATCTGACCCACTGACACCCCATTTTTATCCTTCACATGCTTATTCCTGCTGACCTTTCTCTCCCCAGAGATTTCAGCTGCCTCACATCTGTTTGCTTGTTTAACCACTCTACCAAATGCATAAAATGTCCCAGCTTTACACATCTATTTATAATGAGACATAACACATTTTGCTTAATGCCAGAAGAGGTCTAAGCTAATTTCTGTAACTGCCTTGAAACAGATTAGGAACACTGGAGCAGGCAGCTGCAGTACGCTCCTCAGTGCTGGTGGGGATATGAGATGTCCTCTCCTCTCCCACCCGCATGGACGGGATGTGTGGCTGCGTCGAGGGCGAGCTCCAGCATCGGCTGGCAGCCAGCTGCCTTCTCCATGCTGGGAGCCAGCAGCTCTTTGGGGCTTCTGGTGCTAAGGCTCAGTACAGCGTGAAAGCAATCTTGTCGGTCAGGGAGAGAGGTGTTATTACTCAGATCAAAGTCAGGATTTTTCCCTGTTCTGAGTCACAGCTAGAATTATTGTGCTATATCTTCCCTGTCATATTAAAGTTTTGAGTGACTTTAACTCAAAATAAAATACTTCAACTAGGGCAATTAATGCATTTAACACATTTAAGCGTTTGAAATTATTATCCTTGACTGTGGCGTAAGAGTAAAAAAACCAAAAAACGAGCAAGCGAGACTGAGATTCTAACTTTATTCCAAGCATTAAACCATGTATAAATTATAAGGATTCTGGACAAGGGGATTATAATGTGATCTCAAATTATTAAAAGGCTTTAACACACTAAGAGAGTTCGCAGCCTTTGGCACTGCTAACATAGAATATTTCAGTAATGCCTAAACAACTTTTCTGCAGATTCTCCTTTTTTATTTTCTTTGATCATATTTCTGTCTTCATAGCAGTAAAGGGAAAAGTTACAAGCATAGCACCAGAATGCCTGTGCAGGCCAGACACTAAAACAAGGAACCCTGGTTTCAAATCATGTCGTGTAATTGTCTTCCAGTTGCCCCTCAGCTATCAAAATGGTCAGCTACTGAAAGCTAAGACATGTTGTCCTGCTGCTTAAGAACAGTGTAAAGCAGAGATACAGCTTTCCGTAGCATTTGCCACAGGGAAAGGTCAAGAGCCTCCCCAGCTAGATAAACCAAAATAACCTCAAACCCTAAATGGCCGAACTATATGACAATTAAGAAATCCCATCACACTCAAACAGCATGGTATTTTCTGTGCAGACAAGCAAAGGGGAAACAGAAAGCAGGAGACTATCCTTCGAATTTCTCCTGGCAAGGGGAACTATTCCCAGATGTAGAGGACAGGCCACTACCTGGGAAGTCAGGATGAGCCAGCAATTGAAGCCACAGTCAGGCTGAGTCTTAGGGAGGTCAGCATGGCTCCACTGGCAGGATAGCTGCTGTCACAGCAAAAAGAAAGTGTCTAGAAACCCCAAGGTAAGATCAGCAGTAACTGGGCAGCCTGAGTAAACTCCTGAATCCAAGGGCGGGGCAAGCAAGTCTGGTCAAAATTTCCACCCCAGGCAGTCCATGGTGGAACTAGGGCAAAAGGACCCTGCAGGGCACAAACACAACCTCTACTTTTGTTCAGGTTATCAAAAGAGTGCAGGAACAGGTTCTGAAACACTGGGAAATTCAGTCAGGGAAAGATGTGTAGGGAAGCAAACACTGATGTGAGGGCAAGAAGACCTCTGCCATATTATTTACTGCAGAAGAACCTCAGCACTTGGAGCATTGGACACTTTTTGGAAAATGGAGAACTCTTTAGACATCAAAATTGAAGACTTGGACATGTAGTTATCTCTGCAGTCTTTATATCTCCAAACACCTTGCACAATGACCATAATGAGCACCTGTAGTAATTTTCTACCTCTTTTCTGCAAGCCATTCAGGCACAGAAAGATACCAGAAGCGGATTGTATTGCTTCTGTCCTTCCTAAAAGAACTGCTGGGCCATCACAAAACAGTGTAGCGTATACTCTGTGATCTTTCTATAGCTGTCATTCATTAACATGGCACCTTGCCTTCCTCTGATTCATGGATACATCTTCCGAAATGAGGCCAGTAACAGCATGGACAATAACTGAACACACAGGTGTTCCATTGTATACTGTGCTGAACAAGAAGTACACCTTTGTGGCATGCATCTTCTCTGTGGTTCCAAAGCTTAAAGCAAATATGAATAAATTTAACTCTGTTTCACTTCCTAGGAAGGTAGATTTTTCTCTGTTTTGTAGAGAGGTAAAGCTAGGCACAAAGGGCAAGATTTTCAAAGATATTGAAGTGCCTGAAGATGGAGAAATGCCTTTTGGGAATTGCAAAAGTGCTTATGCAGAGTAGGTACCTGCCTCCCACTGAGATCAGTGTTTTGTGTCTGTTCAACAGATGCAAATCTGACAGCTGGCTCTGTTAGAACAATATTTGCTGAGGGTAAACCAACTGTGTACAACAGAGAATGGATACAGGACCCTTGCTCCACTTCCCTCCTGAGACAGGACCAGCATGACATTCACATGACATAGAGATCTTGTACTTCTGTCCACAGTTTCTGTCTGCCATTGATCATGCTGTGCCATGCTTGGCTGCTCTCTTGCCATAACCTCACCATCTCCAGGAGCTCCTTCAAGTCCCTCAGGGAAACCTTCCGCTATTTTTTCTAAAGCAACTGCCCTTAGCAATCTTGTCAGCCTTTTCCTGCAGCAGACAATCAGCAGTTGCCTTCTGTTTGAAATAGTTCCATGATCTTTTAATGACTGAAGACCTAAATAATTTTTAACGTAACCATTTTAGGTATACAACCTCTGGTGCCCTCAGAAAAGAATATCGAGAGGCTCCTGGGCGGGGTCACTGAAGATTTGCATTCAATCCCATCACCTGCTGATGGTTTTCCATATGAATTTAGCAACTGACCCAGGAAGAATTAATATACAAAAAGACAGGGATAGCTAATGTAAAGGCTTACATACCAGCAAAATTCTAGTTGTTCAAGCTGTATATGGACATGCCATTAACCACCTTCAGCTGCTACTGCCATACAATTTGACACCTGTGTGACAGCTAAGCCTGTCATCGAGAACAGGAAGGCTCCAAGCCCACAGGTGTGTTTGTTGCACAGCAACTGTATGACTCAAAATCAGAGTCCAGAGAGTACGGGGACTGCAGCTCTTGTCCAAAGCCGTGTCCTAGCAGCTTGTGCCCACAACTCTGATGACACCACCCTCTCTTGGAGATGGGTAAGATTCAGGTCCACTTCGACCTTTCATCAGAAAAGATTCAGACCAACATGTCCCATCTCCAGCAAAAGGACAATCAGGCAGGCAGTCACAGTATACAGGAGTGAACATCACTCTGGAGCCAAGCAGACAGTAAGGGTGACACCCGAATTCCTGTCCCTGACCTGAGCCAATGTACTTCGACCAATGGCAATTTAACACAGCTTTGTGATAGTAATTTACATGTTATGAGTAATTCAAGATAAACATGAATGTCTAAGTATGGTTTGAGCCAAATGATCATTTTCATATAGAAACAGTGAAAATGTTTAGACAGCTTCAGTGCTGTGCCTTTTTTGTGTGCTTGTGATGGGGTATTCGTTGGCCCGAGGGCTTGTGTTACGGACACAGCTAAGCCTCCAACCTTCCCAGGCTGGAGCATCAGTGCTGTAATCCTGAGCAGGATGCTTACTAGTGAAAAGCACACTCTGAGAGTAGGAGTGAAAACAACAATTGGAAAACAGCCTACGGCGACGTTCATTACCTGCAGATTCAGTGCTAATGTTCCAAGGTTATCCATGCTGTTCAGTATTTTATCTGCAGCCACACCAGATATGTGAGCTCCCAAGAAAACATCTCTCTTTGCCATTAAATGACTGATACTTCATGGTTAGAGAGAAGGATAGGCAAATAAATTTAGCAAATCATTCTGTTCCTCACGTGGGTCTCTTGTGGTAATTGAAACAAACTCCCAAGTACATTGGGAAGGGATGCTCCTCAGCGCATGCACGTGCACAGGCTCAGCGTTGAGTTCAAAAGCAAGCACATCGCTGGTGCACAGCATGATGTGCATGGGAATGGGCCACTCACTGGCAAGCCTTCCTCCTTTGTTCAGTCACTCTGTAGCTCAAAGGAAGTCTGTAAGACTGAGAATGCAATGTTGAAAAATAAGCAAAGAACTTTAATTACATACTCATCACTGTACTTTATAAATGTCAAAGAGACACTGTCAAACTCAAAACACATTTGAAAACACAATTTTGCAATTGATATTCTTTGTTTTAAAAGCCAGAGAAAATTTAAGACGTACTTACTGTTCTCTGTCAATAGTGTTTATTCATTGTCAGGCATTTATATGCTTAATTCATTGTGAACAGCAAAACAAACTGGCTCTCCATTCTTCCTCTCTTTGTACCATTTTCTGTTTACTGGAAGCAAACAGCAAAAAGCCCATTAATTTCTTAAATCTTTATGGTTATAATCTTTAAAATTTCTTCAAGGAAACACTCGCTTGTTTGTACTGAGATCCCTCTCTATACCTATACACAATAGAAACAGGGAAATACAGAAAATGTATTTTGAACTTGCATGACCTGATGGCCACACCAGTTTCCCTGTTCCAGAGGGCTCTGATCATCAGCAGAGAGGAAGTTCCACAGCAAAGCAAGAGGGGAAAGCAAGTGTCTAAGTTCAGTGCTTTACTGAGCAGGTGATAAGTAATTGAGGTAAAGAAGTTAACAAAATCTTTCTACAGGTATTAAAGCCTTGACTAATAAAAGCCACTCAGAGAAAAACATTTCTCAACTTCAAGTGCTAGCTGATGATCTTATCCATGATGCAGGCTATGTGCTGATTAAAGATCAGAAAAACTGTGAGAAATCCTTCTTTATTCATGTTGCTTACAGATTATTTATTATAGCAAAAAATCTGTTCCCAATCTAGGTCCAGTCAAAATGACAGAACATTCTTTTGATTGATGACACTGAGACATTAAGCAATATAAATTGGGAAATTTCATCTTCCAAAGGCAGAACCATCACAAGTTTAGCAGTGTGATATAGGGACAGTTTAAAATAAGGCCCTGGATTAATCACTCTCAGAACTGATTTTCTGATGACCTCTCCTAGCTCCCTCCCCTCTGCCACCAAGTCAGTGAAACAGTTTCTCAGCAGGCCAGTCTGTTCCTGGTTCCCAGACATGAGGATGTTTCTTAACTCTGTTTATTAAAGATTCCACACGCTTGCCCCAGGCGGGAGACTGTATAATTTTGCTGACGAATGGTACATACTGCTCTTAGGGGCAGTACTCCCTGCTATCCTCCGTTGTTGGCTGCAAATCTGTCCCAGCATCATCAGTGTCTTCAGGTGAACTTCATCAGTTGTAGGCATCTTATCAGCTAGGCACAGCCTCTCCTAATAGCTTGATAAATATTCTGGCATCCCCGTATCGCTATCCAGAGATTCAAATCATGCCCACTGCTTACTGCTGCTATTACTACAGAGTTATTCCCAGTGACTCTTTCACTTATCTCTGCAACCAGAGACATTGAATAGTTCTTTTTATGTCTCCACTCCTGGTCACCAAGAGCAGAATTCATGCAGAGCTGTCCTCTCCCTGGATGGGAAAGCCCACAAGAAATTTGAAGAAAAGAGTTAGTCTGTGTGAGAAATGTATTCCCACAATCCCATCCCTAGCTTGCTAATGTAAATGTGTACTGCACCTGATTTTTTAATTTCTGACATAGGAACACCGTATATCCAAATATCTCTCCAAGGCCACCCTGTGCTCAGCGTGTGCCTCAAAGAAGACATGGGTGAAATAATTTATACTGTTACTTTTACAGTCCCTGTATACCAAGCTAACAGAGTATGTATGGTACATATTTTGGCTTCAGTCAGAGGAATATGATGGCTGTCTTAGTGATTTACAACCTTTTTCTCATGCAAAGCCTTCATCTTTAATCCTCCTCCTATCCATCTGGGCTCTAGCCAAGATGTTCTTCCCCAAATAAAATAGTCTGTTGGAGACTCAATGCTCTAACATGACGTCAGGGAGAACAATGAGGTTAAAAAAACCTCACAAACAAATTAAGCAGACTTTACTGCCATTTGTGGATATTCAAGTTAAATCCTTTAAGATTAAATCATCTCCAGTACAGGAAGGGTTTACATATAACCTATAGAACTGTTTAGATTGCCCACAGTTTTTCTGAGATAACCGGTGCAGTTAAGATGAAGATATGTGGTTTTCCTCTTTCAAAATGGCTTAGATTCTGCTTAGGAAGACTGAGAGGTGCACCATGTAGTAAGGAGGCAAAGGAAAAATAGTCCCTGTAGTTTACCCTGATGTGGAAACAATGAGGAAATGGTTTGGAGAGATGCAAGAAAGGTGGAGAAGAATTGCAGTGTGATAGAGAAAAAAAAAAAAAAGTGAGCTGAATCATGATATCAAATTCAAGAAAAAACTGAGATAGGAAAAGGAGAAAAGAATTTGGATAAGATGGGAATGAGTCAAGAAAAGAAGGAATATGTAAGATGGAAACGAAAACCACAAAATATAGATGAAAAAAATAAGGTTTAAATTGGAGAGTTTTTCAATTTTACGTTAGACTGGCACAATAAACTATGTGCCTCTCAGCCCATGGCACCTTGTGGGCACGTGCCGTACAAAGATGACTGACTGGTTAATCAAATGACATCACAAGAAACAGACACGTAGAGGAAAACTATGTTTAATCTGACAGAATAATTACTTTCATTGTCCTTCATACAGGTCACCTCAGGCAGAAACCTGGCTCCCAGACCAAAAGATAGGGAGAACTATCACCACGCACAGAAGTATTTTTCTCCCTTGCTACATTCAGAGGCATTTCTTCCACTCTTCGAGTAGGAAAACCATGAGAACAGAATGTATTCTATGATCAACATGTAGCCAGGGTGAGTATTTCCAGCACCAGAGAATCATTTAATAACATCTGCAACAAAGATGTCTTGGGAGGAGGGTGTTTTTTAAATCTGCATCCTCTGCAATTCTTGTGGTTGATATAGAGAGCTGTTTATATTACACTGGAGTTTCACTTGAAGAGTGGAAACAGGCACTGGTATAACCAACCCTTCCCCTCCTATCAAGAATTCCTGTTGCTATGGGACACAGCTGTGAGACGGGAAAAAAATTGCAGCTACCATGTGGGAATTCCCTCTAAGTTGCCACTACTTGGTGCTCTTCAGATCCAGACCCAATGTGAACACTGATAACTATAATTTGATGATTTGGGGTGATAACAATTGATGTGCCAACTTCAGTTTGAGTTCCACTAGTGTCTTTCACTTTCACCAGAGTTCGGACCTGTTCTTGATTATAACTACATTAGCTAGCAGGGGAAGTGATGCATTATTATAAAACTCATAAAAGGAAAAAATAGTGTAGTTTCCATGAACAAATGAGCTATCTGCAATTTTTTCCAAATTCAATTTGTGATGTAGAACATCTATTTGCCTTCAGAACAGTGAGGTTAAATCAGCTTGTGTTCAAGCACCTACCTTAATGCTGATTTTGGTTTGTATGCTCAGGCAAGTGACATCTTCCAGCTGTGGAATGTCCACAGGTATCTGACACTTTTGCTTTGTCCAGGGTTTAAGTGACTGAGCAGAGATATGATGGACACTGAGGCTGCCCACATGTTTCCATGACAACAGTCTCATGCCCAGTCTCCCATGTTTGCTTGACATAGGTGCTAGATAAGAAAACTGTGCATTTTATAACTAGCCTTGACTTGGTTCCCTTCACTCCCCAACTGCTTCCTGTGCCTTGTGCAGATGGGAATACCTCATTCTCTTGCACACTGCCAACTCCTCCCACATACCCTGGCCCTTCCAGCTCTGCAGATTCTTGCCCCCCTGGACTGGTGCTACAGTGGCTTGACTTGAGGTGCAGACAGCCAAGGAAGTCTTACCTAGGTAGAAAACACCACCACCAGCAGAGCAAGTCAGCCAGGTTCTGGGATAAACAAAACTGAGTTTCTTTTCCTCACTCTCCAGCTCTCTCCAGAAATTCCCTCTGGAGGTTAAGTATTTCTCTATGAAATAGAGGAAAACACCCTTTATGTGAGACTGCTTGTCCTATCAGACACTACAGAACTGCAGAATAGTAGGCTCTTCTTTGATGCCTTCTCCCACCACCTGCATCTAAGTTCGTCCTTTATAATCACACAGATCAGCATTTCAGAACTGGGAGAGAGGAGCTCAGAGGCAGGATGTTTTCTCCATATAACTCCTCTCAACCTCGGGGTGATCAGCCAAGCCTTCAGAGAGATGCATCACCAGTCAACATGTCATGGCAAAATCTGACGGTACAGAGTGTTCTGCTGTTTATTCAGAGAATAAGTTTGAATAATGAGTACGTTCAAGAAACCATGTTGCTGCTGCGCTTATGGAAAAAAAAGAGCAAAAAGCTAACTTTGCCAAATAAATTATGTGTTGCAAATTATTCTTTTTAGTCAGAGCTCTGTGTGTTCCAGCAGTTAAGAGCTAGCAAAGAAGCTCTTTACCCAGGCAAATGGTAGCTTGGTACACAGGATTTCCAACTCAGAATTCAAATGTGAGGACAAGCAGAAGCATCTTCTTTCAAAGTGTACAGTACAAATATAGGCAGTGAGACATTTTCAGAAAAAAAAAGGTCCAGACGGCATACAGGACACTCGACACAGAACTTTACTTTCATCAGAGAAGATATTTCCAAAAATTGCTAGCAGTAAGTTAGAACTGTATGAACATTTACTGGGACAGAGAGCATTTTGTCCACTTTTGCTGGATTCAGATTAGGTCTCTCTCCAGGATTCATATGTTGCTGAAATTCGGTGACCTTTGCTTGAAGGCCTGTAAGGTGCGCTCTCTTTCCTTTTCCACAAAAACAGCCACAGTGAGCTTTCTGTGGGGACTTACACTCTTTTCCTGTTCAAAACCTGGTTGGTATGTGAATTTCTTGGTTTTGACACCTCAGACTTCCTACATGGTCAGTAAGTGTAATTTACCTATTTGTGGTCCAAGAGGTAGCCACTGATATCTTCTAGAGACAGTAAAAATCTTCTGAATGCAGCAATTAACTGTTTCCCAAGGAAACTGCTTCTTAGACAGTTTTTCTCTCAATATCTCTTTCCTCCTGGACTTTTAGAATGTTTCCTTACCTTTTATTTATGCATAAATTCCCTCTTTTACGTCTCTTCTAAATGACTGTCTTCCTTCTAGCTTCTGTATAGGCAATGTCAAAAGTACCTAGCTGGACTGCCTGTATCTTTCTCTATTACTTGACATTGCTTTCTCCTTTCCTTTCCTACCTGTACTTACCCAGACCAAATGCAGAGGGAGAAAGTCACTAACAAATATTATCATTTTGTTCCTTGCCTTGCACAGCTCTTTTTGCCTGGGGCCATGCCTGGAGCTGCTGGCAGATGCTGCACAGCAAAGCATGCCTGAGTAGCCGGGGTAGTTCCCACAGTTATTGTGATGCCTCCAGCTCCAGTTTGATGGAAAGGATATAGGTCTAGGTTGCTCACAAAATCCTGGCAAACACAGCTTCCAAGGCCTCTTCAGAGACAAATTATCACACTCTTCTTGTTTCCCTTCTGGCCTCTGAAGACACCCTTCACAATTTTAATGACCCTGACCAAATCTGTAAGCCCAAACACAGCGTACAAAACCTTACTGTTCACCTTCCCTTCTACATCCCAGATAACTATGATAAAATAAGGTGCTTAACATTTGCCTCCAGTGGGAGCCATCAGTCACTGCACTTTCAAAGGTGACCCTTGTTTCATAAGTGTCTCTGTTTAGAAGACTACTTCAAGATTTGGAGTTTATTTTTTAATGCCACTGTTACAGATTGTGGTCTATATATGCTGATGTCACGGCATTTTTCCTGAATAAAAGCGTGCAGAAATTAGATTGTTTCCTTATGCCAAAGGATATCCAACATCGTCCAGCTCATTTCATTGTACTTCACGATTTATCTACAACTGTGTTTCTCATTTATGCAATCTTCCTGTGTGGCCTTTCCTATGCTTCCTTACATGGCTGCTATCGCATGCCTACCAAATTGGGCTCTACTGGATGGCTGGTGCTAATGGAGTTGAGCACCTCTGTCATCCAGTGGTACATTTGCTCTGAAAATGAGAATATGGATTGCTTAGGAAAAAAATGATCTGATTGATTATTTTTAGTTTACTCTTCTGCTGCAGTGGGCGAAGCAGCTTGCAAAGGCATGATCACTGCTGAGCAAGAACAATGAAGAAGTGTTATTTGTGTGCAGACTTCCCCACAGATTCTATCTCTGACGCCAGCTTAAAATGTTCCCAGTCACTGAGGCATGGAAAATGTTCAGGATGCAGTAGACAGTTCTAAAAACACCAGAACCAATCACCTGGGAAACAAGAAAAACAGAAAGTCAAGTCAAAAAGTATTTCAGCTATTAAACAAACACCACCCACCTGTAGGCAAGTGGCTAGCAGCCTGAAGCAATATGTATAAATCCTTCTTAGGAGTTCCAATTTTTATTTTTTTTTTATTGTAAGGGAGAGAATTGTATCCTCTCGTATTCTGTGTGTGATATTTAAAATCTGCTGTGCAATGGTAAAACTTAGAGCCCCTATCCTGTATTATTCAATATTTTGAAGCTGATGCTGAAATGTGTTTGTGAATCAAGTAGGATAAAAATAAGACTTAATGTAACTTGATAGAAAAACTCAAACCCTAGGCTCAAAATCAAGAACAAATGAGAGGTATGCTTCTCATACTAAACTCTGAGACACAGAGAATCTGGAGCCCTATTAAATAATCAGTAACAAGTATTGCGATTCAGGAAATCCAATCCTAAGAATGAGGATAACATAGGAGGGCAAGGTTAAGCTCTTTCAAATGGTTCTTACAGAGCCAGTTACCTCTCCACTGAGTTTGCTCCTTTCTTAGATTGGTACAGGAAACAGTCTATCTTGAAACAATAGTATTAGTTTGCACTCTTTTAAAATAGAAGCTCAAATTCCATACAGAACTGGTCCTGAGAGAGGGACCATTCGTGCGAATGCTTCAGTTTCCGTGATGCAAATCTTGCAGCAATAAACTATTTGGGTGATATTAAATATATGCAGTCAGCTCAAAAGAAGAGATGAAACTGGTGTCAAGGCTACTTCATGGGCACTGAAAAAAAAGGATATAACTACAACAAGCTGCTAACACGCTGTCTTGATATTCACTATATAAAGGTGCGTGGGTTCCTTGGAGCACCTCTCCTTATGGGAAATTGCTAGTTGTGGGAAGGAAAAGGATGCTGCGCATCTCAGTCCCGAGGGTGGAAAACATACTTGGGGTGACTTTATGTTTTTCTGTTATCATAGACAGGACAGAACATAGTCTCACAGAGTGATTTGTATGCATCTGTATGACCATGTATGGCCAGAGTTTTAAATTGTTAGTTCCATTCCTGGGCGCCTCTGATTCTGGTATTGTGGGGGCAGCGGGGAGGTTATAAGTCTCAGCCCATCTGATAATTAGGCCCCTGAGAAAGCCATTCATTCTGAATTTCCCAGAATGGGGGCACCTAAAATTCACAGCACTTACGGAAAATGTGTTTTTAAACGTATAACAATTGTGTTTTGGTTTATTTCAAAATGTGTGTACAAACCACAATAGAGAATTACCCCTTCATTTACACCAGTAAAAGTAATGATAATAAACGTTCAGTGCTGTTTCTGAAAGGGAATTGCTCAAGGTTAAGAGAGGTGACCTTTGAACCGGTGTATGTTTTCGTACCAGAAAGATTAAAAGGTGAAAGTTGAAAAGTATATATTTTAAATAGCACCAGATGGCTGTGGTGCAAACACAAGGCTGAATTCAAGCTGCTGTGCAGTTAAAGCACATGCACTCGCCGGGACCCCATGGGTGAATTACAGCCTCTGTGTACGCTGGGGCTCTCCATTATCTGGCATATACCTACGCCTGCTCAGTATTCAGCTAGGGACAACTTTTCTTTCTTAATGACTGTTGGATGAATAGGGCCGATTCTTCAGCCACGAGAGCCATTCCCAGGGCCTGTGATGAGAATTGGGTGTGTATCTGAGGACAGAGGTTAGTCCACAGCCCGATGGTTTTCAACTTTTTTTGATTTGTGGTCCCTTACTAATTCAGTAGGAGAAGTGGAAACCCCACTGAAAATTAACACATGTGGATTGCTATAGAGTATTTATGAGCTTGGTTTCCACAGTCACCTTTTGCAAACAATTTCAAAGTTCTCTGTAGACCCCAGACTGAGACCATCACTGAAAAAAGCCTCTTTCACATTCCATCCACTCCTTCTTTTGCAAAATCTAGTAGCTTACCTTAAAAAAATCCTCTCACAGTCTCACTACTTAACAAAATGAATGCAGTTGTACAGATTTGATTCTACCTTGCACACTCATTTGAAGGTTAACCTAATTTCTTTAGCTCTTCAGTTCTCACATTTATCTGTCAGCAGATATTTGGGTTGCTTGGGGGGGGGGGGGGGGGGGGGGGGGGGGGGGGGGGGGGGGGGGGGGGGGGGGGGGGGGGGGGGGGGGGGG
>JAWMRA010000078.1:21312504-21346058 GCA_035584735.1 Pseudotriccus pelzelni
ATTTATATGTCCGCAGATATTTGGGTTGCTTCCTCCCCCCCCCCCCCCCTTCTCAGTCATTTTTCTCTAAGACAGCTGTGCAAAATTAACTCTAAATTTTACAGTAATCCATCCAGATTTTTTTTCTGGACTTATGGTGTGGCATTATCTTATCAGCTTGTTGTCTAATATGAAAAAAATCTTCTTCCATGTGGGAAGCATTCTGTATGTTGATCAACTAGACTTATTGCCTGTTAAATTGACAGTTAACTCAGAAAAATAATCACGATGAGGAATCTGGATTTTATGCTATGTGGCCTCTGTTCTTTGCAGATCAGTCTTAATTCTTTGATTTCTGATAGTCTTGCCCTTGCTTAGGATGCTGAAGATGTCACTTCCATCTACTGCAGAGATCGCTTAAAATATGAAGTCAAAATTGAGACTGAAGAGTAACCTTCTTACAAACTCTGCAAGCTATTATCCTTTTTTAAATATTCTTTTTTTTTAAGTCTCCCTGCTTATTTCATTTTTTTGATGCTTTGATTGTAAGTACATCGAAAAGAGTCAATTGGTATCACTGTGCTTTTATATCACAGAACAACAAAGTCTTTGAGCATTACAGGAATATAAATATTAAAGAAGGAGAAGAATGATTCCTAGGATGAGGGCCTTTTTTTCAAAACCTGCCTGTGCTCTCCATCACTTCTCTGATATGATAGAGTTCACTAGCAGGTGAATAACTCAATGTGAAGCTGTAAAAGAAGCACAATTTCAGTTTTATAAAAATTAAATTTGTTGAGAGGAAAGCCATGGAGTTTTGGAAAACAACACAGATAGAATGAGTTATTCCCTGCAAAATGATAAAACCTGTGAATTTAGAAGTGGAAATTTTACACCTCAAAAAAGTCACATTATTTGTGAGTTTTAAGTTTTTAACATTCTTTTCTCTCTGTTTTGCACATCTCTTCAATCCTTAGCACTATTTTATAGCATAGTACGTGCATCAGGCTTGCATGTTTCATAACCATGTCAAACTGTTCCCTGTATTGTACCACTCTGTGTATTAATTTCACCAGTTCTTGTCACACAGAATTAGAATAAAGGGAGGAATTCTATTTGTCAGCTAGAATTTTTTGCAGCCCAAGCTAGTCCTTACTTTTGTATTTCCATAGAAGTCTGGTTATTGTCAAATGTCTAAACATTCTGATTTTAACCCTACATCTTTCCCAATAATATAATAATTTTGGTAAATCCATTTATTTTGCCCTCGGATGTCCCATGGCAAGAATTTTAATGCTACAGTGGAGTCCATGAATTGAGCCATAAATAACTTATTTCTGAGCAGTTCAGGGTTTTTCTGTGTTCTATTCACTGCAGTTGCAACATGTTCTACATGCCCGTGTAAAGGCAAGTTTTTTCTGCATGCCTTTCAGACAAATTACAGTTATTGATGGTACAAGACACATTTAGTCATAGAAATCCTACAACAAGTTCTTGTTATTCCTCTAAGGGAAGTTCTCACACACAACCCAAAAAAAAAAAGAAACCAAAAAAACCAACCAACCAAACAATCTACACTCCCCACCCGACTCACCCATCAAAAAAAAAGAACAGTTCCAAGCATCCAAACCATTACAATCACAAATATTACCAATAAATCCATATCTTCGTCATGATTTGAACTTGCATCAGTGTTTATTCTGGAGGTAAGCCTGGAGTAACTCCCCTGAAAAGAATGCAGTGTCATGCCCAAAATAAAACCACGGTAAGATCTTAATCTAGCCCTATATCACAAAGTGCAGAGGTGCAGATACGTATGATACATATTTTTATATGATTTTATGTACTGGAATATTTTCATGTAAGTAATAATTCATATATTGTGTTATTCACCTATTCCCTACAGAGTTTATTAACTCTAAATCTGTCTTTTGGAGGAGGAAAAGGATCATGCCTTAAGACTAAAATAACCTGTGTAGAATAGTAATTAGAGAGTTTAGCTGAAGTTAGCATGCATCCCTCATACCACAAATGTGTTTTCAAGGTTATCCAGCAATTGATTAGAGTTAGATTTTATTATCTGACCTTCCAAAGAAATCAGCTATGCTAAAAGGGATAGCAACATTTTTTGAATTCTATTGCCAAGCTCTTTTTTCACATGACTACATCGCTACAACATCTAAGACTGTTTTCAAACTGAACATGCCTTAAAACTTGTAAAACTTAATTTTTTTCCTGACTTTATGTATGCAAATGAAGACAGACTTGTCAGCAAGCTGTCATTTACTGGCAGGTGAATCCTAGATACTGCTGGATGAACTTTCTGACATCACCATTAGGCAAACTGTTCCCCAAGGCTATATAAATGTGTTTGCTTTCTTTCCTTAAAAGAAAACCATTTGATACAGATGAAGAGATTTTATACAGCATCTTGTGACACTTCATTTAAATGCATTAATTATCTCAATACTTTATGACTGCATTGAAATAGCTATTTATTAGTGACTCCCAAGGCTACTACAGCTTCAGGTTTACAACGGGACTGTACTAGAAGTCCTACTTGCAAAACTGTGCACAGGATATGAGGGATAACTAGGTTAAGAAGATGGTTGGCAATTCTATTTTTAAGTCACTGCCCAGAATTTCTTTGATTTTTTCCTGGGTCCTGCAAACCTATACTATGGCAAATTTCCGGTATCCCCATGCCAAACTGTATTACATCTTTGATGCTGTGTACTTGCAGTAGAAGCTTCTAGTAGAAGCTTTACAGCTCCATGTTTCTCCTTCATGCAACATCTACACTTTCAGAGCAATGGGACTGTGACACTTCAGATCCATGAGAAAAAGTGGGGGCAAATAGAAGGTGAATTTTTCTACCTTCTGTGTTGTCCACCTCACCTGCTTCTCCATAAGATGTGCAGAAGACAAACATTTTGCATGTCATGAGGACATAAAGGGTAGTTATAACTGAAGCTTGCTTCACCATTGTTGTTCTCTGTTGGAGACACCGTGAAATTGACAACTTGGTAGAGTCTGTTCCATTTCACTTGGAATGTGATGGTACCAAAATTGGTTTTTATTTGATTTTTAATTGACACCTTAAGGGCACACACTCCGATATCCAAACTTGGCTAGCATCATGGACAGCTGGATTTATGTGCTGTTAGGTTAACCTGAAATTTCACTGGGCACCAGACAAATTTGAAGCCAAACCAATTAGCATTACAATAACAAAACAGTTAAATTATTGATCAAAAAAAGTAAAAAGAAAAATTAAGTAAACGCAATCACCAAATCATTGACTTTGGAAGGCATGTCTACAGATCATCTGTTTGAACACCTCTGCTCAGAGCAGAGTCAGATAGAGGAAGTTGATCAGGGTTGCGTCCAGTTGGGCTTTGAAGATGTCCAGGGATGGATACACATCAACTCCTCTTGGAAACCTGTGCCGGTGTTTGATCAACCTCACAGTAAAAAAAGAGGCTTTTCTTCTTCGCGTTCATGTCTGTTGCCTCAACTTACCAGCTTCAACGTTGCCTCAACTAACAGCACCATACTAACACACTCAGGCACTGCCTCTATATTCCTCCTTGGAAATCCAGTCCTGGTACCATTGCTTATACACTTTCTTTTTGTGTTTGAGTTTCATCAGGAGCTCCCTCTTCATCCATGCAGGCCTCCTTGATTTTCTGCTCACTGGGTTGGACCATTCTTAAGCTTGATAGATCCTTGAAAAGCAACATTCTTCCAACAGCTTAAAAGAACTGGGATTAGTCTCTTCTTCAAATTGCCATTCATGACTTCTCTGAGATATTACTTAGCTATGATAGGTGGCAATTGACCCTAACCCTAACCTCTACTGGAGGGTGCTTTGTTTCAGATCATACTCTTCGAGGCTGTAGTCAGCCTCAATAATCAAGGCAGCAGCTTAGTAGTTCTTTGTCTCTTAAATACCATCTTGCAAAGTAGATTTATAATGTTAATAGAAGACATGAGGGAAGGAAAGAAAGGCAGACATCCAAAGCCCCAGAACCATTCCAGATTGCATTCTGTATCCAAGATGGATCCCTTCCCACTTTGTCTGCCTTTCTTTTTCTATATCCTTATCTCTGGCTCTTGGTAACGTAGGTTTAAGATTTACATGAAGTGTAACTCCCTTCTCCCTGATAGCTAGCATCAGATTTCTTCTTCCCACAGCCTCTTGGAAATGTACCTGAGTTTACATTCCTTCCTGGAGAATTCCTTAATTAGCACATTCCTCCAGCCCAACTGGCTTTCTTGCTCTTTGCAACATTTCAAGAGAGCTACAGTATTTTTTGAATCATGCAACATCAGAACTATTAAGTTTCAATACATCTCATTAGATTTCATAATATCTAGCTCACTGTGAGTTTTTGATACATGACATATTAAAAAGAAAGATGACTGACATGGTATTTAAATACTTTTTCTGTATAACTGTCTTGAAACCATAACACACAGTGACCTATTGCTTGGGTGTAGGCAAACCATAAGTCTCCTGTTTAAAGAACACAAATTCTAAATCCGTCTCAGAATGGTTCTTTATTGGGTTACTTAATCAAAATCCAAATATGTATTTTTTAATACATTAATTTTCTCTAATTTCACATCAAAGGGCCTTTCTGAATGCTGTTAATTGTCTTTGAAGATATTACACATTGGGGCTAAGCAATCCACAGCTTTGCTAAGTTTATTTAACTAAAAAAGTGTGTCAAAGAAGGAAATAAAAGTAAATAGGATTATGATTATTTTTTTAGATGACCGACGTGTTTACTATTGAAATTCATTGCATCTCCAACTTTTGTGACTATTAGCATATAAATATCCAGTGTTTTCATTTCTTATGACTTTATTGTTAATCTCTTCATGTTTGTTTTTCCTCTAAGCTCTGCTCTTAATGTTACAGAATTGTTGGTAAATCCCTAATTTTCAGCAAAAAAAGGAAGCATCTATTTTGCATTGCCTCAGGAAAAGTCTCAGTTTTTATTATTTTTAATAGCATGATTTTAAAATCTGCATTGTGACAATGAAGTCGTTATTTTTGTTGAAGTCCGAAACAGTCATTCAATACATGACCTCATCTTACATAGTATTTGTTAAAGATTTAACCACAGATGAATCAGTAATGGTAATAATAGAAGTATTACCATAGCACTTCTGAGCACCCTAATTCGTAGGTCCGGTTGACATTGTATGATCACAGAATGTGAGGATGGTTTTTCCTCTAAAAATGTTATGGTATCAATCTATGATGCAGGTTGATTAACACAGAAGTAAAAGGCACCAGTGAAATAGTGGCGGTGAGTGTGGTAGGCAACATCAGAATTGTTAATTTTTGTAGGCATCCAAAGAGAAAAGTTCTGAGGTGCAAAAAGAAGGAAAAGGAAGGGGAGACAATGGTCCTAATAACTAAAATAATTTGGATGTATGAATGTGTTCAGCATAAAGAGAGAAGAGAATAGGGAAAAGAAGATCATTCCCCTGTTAAATGATTGCCATTTGGGTCTGCAGACCAAACATTCCATGATCCTCTTTCTATAGGACAGAATAAAATCTTGAGTGTTGCTTGCACAGCTGCAATCTTATGGCAAAGCTTCTAGATTCAGAGCTGGGACATTTTGACATCTCTCCCATTTTTAGGGTCTGGCAGGAAGTTTATTCTTCTGAGCTTGCAAAAGGCATCTGAGTTCTGGGGCTTTTCATGACATATCTCCTGCTGCTATAAAATGAAAAACATGATATCCTGCTTTTTTCTTCATGAAGCAATATCAGAATCTTCAAACCATTCTGGAGTTGCTCCTTACTGGAAAGATGAACCATTCCATGAGAGGTGGCTACTGCATTCTCCACTATCTGCATGACTGTTTTAATTGAAGGATATCCCATTGTTCTTCCCCATAAAACTACTTTAATATGCTGCATATCCCACTAATTGAACGGCATGTATCATCAATTAACAGGAACCACATAACTTCAGTGTGGGTACTTATCTTGTCCATCTTCACTAGGAGTGAAGGGAACCTGGGTGCCTCTGTCTTCTTGCAATGAAGAGGGGCCAGCTGTTCCCAGTATGGGCTTCAGACCATTTGTTTGTCACTGTTTTGCTTCCACATCCATCCCTTTTCCTCCTCTTTCTGGCACTACAGCAGTTTTGAACGGCAGCCACTGAGTGCTCTAGCCAGATTTCCTCGGCAAAATACCTTCTGTGGAGTAGCAAGACAGGGAATAAAGCAATGGCAATTAGATCAGCCTTTTCATGTTCCTCCCCAATGCCCTCACCTGTAACCAAGCCCATCACTTTAGCTGCCACCAAAGCACACCGGTTCTAGATGTGGAAGACCCACCATTTGGGCTCTATACAGGTCTTCCGTATAAAATACCTCTGCCAAGCTTCTGGGCCAGCTTTAGGAATGTGTTTTTAATATTCATTGTTCACTCTGTCTGCTACAGATGTGCACAGTGCAATTATTATAATGCTTTGCACATGTGGTGTTATAAAATGTGTGCCTTTAAAGTCATGCCAGTTTTTTTTCATGTAACCCAAATGTTTTATTTCTACCTATGTTCCAGTTCCTTAGTTTGCCACACATTTAAAAAAGAATACAAAAACTTTATTGTAAAGATTAAACTAACAACTATGTAAGCAATGCAACCAAAAGAGAGCAGACCCATTTTCTTCATAAAAGAACAGGTTTTTTTCATTTGCATGCTTGGATTGATTTTTTTTTTTAATTGTGCTCCTGCTTCTCAACACAGACACAGATGCTCACACAAACATCTATCTAAATAAAAAATACGTACACATAAGCACAATTAGTATTCTACGGAATGAAATTGTTCTCTAGCTGGGAAGCAGTACTCTATCCAAACATTCTCATCTCCAACAAAGGATGTCCTTGCATTAATCACCTTCAAGCCTAACCATTTCAATTTATTGTACTAAATAATAAAGCTTTATCCCTTGCTCTGAAAATTCAGCTCTCACAGAACATGACAGACGATCATCAGAGGGTCACTGTGTCTCATCAGTCCATTTGGGTTCCTCACTTACCACTGCAGTACAATTAAAGGAGATAGTAACCAGATACCATTTGTGAACCTTGGTAGCTCTGAGACTTCAATATGGAATCTCCTGGGATAACAATGCCTTCCTGAAGAAATTAAGTGATCAATGTATGTGGGAAAGCACGGGAAGCAATGAGTGCAGGACACAAATCTTACACCGGAGTCAGGCACAGACCCCTTGAAAGAGAAATTAATTGCCGCAGGTCTCATCACATTCAGAACTGTGAATAAAACCGATCTCTTTAATCTCTCTCTTTTGCCATTTGTT
Source organism: Pseudotriccus pelzelni (assembly GCA_035584735.1). Classification (NCBI taxonomy): domain Eukaryota; kingdom Metazoa; phylum Chordata; class Aves; order Passeriformes; family Tyrannidae; genus Pseudotriccus; species Pseudotriccus pelzelni. The sequence goes on from JAWMRA010000078.1 coordinate 21,319,838, forward strand.
CTCCATTTGACCACCCAACAACCACTCTGCCATTTCCATTCAAATATCCCAGCCACCCAGGACACAAGCTAAACTAGTCATTTCTTCAACAAATTCAGAGTAGTGTGCATGTGAGTGTTAACTAGGTAACAGTTTGGGAATTAATTAAGGACTAGAATAATGTGATCTACATAAAGTGGGTTGTTGTGACTTAGTGCAGGACCCAGCACTCTGCCTTGTTGAATCTCATATCATTGGCCTTGGCCCATCAATCCGGCCTGTCCAGATCCCTCTGTAGAACCTTCTTATCCTCAAGCAGAATAACGCTCCCATCCAACTTGGTGTCATCTGCAAGGGTGACTTCAGTTTATAGATTTAGGCTTCTTTCCAAGAGGAAAATGGGCATGCAGTGGGAGACAAGATGTAAGTCTGTCCATCCGGGTCTCTTTTCAACACAGGCTCAACCTGTGCTTATGATACACTGGACTCAAGCTGAGTGAAGCAGCTCACCAGCAGTGGCTGCCTTTCCAGGTTTTAAAGGACAACATTGAATTAATAGGGCAATGATGTTAATTGTCTTTACATCCTTTCACTGATACGGCAGATGAACTAGCTGCGATTTCCAATCTTAACTTCTCAGAACAAGAATAGAGCTTTGACAATACATACATACACTTCCATAAAAATTCAGTATTCTGTGACTGAGTATTTAATGATGAACAGGGGCAAAATCAAGTGGGGTAAACAAGGACGTACAATCTCTGACTAGAGACTAACAAGTTAGTTCACAAAGAACATCATACTGAATCTTAGCAAGAGGAGCTGCAAGAAAGGCTGATGATACCAAAACTGGGCACTACTCCTTGCCAGGAAGGAAGACTATAGTCACAGCTGCAGATAACCAGCACCAAGGTGGCTCAGTCTTTATTACTGACATAAGAAGTACCAGGGCACAAGTACACCAGGCTATCTCAGGATTGTCCATACTGTTAAATACTATCACAGTTTTGGTCATGCTTTTAGCACATTCCCCAGTAAGTTCTCAGCACGGCTCACAACTGAACATGGGCCAAGGACCAATCCCCATGGCTAGTTTGGATGCGGTCACCAGGGTTTGGAGGAGAGGAGAGTTCAACCCTTTCAGATGGCCAGAGGAAAGGCAGGGTGTACTTTATTTCCTAGTACAGGTATAGCCACCAATGTCTTTGGCATGGGAGCCAGTGAAACCTGAAGGTCTTTGCTTACAAACAGGAGAATCCCATATAACTAAAATAAATGTAATTATATTCCAGTTAAACAGCAAGCCATGGTGAACCTCAATTTGTCTGATGTTGTGGTTTCATTCAGTCAGTTGCCTAAAACTGTAACTATTTTTCTGAAGCACATCCAGGATTCTTTGCTCTGGAAATCTCAGAGGATCAATCTCCCTGAGGAGATTTTCAGTACACCTTCATTCAGACTGGGCAGGCATGTCTTTCATGCTGTGTTTTGATATTTCCCCATCTTCTAGCTGAATGCAAGGAGCAGGAAAGCTGCTCAGAACTTAATTTAAAAGGTAAACTGAGCTCTTTTGAATTTCAAAAAGTCTCAGGATGGATCTTCTTTTATCAGAGCCAGCTTATCCATCCCTAATTCAGAGAGAAACGCAGGGGTTCAGATCAAAACTTTTTGATCTGGCTTCAGATGTTCTCAAAGTTCAGGGGTATTTGGATCTCAGGTTTTGGCGTGGGCCCATCCGTGATCTCCAAAGCCCACCTCCTACATGTTTATTCTTCTACACATACATTTCTTCTTTTCAGCTTCCCTCCCCCTCCACTGTTCTTCCAAGATTAAAGCTTTATTATTATTATTATAATAAACATAATTCCTATAAGAGATAAGAAGATTCCCAGTGTATCTTTATTAATCCTAGTTAAGATAACATTTTGAAAGCAGACACGGAAAGAGATTTATAAAGAGCGAGAGAAGACAGTTTCAGATCAGCGCAGCAGGGCCAGAATTTCCTACTCTGTCTGAATCTGTTTACAAAGAAGAGCTAGTTAAAAATTGCCCTGCACATGGAGTTGCACACTAGTGTAAATGTAACCACCCTGGTGAGCCTGAGGCTAGACTGTGTCTTCTAGTAGGCCAGTATTACAATCTTGCTGTGCATTGGAATGGCCACCACTGTATTTTGTCTTGCGTGCAGATCCCTGTATATACAAAGCTATTTGTGGCTTTAATATCCTGTTATTGAAGCATGAATGTAGCTTGTGGATTCAAAGAAGGACGAGAGGTTTTACCTCAGGAATAGGAAAATCATGGATGTGCCCCAGTGAGCCAGAATGCGTGCCAGTGTTTGCTGGTGTTTGGCTAGTACCAATATTAATTTTTAGATACATATAGAAAATGCAAAACACATAATGCTATCCTAGCACTCTGAGGTCAGAAAATCAGGTTCTTACAGGCAAAAGGAACATACAATATACACAGAGACAGTAATTCAGTGTTGATCTATTTACAGGCTTTACAGTCTTATCAAGGAATTATTGTTAGTGCGGTTACAGCGATCTTACACAGTTCAAATTGCATACCACAAATAAAGTTATATATACACAAATGTTATAGTGTTCATCTCCTTCTCTGGTCCTCCCAGTGCCTCTTGACATCCAAAAGCTGGTGATGTCCATTTGTGCAGGGCATGGAGAGACCTACTGTGAGTCTTAAATATTCCAAGCCCTTCCTTTGCTAGAAAGAGTATGATGTTGGTGCCGAAGGTTTCTTCCTCCTCCTCTGAGATTTGCTAGGGGCATTTTTATTTGCTTCCATGCTGTGCACTTTGTTATTTCATCATTAGTCTGCAGATCCATCTTGTATCTCCATGTACTCTCAGCATACATAGTGCATTTTTCATGCATAGGATACTCTTGGTTCTCATGGTTACCCCGAGATTGGTTTACACGATGCCCAAGATTGCATTTGTTTACTGAACACTAATTGGCCCCAGTTTGTACACCTCAGGTCTTCTGTATCTGCTTTTGCCTTTCTAACAGTGTTACACCTCAGAGTTGTTCTAACCTAAGCAAAAGCTAAACCCAAGCAAGTAATGCCCCCCTCCCCACTACACACTATCAATAGGCAACTGCTATCACAAGCTGAATCAAATCTCCAGGTGGGCCAAGACAAGTCCAGACAAACCTGAAGAGGCCTGCGGTTGTAGTGTAATGCAAAGCTGTATCTGCTACAAGATTTGGAAACATCATATTTACTGGGAAAAAGGCTACATATAATTTTTCTCTCTTCTGGTCTCTACCACTTTTTCTCACTTTGACTTCCCATGAGATTCTGCAAAGGCTTCTTCATCCCTCTGAAACCATGAAACAGAAATAAAACATACTGTCACCTTATTACAGTGGAATGAGCAAAGTGATAGAATTAAGAAATCATTGTTATTTGTTCAAATGAGAATCTCTGATTTGGTAAAACCAAATAAGTAAAATCTGAGGAATTATATTTTCCTTGGAAGACTTTTCCAGAAGACTTAGGAAAACTTGATCTGAAAAGCTTTTGTCACTCGAGTGAAGAAAATATTTATTCTCTAGCAGATATGAAAGCTGAGAGACACCAGCGTGGCAGAATATCTTAAAGTGATTCATCCTATTCTGTATTCAATTTTTCTTAAAGCTGGGAACATAATCATCTACTCAAAATGGGAGGATCACCTTTTAGATACATAAACAGATAAAAAATAATTTCATTATTAAAGTACTGAGAAAATTAAATCATTCTCAGAGGCTAGATGAACGCTGATAAAGCCTACTTATTCTGGACTGAGCTTGTGGGGCAAAATACTCTCTGATGTTCACCAGAAGCGAAGATTATGGAGAGCATAACGTATTGAAATCTAAATTAATCCTGCTTATTGGTGGATCCTGGGGGAATATGTCTAATTTATTACTTTTTAAATTATTTGGATTCCTTTAGGATGAGCAACTTCTCAATTTATTTTCATTGGCTAACCGTGTGGGGAAAGGAGTCATTAAATATGAATGTGGATTCTTTTGTTTTGAAAAAGTATTGCAAAAAAGTCACATTCAGCCAGTGCTGTTTAGATTGTATGCTTTTTCATACTGCATGGAAAAGAGAATATTTAGAGTACAGACTGTAAAAAATAAAAATGAAAATAAGATGCATTGTATTGTTTCCTAGCAGACAGCTATTGCCCTCCGAGTTTTCCTCTGTTTCTGAAGCCAAACTCCACAGAACACACGCAGTACAGACTGGAAGAGTACAGGAGGAGAGAATCTGTTCCCAACACTGTCATATTCGCAAAACAGAAAGGTGAAGAATAATAGAAAATATTTTACTGTAAAGTCTTAAAGGGCAACTTAGCCAGGGGGTGTTACTTGATATAACCCTTGAGGCTGACCTAGTTTTTAGCAAGGGCTCTTGGCCCTGGCTGTAGATTGGCACCCTACCATGTTTAACATTGTGCTCATAATGCAGTCTTAAGAAAGACACTTTGTTAGTTTAAAAAAAAAAAAAAAAAAAAGAGAGAGAGAGAAAAAAAATAAAACCAAAAAAGAAGACCTTAATAAAAGAGTAATAAAATAAATTTCAAAAATGCGGTTCCTGGCCTAGACAATTTTTCTGCAAAGTTGTGGCTCCTGTCTGAACTCACCTCTTCTCCTATTGCCTTTGTGCATTTCCCTTTTGTGGGGCCCTGGAGGCTCCTACTCAGTCCACCTGTCACAAGGTAGCATTTCCCTACTTTTTTGATGTGCTCATCGTATTTGTGTTGCACTGGATTCTATCAGGTCTGTAAAGGCATGAGCACTTCAGTCTTATTTCTTCTCCCATATCCATCATTAATAAAGATGTACTTTCAGAACTGTATGAGGGCTCCATGTGTTCAGCAGTCTAGTTTTCTACTGTCTAGTTTTCTATTTACCTAACAGAATTATGTTCTTCTATCTTTATTACAAACCATCACTGTTAGTTTATTAGTGAGGAGGCATTAGACAACTGTTTTGTATCTTTGTCTGGTCTTGGATAAAAGTTTTATGAAAATCCTATGAAATTTGGTCATCTTTTATATTATCTGCCTAGAAACTGTCTAGGAAGGAACAAAGGCTTCTCAGTCAATTTGCTTACTATTCCCTACTACTGTTTGTAAATACTGTTACTAACAGTGGAAGCCAGCATGAACCTAGGCATGAGAAGGGCAAATCTTTGGCTGAATTTGCTCTGATGGATGGTGTTTCCCACTCCAAAAAAAATTTCATTGCCTTTCACAGTGTCTTTGCACAATGCACAGTATGTTCCTCTACAAGTTCAATTTAAGTGTGGAATGAACCAACACTTTGCAGTAGAAGGGAGAAAATAGACATGCTTCGTCATAGTCTCTTCTCTTCATACTCTGTCCTCAAGTGGAACAAGCCATGGAGTCCAAACTAACGTACGTGTGACAGGTAGGTATGGATTAAATCTGAGTTCTTTTGCGGGTTTTTTGGAGTCATTGGAGTTTCTTGCCTGGGGAGATGTGATCACTGTCCAGGTTGTAACATTAGTTTGCAGCTATTCTGACAGACAGGACTGTACCAGGGGTTAAATCCTTCCCTGATAAATGATGGCCAGCTCAGGGCATAGCTCTCTCAGCCCTGTATGAAGGAGCAACTTGCATCCTGAAGATTATCAGCTCAATGTCATCTTTCTTTCCATGCCAGGGTCCCTGGTACCCTGTGGTAACGAGCTCAATGGGGTGAATTATACATTTGGTACAATGATTAGGGCATGAAAACTTCTGGAATCAAAGGCCATGGTTACAGCAGAGGTAAAGGAAGATGAATTTTTCCTTGGCAATGTGTCATATTATATATTAATTTAATTGACTACATTTTATTCACACAGGCCTTTTTCACCTAGTAGAAAAGATAACACCAAATACTGTTATACAGGCAAAACAATTTGCAAATTGTACTTGTGTTTTCTTGTTCTATTTAGCAAAGTTGCATAAAGATAACCTCCTTTCTTCCAAAAAATGCAATTTCATTTGAAGTATGGCAGTCTGGGAAGTCTTGATACTGAATAGCCAGCTTCTGTTTACGTTACATTTTCTGCAAGACAAGGAAATACAAATTGGGTTTGCAACTGTTCATCAGATAGATTTTGATTCTGTAAAATCCAAACTAGCTATTTTAAATTCTGCCTTTATATTTCCTGCACAAGGTGCTTTTGTCTTTGACCTATTTAAAAAAAAAATTCCCATACAAGCTTTCAAACATAAAAGCTGATGTCGACTACCTCTAAACTTCACAGAAAATTTAGCCACACCATGTAAGAGACTCACTGCTATGATGTTTAGGCATCCTAACGAGATTATAATAAAAGCTGTTGAGGTTTGGGGGTCAAGGTTCTCCAATGTTCTTGTTTTGACAAATGATCTTTGCAGCATTTGCGTATCATAAACTATCTTCAGAATGAAATGCTTCAATTAAAGCAACTACTAGGTTTTGCCCTCTGGGGTGATAAACAAACAAAAACAGATATTTTTTTCTCTGTCCCCAGCAAGAGGGTTAGAGAGAGAGAAGCAGCAACAATAAAGACTGTTGAAAGTTCGCTCTGAGAAGCCCTAGTTTCAGTTTTATTTTAAGTTTTATTCTGGGGTCTGTCTTACCAATTATTGGAAGCATTGCCAACAAAATAAAGGTTGCACAAGAACTTTTGCCACGCTATTTCTACCATTCTGGTTCAGAGAACCTCATTCTTGATTCCCTAGCTCAGTTGTGTCATGGAGCTGTGTTTTTACCATCCTCAAGGCATTTCCACTATTTTCCCAGAGATAAAAAGACTTAGAAACTTATTGTTTATTGGACACCTATACCACTGCAGCAGAAAGGAGGATAACTCCAGCAGAAGGAATATATTCTGCTTCCTGAACAGCTTCACTGGTCCACCCACTGTCCTCACTGATTATTATAGCGCAAAGATACTTTTATTAAACATAATGATATTAAATGGACCTGATGCGATTTAACACATTTATGAGAGTCTTTCATGTCTCACGGTAGGAGGTTGATATTTAAACCCTAGTCCTCACTGAACCTGAAAGCATTAATAATCCCCTTCTCTTTGGCCCATATGCAGGCTCATTACAGTTGCTCTTTAAAGTTATCTATTTTCTCTTAGGCCCTTATGCAGAAAAGAATCTCTATGGAGGAAAAAGCTTAAGCACTTGATTAACTTTAAATACATTGAAGTCAGTGCTCAAAGTTAAGCAGGCGCTTAATGCTTTCTTGAATGAGGGCCTCACAGCCTAGGGTTTCTGTCTCTGTACTGGTTCCAAAAATAATGCTCTAGGATTTGATTCTATACTCTACTAAAATCAGGTGAACTCCATTTAGGTTAAAGAGCTTTGTTCATCTTTGCCTCGTATCTTACAGAACCATCTAGAAAGATGGGTGTCAAACATTACCAGTGGTGAACAGCAGAGTTTAAACAAACTTTGCATTCACTTCTGTCACAGTCATAGAAGACACATGGTGGAACATCATCAGGAACACCAGAAGGAAACTGCAACTCTGAGCTTGTGGTGGAACACAAGCATAAAATAAGAGTAGGATCAATCTGAAGTAGCTCCTCTTGACCTGACTGCATGAATTGCCTCCAGATCATTGCAATTAAGTTGGTAGAAGGGAGCTGAGCAAGGGCAACAGGATGTGTAGGCAGTGATGAGTGCCATGAGCAGCACATGATATGTCCTCCTTGGATGCTTCAGTAGCCAGACATCACTGCTGGCCAGTGTGCATATGAAAGGAGGCCTGTGAAGGCTACCTTCCCTACCCTCTTCCCCTCTAGTTACTGTATCCTTGTCCTTTAGGAATAAGGAGGGACTTTGTGTTTTAAGGGGACAGTATGTATAATCCTGCCTAGGTCCAATTCCTTTTACCAAGTATGTAATAGAAAAAAACCTAGACATAACTAATTTCAAGAGCTTCTTAAATCTGCTGTCACAAGGGACAAAAAATATTGTTATATATCATAACTTGTTTGGATTTTTTCAGTTTCTGAAAAACAAATAATTTTCAAGTTACTATGCTTCTTTGCTCATGGAATTACGTCAGCCTAGTCTTCACAACACTCTGGAACACAAAGTCCTTTGACACTCACCTGTGTTTCCTCAGATATCAGATTTAATCCGAAGTCCAGTAACAGCCAACCTATAATGTTCTACAGCCACTGATAACATGCAGATTTATCTGGTGCTGTAGATCAATCTTATATCCATGAAATGGTATCTGACCTTGCTGGGCAAGACATGAAGTCCTAGATCTTAGTCATGTACCTGTTGACAGTGATGTTTGCTTGGTAATTGAAGATATGTATTCCAGAGTTTCAGCTGCCCCTCTTACCTTTAGCCTTCATTGTTGAATATTTAGTGTATGATGTGTAAAGGCACATTTCAAATGTAACTACATAGCAGCAAATTCACAGATTCATTTTTTCATCTTCAAGAGTGTCTCTGTTTTGGTTTGGAACAAACCAGGTGAATATTCACCAAGAGCACATTAGCCTGAAGTCATGGGGCCAGCTCTTTAACCACCATCAAGCACTATTTCACAGCATCAGCCAAACATCCCAGCTTAGAAGCTGGCCTCACCTGTCACTGATAAGATGGGATTTAAGAGCATCAATTTGGAGGCTAAATAAAAAGACAATGAGAGCAGACTGGAGTGAGGTTTCGGGGATTATCCTAAGACTCAGATTATTCTCAGGACCAGCCAGGTACAGCATAGGTATTGCCTAATAAGACACAGGTTCAAAATAGATGTAGTCCCTGGGAGCAGTGGATATGGCACACAAAATGCAGAGCTACCATTATCACTACCTATGCACAGCATATACATTTCTTACAGCTAGAAATAGTTAACAGACATGGAATGAGCACATGCAGAGCTGATAGATATGCCCAATTGAATGAGTCAGTTTATATATTTAATCCTTCTTAAACAGGTTTATCCTCCAAAGAGTTTCTCATTTCTTCTTCTTTTCCATGATTTAGCAGCCAGCAATCTTACAGCCCTACTGTGCTTAGAAGGGGGCTCCAATTTTTTTATTTCTAACAAGGTTTCCAGCAGATTTTGAATGTCATACAAGTATTCTATTTGCACATTAACTTCTTTTAGACTGAACAGATCCAGAGCTAAATTGTTATTCTTGAGATCCGTAAAGGCAAAAGAGCCATCGCTCCCTGTTCTGGGGAAGGCAGCGTCAGTTCTGGGCAAGGTTTAACAGACATTCTTCTACATTTGAGAAACATTTAAATGTCTAATTCTCTTATTCCCTGACAAGAAGACTTACCAACCCTTTCCATTGGTTGGGAGACCTACAGCCACATGTACAAGAACAATCCAAAATTTTAAGTGTGCATGGTTTAGGCAGCTAAAGTGAAAGCACCTGAGCTTGGACTCTCAAGTCTGTGGATTTGGCTACTTTGAAAACCTAGGACTCTATGAGAACAAAGCTGAACTGAGAGTGGCTGTGAAATGCCAACATTCTACCAGGTAACAAGATTTCTTGTTGAGCATTTTGGGACAAAGAACTGAAAAGGAACAATATTGCAGCTCTCAGAAAAATCAAGACTGGGTTAATTAATAATCAGTAGGAACTCATGGAAGATGAGACTGTTATAATCCTGATAAATAAATAGAATACTTATCCTTTGACCATCCTTCATGTGAAGTTTTAATGTGAAGTTCTGTATTTGGTAACATTTTATATGCAAACTGATTCTGTTTTCTGCATAGACATGTAGCACACTACTGAAGAAGCAGCAAACACCAACAAAGATTATTTCAGTCTGCAACTGGAAGCAAGGGGCAAGTCTGTGCCGTTGCTTGATGAGCTCATCCTACTGATGGAAATGAACACCATACAACACTGCCTTGTAAAAGCTTTGGAATGGCACTTTCATCCGAAAACAACAAACAAAAGTTTGGCATGATTTCTGTCATACATTACATCATTATCAGTCATTTATGTCAAGCATGAACATATCCATTAGATAACTGCATATTCAATTACATATGTTCATGAAAATATACAGGCCATATGCTGATCAGATATTATTATATAGTAAAATCTGATACTTATTTATACTAACCTTTGCCATTTCCTTGCAAAACCAGCAATTATTCTCCCAACACAGAGATATGTCTGGTGTGACATTTTTCCATGAGAATTCAGTATATTTCATTAAATAATCTTGTAATAATATTAAACATGTTTGTTGTACTTGGCAATATGCTGGATGATAAAAATCGACCATGTCAATCATCAGCACCAATTCTGAGACTCTACAGGGATCATCCTGGTACAACTGACATCCTTACCCATCTGATGAGACACAATAAATCCTATAATACAAGCGACCCCTCAGTGATACTTTTTGCAAACCTCCAACGAAGTATTTTTGACCACAAAAAACCCTAAACCCAAACCACAGCAAAACTAAATAAAAGCACTCTACTTTGAAACTGAGGGGGGGAAAAATAAAAAAACCTCAACAACACAAATCAGAAGAAAGAATGAGAACATAATTGCAAAGTCATCTAAGTATTACAACAAAAACTCCAGGTCACTGTAGCGACAGTGATGGTAAAAAAGGTAAAAAAAAGGTAAAAAAGTAATTCTGAGATAACAAAAAATAAGATAGAGTGTAAGAATCCTTTCATCTCCCTTGAATCAAAATGTTGCTCAGATCTGGATTTGTAACAGTAGCTGCAATAGCCAATCTTGTTGCACAGGAATTTATATAAATGGGAAGACATTTGATGAACCAAAAAGCAAGCTGTTCTTCAAGACAATTACATTACAGCCATGTAATTCCTGAGCTTCTCACCTTCATTGCCATGTCCGTACATACATCTCTCCACTGACTCAACCTGGGTTTGAGCTGTTAAGTACTAGTGAGCTGCAGAGAATAGAAATGCTTACAAAACACTTACAAGATTCACCATTCTTGTGTATAGTTTTTCAATTTACTCATTCAGATCTCTAATGTAATGAAATTTAGGTAATTGAGATGTCAATTTAACTGCTTGCACTCCCCATAGATGTGATGGAAATGACAAATTTCTCTGTAAAAATGCAAGTGATGACACGGTTAGATTAGATTAGGTGCTTCCCTCTTTTCATTGACTGTATCAGAATTAAGGAGCCTCCAGATATTAACCCAGTCCCATTAATTTAAAATTTTACTTCATATAGGAAATAAAAACCATTTAATACTTCTGCCTGCTCCATTCACAGCTAATGAAACAGAGTTTCAGCAGACTTCCTCACTATGCCTGAGGAGGAAAAATACTTCATTAGTGTCTGCCTTTCACCTTCTAATTGGTTAGAGCACTTTCACGGCAAATTAAACTGCTCTCAGCCTCACTGAGTCCACATTTCTTTGTCCCAAAAGATTGGTCTGTTTGCCAGGCTATGGGGATTTGTAATGCTCCATATCACCTGCTAAAGCAGAGCCACTGGCAGATAGGACGGCCATAGTTACAAGACCAGAAGCAGAGGCACTACCATGTACCCTGACTGATGTTGCTGAAACTTCACCACAGCAAAGAATTTAATCCCTTTTCATAGAATAGCTTTCATTTTTGTAACCAAATGTTACTGTAAGAAATACATAATAGAAATACTCTATATGGAGTATCTCTATATATGCTATGTGGACCATAGTAGTTCTCCCTTTTCAGAAAAAGCAGGAATAACTCCAAATTAAGTGGATTCCCTCTTCTTTCCACTGAAATCCAAGAATGTGTCTTTAAAATTAGCCCACCATGATCTCTCTGACCCTGACATGCTGGAGGGTGTCGCCCTTCGCATCAAAACACAAAAAACCCAAACAAGGGTTGGCGAAGCTTAAAACAGCTGTTTTATATCAAGATTCAGGGATGCAGCTAGTGGAAATTTGAAGTAAATTATTTTCTTTTGTTCTGTTGAAAAATGAAAACTTAATTGAGTAAGAGGGGACTTTTTAATTTAAATCTTTTTTCCAAAGAAAAAAGATTTTGAGAAAAATTACTCACCTGTATCAGGTATTTCACTTTATATTCTTTATCTGTTACAAAAGTAACAAAAATTAGGGAAATTGCTTCATTTTCACCTATTCCAAGGAAATCTGAACTATTAATTGTACATTATCAAATATTTACTATTAAGGGTACAGAAGGAACTTATGAAAAATTTTGAACTGTCAAAACTTTGGGGTCCAGTATTTCATATTCTTCCAGAATTAACTCTGAATGTTGCGTCCTGTACTGAAAAATTCATCCATTTCCTGCCCATTCTTGCTGTGAAAAAACCTAGAAATTACATCTATAGCACTCCTAGATATTGAAAAGGAGACTGTTTCACCTTTTCTGTTTTCAGTAGCCATGTTTTGGAAGGAAAATGGAATTGTATACTTGCCAATGGTGAGGAATGCAACAGAGTATTTTTAAATGAGGGCTCAAGTTCCTTTAGTGTTAAAAACTTTGGAATAAATCCTTGGAATTAGATACTGTATTCAGATGACCTTTTGATTTTACTCTTCTTTTATTTCTGTGCTTGTAGAGGTGAAGTAGTCATAAAAAGTAATGAGGACACACTTGAAAATTCACAAATAAGTATTACTTTGGCATTTGTCTAAAAAACCATCTCAGTGACAGCAGACTTGGAAACGTGTTAGCACGATGCTGGTTTCCACCCCAGCTGAAAGGTCTGTGTCTGAGACCAGACAAGGTCACAGAGGTTAGAGAAAGCATTGCTTTCAATGGCCACAAAGCCTTCAGCTACTAAGGATGAAGACCAGTTTCCTGTCCAGATTTATAACCTCCCCTGCTGTTTCAACAGCTCAACACTGGTATATACTCCAAAGGAAATCATCTCCCACGTCTCTGGCTGAAGGGAGAAAAAAGTGATGGAAAAAAAGTGGCAAAAAAGAGCCTGATGCTGAGAGCAAGAAAATGTTTTCACAAAGGGAACTGTTTGAATATAGATGTTTGCTGTTGATGTTGATGTTGATACAGCATAGTAGCAGTTGGGTGAATTAATGAGACTTGATTTAGCTCTGTGGAGAAGGGGAAATTCTAGTGGAAGCAGCATGCTCCACATCCATCATTTGATGCCTTGCTTAGAAAGTATCCATAGGCAACACTGGTGTTTTTTTAGCACTGATAACATCTGCAATTATATGCAGCTAAAAGTGCAGATTATTTATATATTTATTTACAGCTTTTTAGTTTTCTGTGACATAGCATAGCAGCTGACAAGCAAAGCAAATATACAGGCCTGAGTTACAGTCACTGAGTGGACAATACTCTGGGAAAATAAGATTCCAGTTCTCCCTAAGGCATTGGTGAACATGGGACATCCTCTTCCCCAGTATCTAACTGCAACTTTTTGCATACTCTCAGTTTCTAAAGAAGGAATAACACCTTCAGTTGCCTGTGCTTTTACTAAGGATCCAGCTGGAGTCACCCCTCACTCAAGTGGGTGAACAGCACCAAACTATTAGGAGCTCTGTGTTATAGGAGTGAGGAAATAGTTCTGGCATGGTCATCATTTTCTTTCCTGGCAGCTGATACATTGTGGAAATTTTCATATTGTGTAAATTCTGCCTAAGAAAGGCAAAAGCCATTGGCATGCTTAAGAGCTGAGTTCTAAAATGTACCATTTTCAATCCTATTTCATATGAGCTGGAGAAATAATTTTTGTTCCCCTTCTATTTCCTCTCTTTCATCTGTAGCACTCAAGTACTTTATAAGCAGAGGAATCCTTTATACGTAGCACAGCTTCTGTTCTAAACCTCATGTATTAGCAAAGTTAACATAGCTCACTCCATACTGCTGTTTGCACAGCTGGATGTGTCAGATAGAATAAGTTCCTCTCTTTTAAGGTGTGTTTAAATCCACAGCCTTCTCGTGTCTTTCTTATTTACGCCAACAACTGTATCACACTGTTCCCATAAGGAAGGTTAGTTTTACTGAAGTCATGTTCTTAATGCATCCCTATAGGTGCATAAATGCTGATAAACTGCCTCAGCACACCCTCATATCTGAGTGTTCATCTTCAAGGCACAGAATTTGTCTAATTATAAGTAAAAAGTCATTGACATTTTTATTGTAAGACCTCCAGTTAATGACTCACTGATGGCATCTTACACTCCTCTGATCAAAATGAATGGCCCCTTCCATTACAAAAGAAATCAGTTTACAAGGGTAATCAGATTTGTGTGGAATTAGGAACATGGGCTTTGCTTACACAAAAGAGGCAAAGTTACCTCCAGAGACTTTCTAAATGTTTGTTCTTTGCAACAATGATTAAAATCAAGGAAAGTCACTTTCACTGTCATGAGACTGCCAACTCAATCACTCTCCTTAGCCCAGGGTGACATGGAATAGATGCTGAAAGAGGGATTGTTACTGTGCTTTACTAAGCACCATGCAGATACTCATTGTGGGACCTAGGTCACAGCTTAGGACAAAAAATATCAGATGTCTGCAGGTAGCCATCTACATGTCATGTACAGTATAAGCTCTCAGTGTGCACCGTGGAGCTCTGGTCAGGATAGCCAACAGCCTCTCAGGAGTGGCTCAGCTGACGAACCCTGCAGCAGGAATCTGTACCAAAGCCCATGTACATGGTACCAATTGAGCTGCTCAGAGCCAGCCAGGACACCTGTGTGGGAGTAGCAGACATCACATACCGCATCATGGTGCTGTATCAGAGGCTGCGGCCCAGACATCTTTATTTTGGGAGACCTTTTACAATAAACACCTCTGTCTAAGTAAGTGACTTCCTCGTAATTTGGGTGCTGTCCAATCTAAAATGAACTGAACTATTCTTAGGATGTACTGACTGTCTTGGGTCGGTCTCTATCAGCTCTCATGAGAGTTTAGATAAAGGCTGCACATATAGAGTACCATCTACAGACATTAAATGTCAATGCCATAGTCAGCAAGCGAATCCTGTCCTAAGGCACTGCGTGATGCAGACACATATTTTTAACTGTGTACTTTTAACTTTCCATCATTCACAGCCAGATTGTTTGGTCTGTGAAACTCACCTGCTTTGCAGGTGAAGATGTACCCAAGAAGCCTTCATTTGGAGAAGCTGTGGTCCGTCAGAGCTTATTACTTTGATTTCCCATAGGAGGTGGGACTCTACTGCTCTAGGATCTGAACTGCATGTTTGGTCACTGTTGTAATCCAGGAAATAAAGACCCTACAGAACACTGGAAGAGGGGGGACATGGTTCAGAGACAGCAAAGGTGGGTATTATCTTACTTAGACTGGTTATTGGAGAGAAACAGGGTCCTACATGTACAGCCATAGTCAGCTATTAGTTGCACTGACTCATCACTCCATTGTCATTTAGTCATTATGCAATGATGCATCATTTAGTCACTGTGCAAGTCATAATGTCCGCAGAAGATCTCCAAAATTGGGATTCTCTTTCCAGCTCAAGTAAAAAGTCTGTTTTCTCTGTTTTCTTCCCCTGGCTTGACCTTTAGCTCCACAGCTTCCTCTGATTTCTTTGGTGGTCTTCACATCAGTCCTCTCAACCCTTCTACTGCTATATGCATCTCTTTTCTGTATTGATGACACTTTTACTTTGTCTTTTAGTTCTGAGATTCCCAAAATGACAACAAAACTTCCAAAAGCACTGTGTCTATGCTGCAGGACATTTTGCTGCGTGTTATTAGGTCATTAATGTTCTGTGCTTGAATGCATAAAGTGATGCCCACTGAAATATCTGTGATTTTAAGGGAAAAGATAGGCAAAATGTAACAGAGATACTGAGTACTTGACAGTGTTTTACCATATCTCTCAAAGCCTTACCTAAAACGTGAAATCAAACTGGTTGGTGTAACACCATTGATTAGTGCAGGAGAAGTATCTGAATGATGAATAATGACTGCTAGCGACATTACAGCTCTATACTCATTTAGACAATGGCACGAGTGTCATATCAATAAACACAGTCAGCAGTGAAGCAGGAGGATGAGGACAAAAATTAATACAGCTTCAGAGATCCAAATGTGGGCAGAGAATAATAAATTAGTGCTCAACAGAAACCATTTCCAAAAGAATGTATGAGGACTCTGAGAGGTCACTTTTACTGATAATCTCCCTACTACAGAGACCTCCTTTACTTAGGTGTTTATGTCAGGTGGAGAAAAATGCAGTCTTAATCCTGAACTGAAGTCAACTGTGGCAGTAAAAATGCTATTAATAAAAGGAACCCTAATTCAGGAGGAGAGATAAAGTTGAAAGATAATAAATGTGTCAGACTGGTCATGTCACGAGTAGCAAATCCATAAATGTGTGATCTGAATAGTGTTCATCTGAAGTAAGAAACTGGGCAAACTTGGGCAAACATACTTAGGGAGTAATTAAACCCTACCTATAAGATAAATAGATAAAAAATACTCACTGTTTTACATTTCCTCTTTTAGAAGAAATATGACAATATATTATATCAATTTTAATGCTTTTACTTCACTGATTGCTAAAAAATGCTCAAGCATCCAGGAAAAAATTACCAAGAGGTGAAAGACGGGAGCTGGCAGAGAACTCCCCAGGTCCCAGGGCGCATTGCTGGGGGAGGCAGGAGAGAGGCAGTGTGAAGGAGAGGTATCATCAGCCTCTTTTTTGCCATGAGCCATTCAGCAGGGTGCAGGTTGGAGCAAGTCTTCCTTTCTGGCTTGCACACCTCCTGTCCTTGCTGGTGATCTCAGTCAGACAGCAGAGTGTAAGTCAGGGGCCCAGTGCCAGTGCAGACTGCTCATGGTACAGCCGTCTAGTTTATCATTGTGGCGTTATTTTGAACACAGCTGACAAGGGAATGCTCCTAATCCCCGCTCGTTAACTGACATTTTCTAACAGGGCAATCCCCATTTATAAATTGTGGCTTCCATAATAACCCACTGCATGATGTCTGAAAAAAAAGCACATCCCTGTAATGCTTGAGAGTCATGCATCAAAGCAAAGGGTGACGTTGGGTAAGTCAACCTGCAAAGTGTAACGAGTATAACGCTGCACTAGCAAGGGTTCCTTGAGGAGATAACTACTGTCACAAAATCATTAATGAGAGGGAGGAAGAATGATTCACAAACAAGTCCTGTAACTTGCCTAAAGGAGCACCATGGGGAGGAGTCCTGTTACTCATTATGCTGCATGTCAGCTCCAACGAGGCCAGAAGCGAAGCAGAACAATGCCCGTGACGTCTTGGGTGGCCAAAGGTTTCTTAGATTGTTTTCACATTCATTGTGCACTTGAAATTTTCTCAGAAAAGAAAGGAAGCCTTTGGGCCTGCCTGTAAGAGGCTTACTGCTTGTATGAATTATATGACTCGCACTTCAATTACATGTAAATGTATATATGCACCACCCACAGAACATAGGAGAAAGTATTGATTTTTGCCATTTTCCCAGCTTATCGTTCAGAAGAAGAGTGTGAAGAATACATGGCCTTATACCATGGTTGTCCCCCTCTTCCTTTTATTTGTATTTAATTTTTCAGGGACAAGGTTCGTTTTCTGCACAGTCTCAAGAAGGGAAATTCTTTTATTTTGTATTTTGTTATTATAAATGCATGTGGAATATATTGTATGGTTTTTCAGGTTGTATGGAGTGAAGTGAAAAGGAGTTTTCAATCTTCTAATGCTCCATGCTTATGGAAGAGGCATAAGAAAATGGTCCATGGAGATCTTATATTATTATTTGAGGGATTTTTATTTTTCAGGCCTGGTTAGGTTTTATGACTGGCATATTTCTGAGAATGCACCTCACAAGCACTGAGGTTTATAATGATTTCTCCTCACGCTATTTATCTCACTTTTCCAGTTGCAGTGCATTTATCCTCACACAGACAGAAGCATGACAGGAGAGGAGAGGAGAGGAGACATCAAAGTGATTCTGCCAAACAGAGGAATATGTATTTCCTGTTCCCCCCCCAAAGGATATTTTCAAGAAGATGCAAGGTTTTGCAATGCACAAATATACTAGCAGTGCAAAGCAAACAGGAAAGGCTGTAACATTTGCCAAAGTTCTAGTGACCTAGCTCAGACTGTGTGTAGAGTGGGAGAAGGATCTGAGCCCTGGGAGTTTGCCCTAAAATGTACATGGTTCATGGGCTGTCCTCTGTGCTTCCCCAGTAATTTCTCTTCCACCTACTGCAAACGAGAAAATCATTTGCTCTCAATCCAAAAGGGAAAATACCAAAGAGCCGATGCCCATCTGATTTTTGCAATATCTAGACTTGCTGGATGACTTGTTCCCTCTGTTTCTTTTTAGCTATGTAGCACAGCAGTTATGTTCAGCATCTCTCTACTGGAACACTGGCTGGGTAAATAACAGGCAGATTTCTCAGCAATCTAAAGTCCTTCCTTTAAATACTCACATCACAGATTTTTTCACAACATTGGGGGAGGTGATACTGTTATTTATGTAAAAGCATATTCATTCTGAGATGGGATACAGGACTTAACAAAAGCTATTACACAATGTGGTGGCAGTAAAAGACAGCTGAACACAGTCTACTAGATAGTCAGATATTGGAACTTAGAAGCTTTATTCCAAATCAGAAAAAAACAGAGATTGTTTAAACTTTAGATCTGCCTTTAATAACAGGTATAATCCTAGACGGGAAATAGAAAAGGCAGTATTTTCTACCAAAAAAACGATGAGAAGGTATTTTCAAATGGATTTTCAAAGGTACTAAAGGAGTTAGGTACTCAAATCTTATGGGTTGACATAAGTAGATTCTGCAAGCTTCATTGGAAATCACAGCTATAATGCCCATAAAAGAAGGACTATTTCACACCCAAGGCACTTAACTGGGACTCAGAAGATTTAGTAGTCGTGTCTGGCTCTGTCTGAATCTGCAAGCTGCTTACTCTCTCTGTGCCTCAGTTTCTCTTTCTGTGTATCAGTACTGAGGCTGCACAGAGAAGTTCTAAGGATGCAGTCGCTGTAATGTGGGGGACACACATGCTTATTTAACTTATAGTCATTTTTGATAACTAGAAGTAATAAGTGGGATTGGACACAAGACTTATTATATATGCATAGAAGAAAAAAGAAATAAAGCAGGACTTACTACTTCCCTGGTAAAAATATGGCACAAAAGAGATTTCCTCAGAACTTCAAAAAGGCAAATCTTTCCCCCTTAACAGGAAAATCTTAGGCATTATGATGGTGAAATAGCTTCACTCTACAAAGTAACATCAAACCCCATTAAAAGAGGCAGGAACAGACAAAATGAGAATGTGCATGATGTCAAACATTATGACCAGAGTGTGAGACTGGTCACAGAAGCAATGCCTGGCTGTGTGGTATCACCATCAGCAGAGCTAAGCAAGCTAAGCACACCAATAAAGTAACTGAAATTGGAGACAAACTCATCTGTAGACTAAGCTAAACATGAACTGGGACTTCAGTTCTCGTAATTTTGCTGTGATGCCAAGCTTTGGGCTTCAAAAGCATAAAAGGTGCAGATTTGCCTGACAGTGGTGATGGCACATCCCAGCTGCCTCCTGGTTCTCCCAGCGAACACATGCCGAGGAGCCAGTTTTGGGCCCTCCACACAAGATAGCATCATCACTTGCCCTCCAACTTGCTAACGCAATTAATCTACTGACTGAGAGAGGGTCCTGTTTCTCTGCTCTATTGGTGTCCTTTTCTTGGGTCAGTTACATCCCAACACAACCGCAGGTTCTTCTAGAATTTCTCTTGATATACTCAACACAGGTCATATACTTTCTTTTTTTTTCACAGTGTTCTGGACTACATTAAAATAATTTTGTCCTCACTGGGGATATCTATGATTACTCACTTCCGGTTTAGTTCCTCATTTGTGTTCAGAGAGGAAAGGGGTTCAAATCAGAAACCTGAATCCTAAGGGAGAATTCAGATTTGGGACTTGAATTGCCTTCGTACATAAATGATCCGGTAACCTCAGATCTTTCTCCAGAGGAGACATGGTTGTGACTTACTGTCAGCTACCTGCCCTGGGGTCCCACTTTGCCTCGACACCATGGTCCCAAACTTAGAGCTGAGTCAAAACATGAAATATAAACAAAAAGCAAAGCATGCCAGTTTTCACTGTGTCCATATTAACGAGGACTTTAAATACCTTTGTTTCTGCAAGGGATGCAAGTAATTCCTCTGGATCCTTCTTGAAGTGCACTGTGTTAAGTTTCAAAGGCACATTAGATTTTCTTCCTGTCTCTGGTGTCCAAACAGCATGAATATGCATAAAAGGATGTCCACAAATGAGAAAATAAGACAAGATTCACTGATACCTTTAGCTGGTGCATGAGAGCATGGAGGGGGCAGTTTATCTACTGTTTCTTTGTATTTAGGCCAACTCTAACTGTCAGCACTTGCCCAGCATAAATGAAAACATTTTGGGTATTAGGGTATTGCGACAGCTAATTGGGAAAATGGGGCTCCAGGACCCGGGGTTTTTAGCCCATTACCTGGAGGGGAAAATGCTTCCCTCCTCCCACCACGTGGTCCCAGGAGCCCGACAAGACCCACACAGAGACCAGCAGAGGAGCGACGAGCAAGAGAGAGCTTTATTGTATGGGTAGGGGGATATACAGGATTGGGGGGGATTACAAAATCACCAGTTAGGGGTTTCAGGGAGTCTACAGAACCACTAATAGCAGGAAAGGGTTAACAAACAATAGAAAGGGGTAGATAAAGGCCAATGAGAAGCTTCCCGATATCTCCCCAGGACATTCCAGAGTAGAGATAATGCTGGGGGGGGGGCGGTTGGGAAGAAGAACCAGTGAGTTAGCAAAAAAACTACAAAAAGCCATTTTGAATCATATTCACTTAAACAACATTAGCTTCCTATATACTGCAGATCCATTGCAACAAGGTATAGCTGGAGTCGAAAGCACAAGAACTTCAAGAGACATCCTGTATTCCCTAGAGGTTTTTCCATCTCAGCTGGAGAAGAAAATCTAAGTCTCACTCCTTTACTTCACTAAAGTGTTTCAAATTGGAATGGAGCAGGGTGGGAAAAAAAGGCAAAGCAAACCAAAACAAAAATACCATAAAACCACAGCCTATAGACAAATAGTTCAGGATAACCAAAACAAAGCACTTGAAAGAAGTCTGTAGGTTTGGACAGGATCAGTTCTCTGGAAGATCTAGATATTTCTTAGAACTTGCTCAGAAACAGGGACCAGTGGTTCTAAGTCTACTGACCAATCACTATAACCATTACAGACTTCAGCAGCTGGGCTGCAGTTCTTTCACTATGCCACCAGGACCAGAGCAATTTTTTCATCCAGCCACAGTTTTCAGATCTTCCAGAGCAGAAGACACCTCTCTGGAGCTCCTGTGAAGGTCCAGTTGCACACCCTCCTCGTTTGTGTGCACGATTCTGACTGTGTGTGTGGGGTGTGAACCTGTGTGTTATTCAGAGCATTACCTGGATGAATGCCAGCTGGGCATCCATACCTATATACCCCTCACACATGTACATAGCAATGGGATTTTATCTGATATATAAGATCATGACTCTGCCTTTGATACTCAACCTCCCTTTAGAAATTCTGTTTCCAAATAATTTATAAATGACTGACAGAAATAGATTGATATAAAATATAAAGCTAAATAAATTATAAAGTCAAGTTAAACAAAATGCAGAAGAATCCATGCTTGGTAGGAGAGGACAGAGTGGGTAAACCCACAAGAGTGAGAGTCACTGTGAGTGTATGGTTGGAGGTCTTAAACACCTCAGGGCATCCTGGCAGACTCCAGTGAGGAACTCCTGCACCGGGAATACCTTTTTACCTCTCCTGCCCCCTTTATAAAAAGACACATTAATCTCCTCCTTGTATTTATGGCATCTTTTACTATCTGCATTGAAACAGATCACCTTGAGATTTGGTTCAAACACAGCAAGTCCCCTGAGTTTTTTCCCCAGCTGTTAAGCAAGAAAAAAATTATTTAAACACTCACTTCAGGGAAGCTGCAGACAAAAGCATTACCTCTTCCCAGATGTGGATTCTGCCTGACTTTGAAGTGAATCTATTGAGCCATCCTTGAGATCGTTCTGCACATTCTGTTATTATGTTAAACTGTTAATTGTCCTAGTTTCCAACATAATGTGAATTAGAGTCATTAGGATCCACAGCTGTGGCAAGTTTTTTTCTCTAGTTATTCAGCCTACTTTAAAAAGGCATGTATTTTCTGAGTCTCTGAGGTCTTGATTATTTTCACCTGTCCCATGGAAATTTACCATTTAGTCTAATGGAAGCAAAACTCAGGCTCAAGAATGAAGAAAGGTTCACAGGTGAAAAACCTAAAATAATAAAGTATAAATAAATATTTTAATCTCTTAGTTTTTAAGGGAGTGTGGTCACTTTTCTGGGAAGCTGCAGCTGGAGTTTAGTGTCTGTACGTTACAATGTTATAGTGTGCTTTAGTTGACCAACTCCTTACTGACAAGCTGTTTAATGTCTGGAATAAACAGGAGCATCCTTTCAGTGGCTGAAAACTGTAGATAAGTGTTGGGGTTATTTTGTTTTCTCTGGAGTAGTAGCTTTTTTCCAAAACACTCTCTCCTCCAGCCCTGTTTTAATACAGCACAGTCCACTAATAGGGATACTGAATACCACTAATAGGGATTTTCAGGGATATTGAAATAAATCTCCTTCACATTCCTCAACTGAAAATAGAATTTACCCTTAAATTTGTAGCTCAACATTAGCTCAATATTCCAGTTTTGGTTTCAGTTTTTAAAAAGAAGGTCCATTATGTTCCCACAGTTCTGCTGGCTGGTTCACATCTAGAGAAATACAGAAGAGGTCAGAAAATTTATTTCACTGCTTCAACAAGAAATTAATAGAATTGATTAGCCACAGTATCTCAAGGCTTAGATCCACGCTTTGCAGAAGAAATTCATAATATCCTGAAAGTTGAAATCCTAAAATATCATTTCAGTGCTGTGAATAAGACCAAATCAGCTATTCGTTGCACTCAGTAAAGATACAGTACAGTGAACAGAATGATAAGCCCAGCTCACTGTTAGCACTGTAACGAAAGCAGCAAACCATGACAAGGTTAATCCCTGCCATTAAGAGTGACTATAACACACCTTGTTGATATTAATAAGGTCTTTGAGCTTTATTTTATAAAAGGCTTAATAAGTCATAGTGTGAAGTTGACCCAAATATGCTGCCGATGCTTTTCTGTCATCGTATGATATGCCTACTTTGCAACTGGTAGGGGATGCTCTGTAGTCCCTATTCCTTAATCAGAGATTAAAGCAGCTATCATGGTTGTAGATATGGAAAACTCTAAGAAATAGTGTGCATCTTACAGAGTTTTATGGTGTCATTCAAGACCTATTCTGAGACCCACAGGAAAGCCTATGGAACTCACAGTCAGGATTGTAGCCTCTTCACCCCTTCTTTCCCACGTTTTATTTCACTGCTATAAAAATGAAATATTGTCAGTGTCACACTTTTACTTAATCCACTCCTTTATTTCTAATAAGATAGGGTAATCTTTAATCGCTACTTCATTGAATTCTAGCAATACTAAAGCCCTAACAAAGCAAAACGTGTTTGAGCTGTCACCCAGGAAGTGTATGCTATCACAGCTCTTACCAAACTGTAACAGAGGAGTGGTGTTAAGTGCAAAATTTAAAATAAAATGCAAATATTTCCTAGCAAATTGCATAGTTAGTGCTTTTCAGGTTTGAAGGCTTTGTTGACTTTTCCCTGAAGTCCTCTCTGCCCAAAACTGTTCCATGAGCAATTCATGCAAGTAGTCTGCAGGTTGTTCACCAGGAATCTACAGGATGTGTCAACAAACTGGGAGCTGAGCTCTGTTAACTGGTTTTAACTTAATGCATCAGACATATTATATTCTACTGAGGTTCTTTCCCTATAGTTAAATCAATGGAATAGGTATGAACACCAGTTTTAAGGTATAAAAGCAAAGTTATTCCTGATTTGCACAGCAGCCTTGTAAAAAAGATCTTCCAATAAGTAACTATGGAGCCAAGATAT
This sequence comes from Pseudotriccus pelzelni, assembly GCA_035584735.1. Classification (NCBI taxonomy): domain Eukaryota; kingdom Metazoa; phylum Chordata; class Aves; order Passeriformes; family Tyrannidae; genus Pseudotriccus; species Pseudotriccus pelzelni. The sequence goes on from JAWMRA010000078.1 coordinate 21,343,877, forward strand.
CATCCCTAACAAAACTTCACCAAAAAGTCATGGTTTCAATTCTGTAAGTAATAAAGTAAAACCCAGTTATGGATAGGTACTGTAAACAGCAGCAACAGCTCCTTGCTGCACTCTTACCCAAGCTCACTTATATCTCATCCACTTATTTTTTCCTTAGGTATTTGACTGTGAGAGTTCTGGAGATATGTGGTGTTTGACATACTGCTTAATGCAACAGGGCTCAGCTTGGGGCCATGCAAGTATTAACTTTATTGCCAAGTTAAATGCCTACCAAAAATCATGAACTTTTTGCTGTAAAGATGAACACAAAAATGAAGGTAATTAGAGATGAGAAGAACTCTTGGGGTTTGTTTGTTTCCATGTTAGTTTAATTTTAAGTAAGCAGCTCTCTTAGTAAGTGTCATAGTTTAACCTGACAGGTAGCTAAACACAGCTGCTCCTTCACTTCGCCCTACCCTCAGTGGGTTGAGGTAGAGAATTGGGGGGAAAAAGTAAAATATGTGGGCTGAGATAAAGACAGTTTAATAGGACAGAAGGATGGGATAATAATAATAATAAAATTAAAATATAGAAAACAAGTGATTGCTCACCACCCACCAACTGATGTCCAGAAGCAGTCCCTGACCACCCCTCCTCGTAGTTTGTATGTTGAGCATGATGTCATATAATGTGGAAAAACCCTTTGACCACAGCTGCCCCGGCTGTGTTTCCTCCCAGCTTCTCATGCCCCCTGTCTACTAGCTGGTGGAATAATATGAGAAGCTGAAAAGTCCTTAGTGTAAAAGGGTGACTTAGTGTAAAACTGCTTAGTGACAATTAAAACATCAATGTCTTATCAGCATTATTCTTATCCTACATCCAAACCACAGCATTATAGCAGCTACTAGAAAGAAAACTTTATCCCAGCCAAAACCAGGATAGTAGTATAAAGCAGAAAAGCTTAAACTTCTTGGTTGACAAATTAGAAGTAAAGCTAGCACACAAAAGTGAAAAGATGACCTTAGGCAGGGTAACATTTTCTCATATCCTACTGTACATTTGGATGCTCTTGCTCTTGGTGTATTGCTCTTGCTTTCTCCTCTCCTCAGCAGAAAGTAAAAAGCTCTTTTCTGAATTTTTTTCTTGCTTCTATCTCATAATCCCGCTCTAAGGTAAGCAGGTCACAATTATGGCCTTCTTACGAGACAAAAGGCTGTGAAGTGTATTCTTAAGTGGCTTCTGATGTCTATGCAGTAGATCTTTGCCTCCAGGGGAGCCCATTTCAGCCCCATCTCACAGAGTCATTAACATATAAGCCATAACTGTCCTTTTCTTCGGATACGTGGGGAACACAAAATGAAGGAATACATATACCGGACGAGGAATGGCAGCTTCACTGCCCTTTGCTTCACTGTCTTGTTGCTAGCAATCTTTGATTCAGAGAATGTGAAAAATTGAGTGCAAAATGCCACAAATAATTGCTAAAATATTTATGAACACAAAAATGTAATGATAAGGTTTCAGATGATGTTATCATTGTGAGTAACACTATGTATGGGACCTCAGCACAGTTCACTCAGTGCCACTGTAATTTCTGTTGAAAAATTATTCATCCCTAGCAGAAGGTCATGTCATCTCCGCAGGTTGTCACAAATTTCCCAGAGAATGTGAGAGCATGTGTTTGAGTTTAAGGCAAAAAGCCCACTCCCAAAAGTTAATGATGGAGGTTGTTAGAAGGTCTAAGCCAAGCAATTATTTTAAACTACAAGCCAACAAAACATTCCTGTTGTTTGTTTTTCTCTGGGTTGTCCTTGGCTTTCAGAGCTCTAAGACAGCTGCAGGCAAGAGGGCAGCCAAACTAGCCAAGGAGGAAAAGCAATTAATTTCAAAAACCCCTCTAAGCAGTACAGGGAGTTGCATGAACACTCCTCCTGAAGCTTTGGTGGGGAATAAGGTACTCATATACAATTTTTAAACTTGATCTGCCCCTGAGTTCACCTGCTAAATCAAAGACAAGTCCTGGTGGGAAACAAGAAGGAAATGAGACAATGCCAAAGATAAGGTTCTAAAGGAAACTTTGGAGAGAATAACATGAGCAGCCAATAACTGAAGACTACATCTGCCTGGGGAGCCCCTGGTGGCCTAGTGGTTAGATCGCAGGACCTTCACCGCTGAGGCCAAGGGTTCGATTCCAGCCAGGGAT
>JAWMRA010000078.1:21346158-21399084 GCA_035584735.1 Pseudotriccus pelzelni
ATCCAATGCGCAGGCTGGAAGGTGTAAAGACCTTCCCCGGTTCTTCGTTCGCGAAGACTGGCCATTTACTTACTTACATCTGCCTGACAGAAATCCAGTAAGATTTACCTTTCCCAGGAAGAACCCAAGAACAAAGGGAAAACTGAAATGCTTAGAGATATGCAGGAGGTGGGAACATGGGTTTTCCACACATGCTCAGGGGCACCCAGCAAAAAAGAGAAGGCTTCTTCCCATATCCAGCAGTGGAAACAAGCTTATCCCTTTGCTGTGCTTAGAAGCAAAGTTCTGTTAAAAACAAACTTTTTTTCAGAGGTGCTTTATGCGGATGTCAAACACTGGGGCTGTCATGCTACCCAGACAGCCACAAGGCAGAAATGACTCCCAAGCCCCATCCTGAGAACATTCAAACTAAGAAGAATCAGTACCATTCTGTACCTCAACTGGTACCATTGTGTTAAATGAAGACTGCTTTACCATCCTTACAGATCCGTTAGGTGAACTCCTGATCTTCTGCTCCTGCTCCAGCCTTGACATCAGGTTAAACGGGCACAGAGATGTCCAACAGCAGCTTGAGATCTCTTTGTCCCCACCTGTGGGTTCTAACTGTTTTTCAGAGGAATCACTAGCTCAGCTAATGAATTTGTGCATTTTGTTTGTTTGTTTTCTTCTATTGCTGCTCCTGGGTGCTGGATTTCCTGATGCTGCCAGCCCTGCAAGAGGGATGAGGCTGGTCCTCTGAGGCAGGTCCTATGGCTGTTGGTGGCAGCCCTTCTCCACAAGTCCAGTGTCAGGCTTGCAAGGGTGAGAAGAGAGGACAGCCGGAAAAGGAAATTCAGGAATCTAAAAAAAAAAAAAAAAGGAGTAAAGAGAAGAGCAGAGAAAGCTGTGTGAAGGGAGACTAAGTGATAGAAAAAAGAGAGTATTCCGCTTTATATTTTAGTCCTCTTCTTTATCTTCCACCTGTTTCTTTTTAAACATGTTAGAGGTCCTGTCATGCAGAATAGCTTACATAATACCCTTGTACCTTTACCCCTCATACATAATGTCTGAGATATGTTTGGGTTTTTTGTCATCTAAAACCAGCCAAAAGTAAGAATAGTATGACAAAAGGAGTAGGATAGAGCTGGTATTTTGGTACAATAGTCTTGGAAAATGCTTCAAGCTTCCAGGCTGTCTTACAGAAACCCACAGTGTCACATTTGCCCTTCAGTCATCTCTCGCTAACAGAATACAATACAGGAAAACCTGTTGTAATAACACATCATCTCTTTCTTTTTTTTTTCTTTTCCCACCAAAATTTCTCTTATGGTCTAACACAGAAGAAATAAACATATGCCTGCATTGGGGACACCTAAGTACCATACAAGGTAGAACACACACATGCATGCAGAATGCAAAGCTGGCCCTGGATCACTGTCTGAATGTCATAGCCAAATGTTTCCCAGTGCCCCATTTCTACTCAGATTGACCAGGCAGTCAAGAATTTGATTTAGTTACTTTGATGTAAAACTAGCATATTTTGTTGTGGTCCATATAGTTACTCCAAATATGAAGGTAGACAGCAGGTGGGAATTTCCTCAGAATTCCACCCAGAAATATTTCCAGCTTAGATGAACAGAGTATAACCCAAAAAGTTGACACTAATGTGTTGATGTCCACAAAAATTATATTTAATTAATTTCTTTGGTCTTTAAAGTCAATTTGTCATTGATGTATCTCAGGTTTTGTGTTCTCTTAGCAGTGTTGATTACATACTTAATTTCCAGTAGATTCAAAAGTTGATTCTTGTTGATCTACTTTCTACTGGTTTAGTGAATTTGGGAATTACAAATGCATAGATAATCCTTATTTTCAGACCCCAAGGTATGTACATAGCAGTGTATAAAACATTTTAATCACAGTGCTCCACAATTCCTGATCAAAAGTCTATTTTTCCTTGATGTAAAAAGGGAACAGTTCTATATCAGCATTTATATCAAATGAATCTTACTCCAGCAAATTTAGCAGAGATGCAAATAGTGAGATTTATCACACTTTGCTAATTTTCACCAATTTTCTGATTAGTTTGGCAATATTGGTCATGTAAATCCAAGTCATTTGGCAAAGGTGATGTCAGAGAAAAGCTCCTGATAAAACTACTGATACAAGGCAAACATAGTAAAGATATTGCTATGTATTCATGAAACAAAGCAGGTCATATCTCAGAAGCAAGGAGATTTACTACAAACTTACTGAAAGACTTGCAGCTGTAAACTGATAGGATGAGCAGCCTTCCATTCTTTAAACATTGTATGCCTGAGGGAGGTTTTGTTGACTTGAATAGATTTACTCCCAACTGGTACCAGCCTAAGTGAAAGAATCAAGCTCTGCATGAAGGCATTCTGCTGGTTAACTAGAAACCTGAGGGAAAATTGGATGATGGCATTCCTCACATTTTCTCCACCCCTAAGATGTTGCAAGATATGATCAAATGCAATGCAAGGTGCTTAATCTTATTTGCATATTTCCCCATCATTTTATGCAAGACACCGGAAAAAAAAGTTGCATGAAGCAAGTATCGCTTTGCCTGAATAATAAATGTAAACTACTTTAGGGTGTGTTCAAGGACAGTTCTGCTCATTTCAGACTTCTTTTGCTGATGCAGTTTTTTCAACCACAATTGCTATGCAGGACACTGAAAGCTATTGAAAATTTCATAACATTTTTAGCTGAGAAGCATAAGAGTGCAGTAGTACAAGTCTGATTATTTGGTTTAAACTATATTAATGCTACAGATTACTTTTTAAGTGTAATTGATTTCTGTTTTACTTGTGGTGACTTGCAGAGTGGTTAATTACTGCTTGGAGGCAAAAATTGTGGCACAAAGGTCATTAAAAAAAAAGAGAAAGATTTAGGGACTGCAAAAAGAATCCAGGTTTTTTTGGAACTGATTACTTTGTCCAGAAAGGGATACTTTTTTATAGCATGCATAAAGCAAGAATATTTGTCTTGAAGCAAACCCACAGTATTTTCCTTTCTGTTTTTAGAATCAACCATTTGGTTGTTCTATAATATTGTTGGATAGATCTTTCATTGTTAATAGTTTCTATTATAATACTTTCTCTGCCATTGAATTAGAAATTTTCAGGTTATTTGCCATGATCTTATAAAAAATTCTCAGCTTTTCCTCAAATTCTGTTGATGATACGTGAAGAAAATATCCCGAAGAAAATATCCCAAAGAAAATGAGGTGAAACTTTAAGAAAAAATGGGAAAAAAATCTAATTTTTTTTTAAATTGCATTAACTTCATATTCCCTTCAAATAGTCTTGAATTTGACACCTGTCACATTAATCCAGGACATTTCATGTCATCAACATCATGCCTTCTGCTTCCCAGGAAACTTAAAAGAAAGTTGCAGAAACACAAGCACCTTGCAAATCTGATCCAACAAAGTGAGACAGGTTTTTAGGTGAGCACCTCAGCCTAACCAGAAACTGAGCAATGGGCTCTCTCAGAGACCTAATTAGAAACGGGATTTGCTACTGCCTGCCTGAAAGCTGGTAAGACACAGAGGCAGAGAACAGGACTGTTACATCAATTTAGTTAATGGAAACCAAGAGGAAAGCATTTTCACAAATGTATGGGAGCCCAAACAGCTTATTTTTTAATGGGAAACATAAATACTTGTGGTTTTTGCAGTAAAATAGAGGTGTTGAATTTTGAGAATTTAACAGGAAAAATGTGTGTTCCTGGTTTAAGTGTTCAGACTCCTACCCAGAAAAAAAACCTCACAGTAGATATTTATCACTCCAGCTGGATTGCGTACAATTAACAGTCTACTTTTTTTCTTTTTTTCACACAAAAAGTCAATTTTCTCCATCTATTTCTACTTAATCCAAAATTTAAATCATGATGGCTGGAAACAGCAGAGGGCCCTGCCTTCATCCCAGAGCACCTGTTTGTTTGCCAGGATTCCATTCACCAGGAAGTCACTTTCCAATATTCTGGGCCATAGCCCCTCCTCAGTATAATGAAGCAAAACTGAAGCCATTGGAGATTTACCTGATTTCTTGATATCTCAAAGTAGTAATTTTTTAATTAATTTGACTAATTTAAGGCTCAGAACTTTAGGAAAAATGGGGTTCTAACAGGCTGTGAAATAGATTTACTTTAATTTTGTACTTGCCTCTCCCTTGAGAACAGATATGCATTCACAGCTACACATACAATTTCTACATTTTTAGGGTCCTTCTCAGTGCTGGCACAGGCTCCTCAGTTACAAGACTGTTTTAGATGTGTACTGGACAAGCTGTATATATTATGATTTTTATTTTGATTTGAAATCTTTTCCTCAGGTATTTTATATATATCTTAATATTACCCAAGAACGGCCATACCAGGTCACATCAAAATTCCACTACCTCCTTATCCCTCTGTGATTGGATCAAAAAGTAGATGCTTAGTATAAAATTTAAGGACAGCAGTATTATATCCATTCCCATGATACATTTTCATTTTCCAATTTTCTGTGACTCGGAGAAGTCAACGCAACTTAGGAAATACAGATAAACAGGCATAGAGGACTTTCAGCCATTAAATTTGTTTTAATCTCTGTTTGTTCCAGGATTGGGTGACTCGCAAGGATAAAAAGAAAAATGGCTCTCTATGGCCTCTATAGAAGAAAGGGGAAGAGCTAACTTGGACATACTTCACTTATGTAAAGTAATTTCAGCCCAGTGTAGCTACACTTCCTGTCACGTTTTTAAAAGGAATATTAAATGTTACATAAAAATGTATTTCTTAGAGGGGGATGAAACTCTTCAGGCATGGCCAGCACGCACTCTGTATCTCCATAGCGTCCCAAAGCTGAGCTCCATGCGTTTAAGTAGTTTTAGGCAAGTAGGAAAGAAATACCAATAATATGTTCCATCACATTTTCACTGTTTAGTTTCTACTGCCCTGAAGTTGAAAGGACCAGGATGAAAAACTTATTTCCACAATCACTACCACTAGGTTGCTTGATAGATTAAGCTGAATTTCTTTGAATTGAATATGTGTTCTGTCCTGGTTCATGGACTAAGACTTCACAGAATTTTGATTTCTGCCTCCAGAGCTCCTCATTCAAACATGCAATTTTAATAAAATTATTTTTCTTTTTTCAGTGTCAATGCCTCCCACTGATTATAGTTCATATTCTCAGAGGTGCACAAGTTATCATGATACACACGCAAACACATTGTCTTTAGCCCCTTTTCCCTTCTTTACGCATACTTTTTTTTTCTCTCCTTCTCTCTTTCTCTTCCATACAACTCTGGGGGGACCAATTGCATCATTAACACAGCAGTGATGTCTCACACAGACAGGAAAGAGTGCAGAGTGTGAGTGTAATGTGTAATGTACACGCAAGTGTGCAGCCCCAACAAGCCTGTACTCGGCTGAACAAATGGCTTCACAGCAGGACTATCAGCCAGGAACTAAAAATTCATGTTTGGTCAGAAACAAGAAAGTTAAAAGATGTGGAACTATGCTTTTTGCATTTAATTCAGTATATTTGGATTAAGCCTAGGGCTTTAAACATGTCTCCAGTCCAGATGCCGAGAACATTAACGTATGTATTGATGTAGAATTTTGAACAACAAACCCAACAACAAACAACTGTTTCAGTTCAGGAGATTTGCCGGAATCCTTCAAGTTTTCATTTTCTTCTTCTTGCCTTGGCCCAGGAAGCACAGGGCTTGAACTCAAAGCCAAGCTTATTTTGTTCCTTGGCACAGAATTTACATGCATGCCCAAATGATAATTTTTGTTTATCAAACAGGGAAAGAACAGAGGTACTCTGAAACAGAATATATGTGCCTGAAAATTCTTAGGGATTATAGTGCCTAATACAGGGCATCTGCCAGGAACCTGTTACTATTAAAATAATTTCATAGGCCCATGTATCCAGCTGCCCACTCTCATGATTTTATCATGACAGAGACAAAAAAATTAACCTGGTTTGGACAGATGAGCCCTCAGCAGAGACAGAAACAGTATCAGTATCTTGGTTCCAGTACACCTGGCTGTGGTCCTCACCAACCTCAAATCGCTTTGGTTTTCTTCAATATAAAGAGATTTCCCTGAGTACCAGTTATCATTCCTGCGCCATGCAGATCTGTTTCCACAGCCGGATGCCCTGATGCCCACAGCTACTGCTGCTTGAAGCTGCAGTCATTCAAGCCATCTGCCAATGCAGCTCCACAGATCAGCCAAATGCCAGGATTGAAAATGTTTCTATACCTTAAAATTAGTTTCTTTGCAATTTAAATTGGATATATCAGCCTAGCGTTTGATGTCCTTAGTGACAGTTTGAAGGGCACCTCCAGAAAAGGAAACCCTGGCCATAAAACACTGGCACTTCGTGCATTGACAATAAATCTCCCCATATCTTAATTTGCAGTATGAGAAAAAATATCAAAACTTTAAGAAAGGTAATTAATTTCTACACTGATAAGAATCTCCTTTGTAAATCAGAAAAACATTTCACTCTTCCCAGGCTAAAACCATTAAGTACAGTTCTGAAAGAGCTTATCTCAAAACCCCTCTCCCCATTTCATTAGGTGCCAAGTTTTAATCAGGCTGAGTCAGGTGAAGACCAAGGGGCAAGAGAGCCCTTCACAAAGGAGACAGGTAAAAATTCATGCTTCCTGTTAGCCAGTTTGAAGTAAAGGGTGGTTGGCCTGCTTTTATCCTTCCTGTGGTAATTCAAGCATTTGCATGTCTAAGAGTGACCTCTTTCCTCCTTCACAGAGAGTGAAGACTGGACGATTTTGCTTCAGGGGATCAGGAAGACTCTTTTCCAGCTAAGCCTATATAGAACCATCAGCTCTTCCCATGTTCCTCTTGGCATCACAAATGCACAGTTAGGGCATCGGATTTCGAACTATAACAGTCCCGTCAGAGCACGTCACAGAGACATTTAACTCAATGTACCTGCAGTTGCTGCCAAACTGGAGTTCAGTGCAGCACCACAGAATCTGGAGATGGAGAGAGACCCTGCACGTAGAGCTCTGTGATACCACGCTAGTGGGAACTCGGTGAACTCACGTCCTGGAGCAACTTGGAAAACAGCTGGTGCATCATTTTAATAAACTTGCAGCTTATGTTGTCTTCCGTTGTATAAGTCTGGATCACTGACTTACTGTTCAATCAATTTCTAATGTGTTACTGGAAACTGCACTAATATTTGTCCTGGTTTGGAAGTGTAGCTACATGTTATACTGCTTGCCACTCAGCATTTTTTCTCTGAGTTCTCATCCATTTCCAGGCACTGCAGTACCCTCTTTGGTCTTGTCCAGTTTGAAAGTTAACAGAGCTTTTATTCAGTGAGTGGCAGGCTCTAGTTACCAAATGGACAGGATAAACATTTTTTAATTAAAAAATCCCAAAAAGATAAATTAAATGAATGATTCGCCTTGGCTTTGGATTGTTCCCTGAAACTCAGCGAGGACTGGACCTGTAGGTGAATTTGTATGCAGTGACACAGACATGGCATTCAGGGGAGAATCCCATTTCCAGTCTGTCCACGATGTCTGGGGGGTATGGGGGAAACTGGGCCTGCTAGGACAAGACTGATCCTGTCCAGCTGAGGCACACATGCCTTCAGGAAGGTAGGTGATATTTTTATCATAGGCTCTCTGAGAGGAGGAGTTTTAGTTTCCAGGATAGTCTCTCATGGTCTGCCTTCACCAGTTTGGTCTCTGTGGCCAGGTTAACTTATTCTTGATCCATTACTTTTACACACCTAGGGAAAAAAAAACCCTTGTACCTCATGTTCCAGGAATACTGTGTGAGAATGCAACAGCAGAGTCCTGCCTCTCCCCATCACAGTGCATAACCAGAGACAGCAGCCAGGGCACAAGTCCCAAGCAAGAGCATCTAATTATCTCATGGTTATTCATAAGCAGCACTGAAGTCAAACATATGAACTGCTCCTACGCTCACAGATATTTTGTCGTGTCTTATGGAGGGCTCATCATTCCCAAAGGCTTCCAGGACTCAGCTTCTCAGTCTACCTATCCCCTACTATGCCTGTGTTGACAACTGTTTTTTCCTTATCTGTATATTCAAAGCAGAAGCTAAGAATACAAAGGTTATTCCCTTCCAAAACCCTCTCTCCATGGACAGGTCTGCCGGTGTCTCTGATGATGAATAGCACCATGCTGGCATGCAAATTTGCTAAATGTAACCAAGGAAACAGGGTCCTTACTAATACCATACACTTCTCAGAGCATTTGCTGGAGGCAGAATAGCATCTCTGGTATCTGTATGCTGTCACTCACCTCTGGGAACGCAATGTAAAAATAATTACATATGTGTAATGAGGAATAGGAAAGAAAGGTGTTGTATGTAAATATAAGCAGACAGTTCACTCAATCAATGAACTGATTTGATCAGGAAAGCCAATGAAGCAGAATAACAGGACAGATTTAGTTTTTATTCCTAGTGGAAAACAAAGTAGATTCATAAGAAATATGCCACTGCTTAGGCCATGTAAGTAAAAATTTCTTGTTAGCAATTATCTGACCATGTGGAAAGACTTAACATGCTGTGGAGGTATGTGGAGGATCGTGGAGGTATGTGGAGGACCATGGAGGTATAACAGTAATACACTTGAACATTTAGAGAAAGATGTGAGCACCAGTGCTATCTTAAACAAAACAAAACAAACAAAAACCCAAACCAACCAAACAAAAAAAAGCCAACAAATGACAGACCAGCAAATAACACAACAACTTGAACTCCAATGCAGCCTGAATAGCAAAGGGGCTGATGAGAGGAATGGTGAGTTAATGAATAAAAGCGGAGGCTGCCCTGTTGTGCCAGTCTTCCATAATATGCCCAGGCAAGTGCTTATTGAAGGAGACTGTCTGGGACATAAACAGTGAACATGAGCTGTGGAGGAACTTGAAAAAGGGTGAAATTTAAGCCTGGATTAGGGTGATGCTCATGGCCTCTGTGGATGCAGCACACCTCTCATAAATTGCTGTTCTTCATGTTTTCCACTATGTCCATCCCAGCACCAGAGCATGCTTAGCAGTCCTCTTCCAGCCTAATTGCCTCTAGCAAAGTTGTACCAGGACAGGATGACAAAAGAAACGCATCCACCTGTGAGAAGAGCAGAATTAATTCCTTTTCGGGAAATCTGTGGTGTAGACTGATGTCAGTGTGAGCCAAGCTAACAACCTTGGAGAGCAAAGTGGCACAAGGCAAAGGCAGGCAGCCAGCCACTTGGCATGAGAGCCATGAAGGTACAGGGTCAACATGCAGTTCTGGGGTGGCAAAGGGTCTGTGGAGAGGGGACCATGCTGGAGTCAGCAACTAAAGGGGAGAGAGGAGGGCAGCTATCTGATTGCACGTTACAGATTTCTGGAGAGAGTGAGGTCTTTCAGAAGGGCTTTTAATTAGAAAAACTGATAGGTTAAAATAAACAAGCAGATAGCCCTGATACTCTTGTCTTTCCTCAATCGCTGACATTCACCTCCTGCCTCTCTGGGTTCTTCATTAGGTTCTTTAGGTTTAGAGCTCAGGATTCCACTATGCTAATCCTGAATCCAAGTGAACGTTCTACCACTTACTCAATGGACTGTAACATAAAGAATCTGAATCTGTATCTATGAATAGGATGTAAATAAGTGAAGAAAGAAACATCGTAATATCATTGGTAATGAATGGAAACATTCTAGCTGCTGCAAGTGAATTGCAAAAATTTTGGCCATTCAGTACATTTGAAGGAGAACTGCAAAACCTGGACATCCCCCCAAAGCTTCTGGAAATTCAACTGAAGTGTCCCAGAATGCTTATTGTAGAAAATGTCAGGAAAAAAATGCCTTTCTTTGGTTTCCAGTATTTCCTTTAAACGAGCAGTACCCCAAAAATACTTGTGGTATTTTCATAATTCCACTTTTACTCCCACAGATTCAAAAAAGTGCCAACATGTGAGAAAACATATAATTAAACCCTATTCCTAACCTCCAAAAAGTTTCGTATTTGGCTCATTTGCGCTTCAGGGAAAAGCTGAAGTTAAATGTTATTTTAAACATATGTTGCTTGTATATCCTTATGGCTCCTCCATGACTTTTGTAACAATCCCAACACACTTTGTACCAGCTGAACTTCTGGAATTTGGGTTTTTGCACTATTTGGACAAACATATTGCATTTTCTCAATTCATTTCCTAAATAGAGTGTCATACAGAACAAAGATACCTTTCTTACGTAGGTGGTGACGCACCTGGCGATGGCCATCAAGTTCCAACCCATGTCTCAAGCCAAACAACTGCACAAAAGTCTAACAATATATACTAATTTTATATTTAGAGGATATTGAGTGACATCCAGCACAGCCCAAAACCTATTTATGTGCAGATACCAGGTGTTTATTAAGAGATTTACAAAATCAGTTTGAGCTCCAAGTTCTGAATATTCATGACAAGACAGCCTGATGTGGCGTTACAATGTCATTCGGTGCCACCAAGACTGGGTGCAGACTGACTAAATGTGGAGCAACTGGAAAACCACTTCCATGAGACAGCACTGATGCCAGGATGAAATACAAGAAAGGTGGCATGTTGGCTAGGAAAAATACGTTAGCCATTAGTGATCTATGGGTTTAGGTTATTCTGTGACAGTATTAGAAGCACAGCTGGGAACCATTTCACATTGAGAGAAAAAAATAAATAATTCTATAAAAAATAATAACCTCAACATCATTGTCACTAAGAAAATCTTTGAAATACTAGACACTTAAGAAGATAAAAGAGACAAGAAGTATTTATTTAAGGAAAGTAAGGCAGACAATGTAATGAATAATACATGGTCTTAAGCTGTGCCAGGGGAGGTTTAGGTTGAATATTAGGAAAAAATTTTTTACAGAGAGTAATAAGAATTGGAATGGGCTGCCCAGGGAGTGGTGGATTCTCCATCCCTGGAGCTTTTTAAGGTGAGGCTGGATGTGGCACTCAGTGGCATGGTCTGGTAACCACAGCAGTGTTGGATCAAGGGTTGGGCTTGATGATCTTGGAGGTCTTTTCCAGTACAGCTGATTCTATGATTCTATGATTATATACCAGTAATGCCAAATGGGCTCTGTTATTTAGTCGTCTTCTTAATCCACCTTGGGCCACAGTACAGGAACGTCAAAGTAACAAAGGAAATGTTAGAAGTCAAAACAATGTACACAGATAAAAGCAGATACTTTTAATAAAAATATTTGTGAAATAGCATTTTGCCTTGAATGATTTTAAGAAATTTTAATGAAGCTAGGCCTCAGATTTACATTTGAGAAGACTAAAACACAAGTAGGTGATTTGCAAAGACCATATAGAAGGTTTGCACGGTAGTTGAGAAAAGAACCATTTTCTTTTTTCTCACTATCTCTAGAAAATTTAGAATTAAACTATAGTTACTACAAGACATTGTTGAAATAAGTTATATAGAACTTTTCTGTATCTATTAAGAACTTTATATGAATAGTAAGTAAGAAGATGACACTGCGTACATGTTCTTGTGCTAGCATGAACATGATTTTTATCGCATGTGTACCATAGAAATAGAAGTAGGAATTTCCCTAAGGAAAGAAATTCCAAGGAACTAACTCTATGGAATTAAGTACTTTACAGTAGTGTCCATAAATAAAAGCCATTTAATTCATTCACAAAAAACACGCAATAGGTATTCCTGCAAGTATTAATAAATACAGTAGGTACAGATGACTACACTGCAGAAGAGTGAGATTGAAAATGATCCATCATGAATCCTCTGAGTTAAAGGTAAAAGATCTCAGTTGCTCCCATTTCACCCAAATACTAATAATAAGAAGGGGAGAAAAAAAGAAAAGATTGTTATCTTATGGAAGCAAAAAAGCAATTAAGTGTGGAAATAATTTAAGCTTTGGTGATACAACATATGTTTCAACCCCAATTTAGAACCAGTACTATTCTTACTGGTAAAGAAGGTACTAAGGAAGAAATTAAAGTCTGTAATTAATGTTACAACATTACATTAACACATAAATAATTTCTCTGGCAGGTCATACAATTCGCATGCATATTTTATTAAACTGTAAGAAATAATTTTCTGAGTGACCCTGATTTTCCTGTATGCTTTGATGTTTGAAAGCCAGCAGTATAGCCTATAAGTTTAAAGAAATTTAGAAAGAATTGCAAAGTTAAAAGGTACTTTTGATGTTTGTTCTTTCTCTTCTATCACAAGGGCATTCAACACAGAAGGAGTAGAAAACATTAATGCCTATGAAATTTCCACGGCCATCATGCTCATTTAACTCTTTCTAATCACATAATATAAAAGGCTGAAAAGTATAATTCATTTAGAATGGCACTAGGAATTTCCTATCTCGTTGCCCACAAATTCTTCCCTTACTGTCCTTGCACACACTGCTAGAAGTTACTATTTGCATTGAAAATAAGTACCCTCAGCTCTCAAAGTACATGGCACTCTTTTGAGGTCAGATTCAGACAATACCTCTTTGCCCTAGAAGCATCTCTATTGTCTCTGGTCACACAAAAAAGCATTGCCAGACAACCTTCACTCCTTTGTCCAAACAGTCTCCTCATCTTCACTCCCAAGACAACACTATCCACAATCATTCTGGACTGCAACGAGGCACATCTGTATGGTGTAATGGTGGCATGGGGTGGAGAGTCACATTTTTAGTTTCTTTCTTTCAAAGAAGGTTGAAGGTTGAAATTAGCTGAAAAATGGGACCAGGCTGACTGCTATGACTATCTTCCCTTTGTCTCACTTATTACCACAATTCTTCAAGTCTTGTAGGAGCTGAGGCCGTTTTCTGGCATTTAACTAAGGTAAAAGTGCAATTTAAGCAGTAAACAAACACCGGAATTGCTGAAGTTCACATGAATTTCCCAAAGGATAGACATTCATTTTATGACTGATAAACCTGTATCCATTCAGAACATTTCAATCCAGTAGCACCAGACAGTGAAAATATTCCATGGAGTAAATGCTTTGGTAGAAATCTTTCAGTGTGGCAGTGTAAAAGCTTTATAGCAAACTATTTACTTGACTTTTTGGTGGTTGTTCTTGGAAACATCCTAAGTTTTGAGCTGAGAAGGCCCATGCAGCTAGTGAAGGAAAATATCTCTTGGAGAGATTTCAGAGAGAAATAAGTTTGCAAAAGGATTCAAAAATGCCTTAGGAAAGGCTGTAAACCTGGCTCTGCCCTGTCTCCTGAGCACAATGTTTCAAGGAGTCCCACCCATCTTGTGTATTTAAGTGCAATTTCCCATTAAAATTGAAGAATCAGAGATAAAAGTGGTCGTGGGTTCTTTCTTTCTACACTGAACTCTATCTAGCACTTAAAAACAGCAAGGAACACACCCATAGGCACTTGAAATAATCCCTACATGTGTGTCATGTGAAATATCATGAGATTGTAAAAAGCACATTTAAATCAATTAATCATAATAATAATTTCATAAAGTAGATTTCTCAGAAGTATTGATTTAAACTCCTGTTAAACTGTTAAATAAAATTACCTGGCCACCAAAGATGAGGTTTTAAGTCTCCCAGTTGTTACAACAGTCTCTGTTTGCCAGCTGTATTGTAATAACTGAAAAGTTAACATCTCTGACTTTATAATTATTAGAATTTTAATGAACAAGATGAATTAAATCTTTCAGCTTAGCTGCTTATGCTGTGAACCAGCCTGAGTTCCTGAAAGATAAGAAATATATTGTGCTTATTTGACAGCTTTTCTGTGTGGAGACAGAGGAAGGAAAAGAAGCCAGGTTTCTGTGGAATTTAAATTCATTATTAAAAAAAAGATGATAAGAGTAATTACCAATATGAGTTGCAGAATTAATTAGTGAGTTTTAGAACAGCTCCAAAATGAGAACATGTTTCTTTTACCATGTTCAGGGACACTGTGCTTTGTTAAGGGGGGGGTGTGTCTGTCTGGATGTCCCAAATATATATGTATGCATCAGAATATAATTTCCTTCTAATCACAGTGGCCCAAAAATGCAGTTGAAAGAGAGTGAAAGAACACATAATTTCTGCCAGCTTTCATTCTTTTTTTCTTGTTGCTGAAGCTTTTATCACCCTCACTGATATCTACATTTCACACAAAAAATACCGAAATCTTTTAAGTTTTCCATTTCCCTCAGAATGAAAGGGATGCTGGTATGCTGGTGCCATTTGCCAATAACACTAGCGAATTAAATGGGAGATAAGTAGGTGGTGAGGTTGGCTCATTTCCAGGCTGTAAATTCATTACCAGCATGGTAGATCTTCTAGCCAAAAGTATCAGATCTTCTGTGAACAACAAAATATAGAAGGCTATGAATATTAATATGAATCCATTTTCTTTTTTGAATTCTGCATTCTGCAAGTAAAACAGGCACAGGTGTATCATATACATACATACATGCAAACATGTGCAAAGACTGACTCTCTTCATCTACATAGAAACTGCTCAGCATGGAAATTTACAACTCTAAGTGGGGAGTTAGCAACTGCTTAGGGATTTAACCTCGTTTCCATGCAAATATTCCAATCAGTACTTCAATAAGGAGTTATTGATGAGCTAGATGTATTTGCAGGTGTTTCTGTCCAGTACTGCTCTTCTCTTCCTGCCTTGTGCTTTTCCATGTTAAACCAGGAGTGATGTTTTAAACAATAGGAAATGTAAGTCTCTACAATCACGTCTTTGAACCATGCACACTGCAATTCTTTGAGTGAAAATTACTATATTTTTATGTTGTTTCTTTCCTATCACATGTTTTTTCCCATGTGAGATTTTTAGCCTGCTAAACACTGAAAAATGCCCTCATTCCCCAGAATTGTAAAAGAGTTTTGGAAGGGTAAAATACCCTCTCTGTCAAATACCTTTTAAGTTTGAATATTTTGATTTCCTGTGTAATTTCAATTTCGCTGTGAATCAGAACTATCTACAGTAAACAGAAAGCGGAACTGAAGTTTGCTGATATTATGGTCTGCCAGGAACAGGAGGTGTTATTGCAAGTCTGAAGAATTTTATACCTCTCTGATAGCTTGTATACCATCTGAATCTTATTAAACTGCTTGTGCTTGACCTGGAGTCTGGAGCCTGAAGCCTGAGAGGGGAACCTTAATGCTAATAACAAAATAGGTTTTAATGAACCACAGCTTCAAAGAGAAACAATATCAAATTGAATGACTTCTTGGAAAGGATTTTACTATCAGCAGTGATAAACAAAATAAATTATATGACACCAAAACCAACTGTGGACTGCTACATTTGTTTGTTTCAACCTCTATTTTGACTGTCTGACTGGTCTTTGAGCTTCTTTATCCTGAAACATGTGCCCCGGCCTGATGCCAAGAGTAACATCCTTGTTCCGCTCACTGTGTGAAACACAGTAGGAGATCAGCTTTGGAGGTACCTGGCAGAGCCAACATTGTATATACAGTAAAATTATCGAAAATGTGCAGATAAATGTACAAGAGAAAACAGAGCTGCAAAGCAGAACTACAGATTTTTTTTTTTTGTCCCTTCCCCTTCTTTAAAAGACATTCAGCCACTCATCAGCTAAGGTGACAATAGAACTGTAATTTGCACTCTAATAAATGTTGGTGTAGTACTCTAATCTGCCCCAAAAGACACGAAATTATAAAAACACAACAGAGAATAATCAGGAGATTTCCTAGTTCATACCCCTTTATCAAAAATGGATCTACAATCCTTAAGCTATTTCAGACAGAATGGTTTTCTAGTATTTAAAAGACTTAATGCAAGGAAGAATGTATTTGGAAAGCTAAAGAATATCAATCAAACACCTTCTGACTAACAGATTATTAAACAATCAACTTGATTTAAAATCTTAACATTAGTCCATCCATAGTTTTGCCTCCTTTCATTCAAGAAATACTTGCTATTCATTCCCTGGAGGTTTCCTTAATTCATCCTCCAGGTGTACTTAAAGCTGACAGACCACAATTTTACCAAGCTGTTATTAGGGATGATAAAGAATGCAGATATTCTGATTTTTCAAGCTGGCTGGAGTTCTAGATGTTGAAATCAATAAAATCATAAACCAGGTTCGTTGAACTTTCAGTGAGATCAAAAGAGAAATGGTCACTGAAGTTGTCAGAGGATATCCGTGTGTGTGTCCGTACACTCTCCATGCAGGCACACAGACGTGAGTTACTGAGGGTGGGAACTGGACTGTAGGGGCATTATTTTGTGGCTGTGTGGTTCTACCTGCCATAGTGCCCCAATTTTTGGACACTGTGGGACCCGCCAGCAGCGGGAATGACTTCAGGCAATGTCTGTGCAATGTGCCATCACATCTTCAGACTATGTACAGAAGAGCAAGGAGAAAAGTCTGGCATAGAAGCTGTCAGGGATGAAATAATTTTGACTATGGAGCAATAGGCTCCTAGCATGGCAGTGTCATAAATTACCAGCTACAATGTTCTTAGACTTTTAAATGGAAAAAAAAAATCCTTTTGGACTGACAAATTCATGTAATTGATCACTTCGTTTTTTAATGACTGTAACTGTTCAAAAATACTTTTAGTGTATTCTCACCTATAGTTTACACTGCTTCTACTATAGTGGCACATCAAAATAGTAACAGACCTGATTTTTAATCACTGCTCAGTTTTGCCCTTGTATGAAGTGCAGATATAAATTATTCTGCAGCCTGACATTTTGTGGGGAAACAATATATCCCTTCCGCACCTTCTAAATATAATCAGTTCAGTTTACAAGCCCAAATACTATTGTTGCAGATTCCCTCTGCTGCAACTTCCCCCTTGCATCAGAAAAGCAAGCTGTGGTTCTGCCTCCTGCCTCCCCAGCCTCGGCAGGAGCGGATTAAGGCAGCTCCCGGGACACGGATCCGTGCTCAGCAGCAGCCGGGGAGGGCAGAGGCACCGGGAGAGGTGCCAGCCTCCCTCCCGGTGGGCTCGGCTGCCTCCCTTGGCGCGCACATCAAGGGCTCAGGAGCAGGGGAAGGCGAGATTGCATCCTGCTGGGAGAGAGAGGAAGGAGAGATCCACTGGGCAGGCTTCGTGGGGAGAGGCAGCAAAGGAGCATTTGGGAGCATCTGGTAATTTTGGTAAGTCTGGGCACCGTTTTAAACCTTGGTCCATTCCTGATCATGAGCAGTGAAAGCACAGATATGCCGATGATGGGTGAGAGGGAAGCAGAATCCTAACACAGACAGTTTTCTACTTGGTATTAAACATCCCATAATCACAACTGAATTGACAGACTGGCAACCCTGGAGTCAGAATTCAACTAGTATGTTGCAACTTTGGAGCTTTTGCTTTGCTTTCCAGACCAAAACCATATTTTTGTCAGTAAAACAAACAGATTGGACTCAGATGCATGACAGCATTATATAATTGCATTACATTCAAGCCATAGTTCATTTTCTCCATCCATTGCTGCAACTTGAATATCTAAATGTCTCAGGAGATAACATAGAAGCCATTGGATAATAAAAGTTTTAGATAACATTTCATTTTCAATGTGAGTTTTCAATTTAAAGATACAGAAATAAACTTTGTGGCCCAGAAAATGGGCAGCAGGGACTCAGCGAACTTTGACAGGCAGACTAACTCACAGTTTCAAAGTGGGCTATGGGGAACTTCTGAATATTCCTTTTCAGACACAAACTATTACAAACAACCCTAAACCACTGTCTTCTATTAGTGGCTCTCTATAACTCTCTCATTTTGCACTTCATTGAGGAAGTAAGTATTAAAAATCCTGCCTGGTAAGAGCAGTACAATCCTGATTTACATGCTATTTGTACTCTTTAATATTTATTTTTCCGAACATTATATTTTCTGAAATTTTGGTCTGAGTGCCAGTTTTCCCTCCCAGTGAAGTTGGAGTGCCCTGGAGTGTTTAGGAGAAGTGTGCAACAGCAGTGCACGCTGGCGCTGGGCTGTACAGAGCCAGCTGAGACAACCTTCTGCCATTTGTGGGCTTTCATTGAATTATGTGACCACCCACAGGGTGGTGAGATGCTTTTGAGCAAGAAAGAGCACCTCTCCCTGCTATACAGCTTTACATTTGGCTTTCCTGTGTAATTACAATTTACCTGGGAATCAAAACCTTCATCAGAAAACAGAAGGGAGTTTCTGATCTGTTATACTGTGCCAGGAACCAGGGCTCTTCTTACAAGTCTGAAGAGAGTTGTACTTCGGCAACTTCACAAATGAATCTTGTTAAATTGCTTGTGACCAAGTGGAGAACTAAGGTTGATTTTCGTGCAAAGCCTCCAACATTATCCCTAAGACAGTCTCTTCAGCAGCAAGCAGAGTGGCTCTCTTGTGGTACACAGCGATGGGGCTATCACTAAGGCCTTCAAAATGCCTTCTTT
Organism: Pseudotriccus pelzelni; assembly: GCA_035584735.1. Lineage (NCBI taxonomy): Eukaryota > Metazoa > Chordata > Aves > Passeriformes > Tyrannidae > Pseudotriccus > Pseudotriccus pelzelni. Next base: position 21,364,538 of record JAWMRA010000078.1, read on the forward strand.
ACTAAACAGTTCCTGCAAACATTCACCTTAGCTATAGCACAGCAGGGAAACACTTAGCCCAGGAGCCTTAATTTTTCACTGTTAGCTGAAAAGCACCCAGTGAAGTTTGCCTCAGCATTTAGTATTTTAGCACGTCGTAGGTGAGACATCTTGCTCTAATCTCGGAGCTTCATTATTTATTAAACCAGGAGAGGAACAAAGCTCCTTCTGGCTCACTTCCCTGCTTCCCACCTTAGCTGGGGGGCAACTTACCTTCCTGCTCCTACTGCTCCACAAACCTGGTAAAAACATCCCTTAGACCCTACAGCTCAGATCTGATTCATTTCTACAGCAATCTGCCCTTCGGGAGCAAGGTATCTGCTATCTCTCATTTCTGTGGAAGCAGCAGCACAGTGATCTCCCAGTGCTGCCGACCCCAACAGTCTCTTTGAGACAGCTGAAAAAAATGCATACCCTTCTTTCTTTCTTCTTCTGCAATGCATGCTGCCTTTCAGATTCCTCTTTTCCTACAGAAGCACAATTCAGCCAGAACCCAGTTTCCCATAATACTTTCCAGTGCCAAAGGACTGATGCCAATTCACCTATTCCTAGTAAATAATTTCCCCCTGACAGTTTACCAGGCATGTTTCCCTCTAAAAACCTCCAGCCACCCAGATGTGCAAATTTTACACGGGGAGATTTTGATGGGCTAAGAAGAAAGAGATAAAGATGAAAGGTTCCCTATTCTGCAGGTATCTGGCCCTTTCCTTCGTGAAAAGGTGTGTCTGCAAGGAATCCAGCAGCAGACCTTACATCCAAAACATGCCATCATATTTTTCCCGTTCCAATTCTGGGCAAGTCACTCCATATCTCTACCTTAAGATTATTACTTTTTCTTGCCCCAGCTTTGTGGTAGTGTTGCATTACAGCACCGATGCTGCAATACAGGAGCAAGCTTCCAGTGAAGCTTCGTGAGGTTAAAAGATAAATAAGTGTGGCAATATTAACCAGGATATCTTTTACATAGAAGTAATAAATGAGTTAAAAATCAATAATACTGAGCTACATATTTAGTCCTTTTTCCCTGATGATCTGGAATGTATCTAGGATTTAAATGAAATCCAGATGAATCAGAGTTTCTCTTCTTGTTTCAAGGTGGACAGATGTTGATGAACAACTAACCTGGGTGTCTTTGCACAAAGGTGTGCCAAAAAATCATGTTACAATACGGATTGAAGGACACAAAATGAATAGGTTTTTTTCTTGGAATCATTTCTGAACTCATCTGTCCACAATGAAGTACCATGAAAGTAATGAATAATAAAGAAATTTATTTTTTGTTGTTGTTGTTTTGTTTTGTTTAATTATGTCTGCATTAATTTTAGCATCTGAAAATCTATTACTAGCATAACATGCATTCTCACAGCAACATGTCTTTGTTGTGTGTTACTCAGTTGAAAATGAATTACAAGAGTCTTGTATTAATTAACAAAACCAACTATTTCATCAGCTTCACAGATGTTATAACACACAAAGTACACTTAACACCATTGCAGAATGGCAATATATATCTGGTTTTCACTTAAAAATGTATATCGAGCCTTTTCTATCTTTGGGGCATATCAAAGATATCTCACTTGTCCAGTTTTGATTAGAACCAGAAATAATACTACATGACATCAAAAGAAGGCAGGAAGGTGCAGAGACTGAGAATGTCCAGCACAGATGTGTCAGTGTTTCAGCAATGCCTCTTGCTTTTAAAAAGGGATGGTTAGATCTATATGCAGATGACATCTCTTGCTAATTAATTGGCAGTTTGGTGAGAGTCACAATATATGTGAGATACGGTTTAGGCAAACCAAAATCGTCTGGTTGTCTAATTATCGCTGAATTATTAGAATAAGTTAAGAAATTGTACAAATCACCTCTGATAAAGACCATACGTTTGGAAGCCCACACTAGACCTTTGCAATGCCATCAAATGTATTGTAAAAAACCAGTATGTTTCCTCTGCTGCTCCAAACTGTTTTACCTCTAGCTCTGGGTGAACCTGGGATGATGAAAAAATAAAAACACTTTTTCTTTCTCATTTAGAAAAATGTAATGTCCTCCAACCTGGACTAAAATGAAAAATTTGGCCTTGAAATTTAAATACAAACATGGGAATGGGTGTGGCTTTGGCCCAAGGCTTATTTTCAGATATTGCTCATGGTATTTAGATAACAGAAGTCTGTAAAGAAATGGAATGTTCAAAATTAATTTATCTACAAATTATTCACCTGGAGTCCTAATAACTGTGCTTTATTAAATCATGTGCCATAGTGTGGTGATTTTTAAGCAGAATTGTAAGGTTTTGAAACATTTTTTAGTATTATTTTAAATATCTATTTTTATATGTGCCTGTGTTTCAAAAATTATACATTTCTTGGAAAAAAGTGTCATTATAGGTGTCCCACAAATCAGATCCACCAGAATTACTACACATGATGTGACACCTCTGCCTTTCTGTACCATATCACCCACAACAGCTTTTACTGGAAAGAAAATTTCAAGGTTTTCCAAATGTTCCCTATTGGTTTCTGTTAACTGACAAAACTATTGTTGTTGTTAACTTTAGGGTTACATATTAGATCATAAGCAGTCTTGTGAATGACAGTAGGTATCTCTTAAAACATGCAAATTTTGTAGATGGTGGGTTGCCTCTGATAAACTCTTTTTTAACCTGTTCTGAAAGTGAAGTAACTTCCAAATGCCCTTGTGTGTGAAAAGTTTCCACTTTTCATTTTATGTTTCTTTTTTATTATTGGTTATATGAAGAAATTTGTAGGGGATGGAACCATAAAGGTGCATTTCAAAATGCATTTAAAAATGCTCGAGTCCAAACAATATCTAGAATGAGATCTGACACCTTGTGCTTATTTAGCTCAGCCTGCAGTGCCTCTGCAATGCAAAATTCTCTCAGTAGAAAAAGTCTGCAGCAATGCCATGACACAGAAGGAGAGTTACAGGTGATGTTTTGGCTTTGTCCATGAACCCACTTCTACCATAATCAGAATCAAAATTAAAAAGATCTATTTGGATATCTTGCCTATCCTCACTTTGTAGGGCTATCACCCAGTTCTTGTTTTGCCCTTTACACCTGGACAAGGTGACTCAGAGAATTTATGACTCCATAAATTTCTGTTTTGCAGATGCTGGAGACATCTGTATCTGGTGTTTGTATAACCTCGCCGTGATCAAGCTTTATTCCTCCTTGCTGGGATATTCTGACTCTTAAATTAACACACTTCCATTTAGATGTCATCTCAAGGGCACCGCAGTCTTCACGTCAGTTTCTACATCAGATTTTCAATCCCTTCTCTTGGCAATTGCATAAGAGGAATATGAATGCTACTGGATCAGACCTAGGGCCTCCCTAACCCAAAGACACTATTTCGATGCTGCCAGGATCAAAAGCTTCAAATAAAGATTCAAGAATGGGAGATTTACAAAACAGCTTATCTCTCATTTAAAGTCTGCAGAAAACAGCTGGTCAAAATCTTTGAACACAGGACATACAACTTCCCAGGCTCAACTAAATTCAATGGCTGATGAGTACTTTTAAATGTGACATTGAATAGACTCATAGTATCTGTCCTCTACAGTTGTGATTTTTCTTTTTATTCCTGTAAATATTTTCTTGTTTAGTATTTTTCAGCTACACATAGCAGCACATATTTCCATTGCTTGTTAAGGCAAGATATTTCCTTTAAAGCCTTTACGTTTCCTGTATTTCTTCATTATTCAGTATATCTGCTCTTGTGCTTTGGGAAGTTAATATAAATTCTGCTTGTCAATTGCTTTGGAGTCTTTTTATGCATAGTTACTCTAGTTGTTATGGTCAGTTGAATTAGTCATTACTAAATAATGTTCTTTTCATTAGTAATTTCTACATTTTATTTTTTGTTTTTACATTTAATTGTTTCTGTGGGACCTTCTATCTTTCTAATAACTTTCTAATAACTCTTGTTTTCCTACATATAATACCTTTTCATCACCTGTCTACCTCTGTCTCTTTGGATTTTTTTCTGATCAGAAATTAGTATAACTGCTGCAGGAAGGCCTTTTTCAAAACACAGAAACTTCTAATGATGTCTTAGCACAAACTCCAAGTATTCTTTTAAAATATGATGCTACAATGAATTAGGGCCCAACCTGATGCACGAAACATATAAAAATATTCCTTTCAGCCTGTGTGATCTTGCTGTTGGCCACATGGAACTATCTGCCATAGTACTGCCAACTTAGATATGTTGTGAGTTTCCCAGAGTCTTCCATAATCCTGCCAAGTTAAGCAATTTTCTGCATATGAAAATTGTCTAAGGTTTATATATTTACATCTTTTCAGTGATTTATAACTATGTCCTCCAATTTATTTGTTCATTATAGAAGCCTCATGCAAAAAATTTGATTTCAACCATCATAAAAGAAAACTCCTGCATGCACCTGGAGAAGGACAATTCCATAAGCCAGTACAGACTGAGGTCTGGAAGACAGCTTTGCAGAAAAGGACTTAGATGTCCTGGTAGACACCAGGTTGAGCATAAGCCACCAAGCACCCCTGCAGCAAAGAAGACTAAACCTGGGCTGTGTTAGAAGAATTAGAACCAGGACATCAAAGGAAGTGATTACCTCCCAGTGTTCAGCACTGACGAGACCGCATCTGGAATAGCGTGTCCAGTTTTGGGCTACCCAGTACAAAAAAGATATTGGCAAACTGGAACAAGTCTAGTGGATGGTCACCTGTACAGAGGACTAGAGTTCCAGGTGCAAAAAAAGAGCCTGATAGTGCAAGGTTTTGTTCTTTGTTGAAAAGAGCTGGTTAAAGGAGATTATACTGCTGTTTTCAGCAGAAGGGGGTGGAGCGCATAGAACACATAGACATGTTTTTCCCAGGGAAAAGATGCAATGGACAAAATTGCAGTAAAAGAAATTGTTATTAACTAGGAAGCGTCAGCTGATGCTACATGACACTACAGGGACTGATAGGTTCTTTTACGGATCCTTGGTAAAATGAGGATGGCCACAGTTTTGTATTTTACTTAGAGCCTTATTATTATGTAGAGCCTTTAGCAATCAGCATAGCTCATCATTACACAGAAGTTCTAGCAATTATCATGGTTTTTCTGCTGCCTAACATTTCGGTTACCTGGACTTTTCAGTCATGTGGGCCCTCTGTAAATCAGGTCAAACTCAATAATCAGCACAGGTTACAATAATCACAATCTAGACTCTAACTTTAAGAAGTACTTGTCTACTCAGAGACCTCAGAGGAAGAAGGATGGAGGCGATGTTTTGGTCCTCCAGTTCATAGTGAGGGTGCTCTCCCTTCCCCCTCCATCCTGGTTTGACCATCCCCTGTATCTCAGCAGGGAACATGAAGGCTTTAGCAGTCCAGCTGCTGTTGGATCCACTTCAAAAACTTTTTGGATAAGCTTGTATATTTATGCTTCTTAGTTTGGGACTTTATCTTTTACCATAAATTAGTGGATTATGAAGAGTCTGCCACAGATGTTGCAGTAAACAGCAAGATGCAGGTGGTAATTGCTCCTCAATGATCTTTAACTCTTCTTTTCCATTGTCTCCTGACTGCTAGTTGCTCCTGCTTTGATGTAGTGGCAATGCTCCCATCATGCATCAGGCTTCAGAATGAGCAATCTGTTAGAGAAAATGTGGGCAAGGTCTCAGTGAACAGTCACGGGAGGCATTCCTGACCACCAGTGAATCACAGATTTTGCTATCCAGAATATCTCACATGCTGTTGCGTTTCCCTGTCACCATGTGCTGGCAACAAACCTGCATCAAGTGTCAAGCATGGGGGGTATAAAGAGGGGAAGAAAAATCACTGTGAACAGTAACTTGCCTAGAGATGGTGTTGGATCTCCCTTCTTAGAGCTGTTCAACAGTCCACTCTAATTTCATTATTGTCTTTTGAAGGGTTGGATAAGAAGTCCCTTCCAACTGAGATTATTCCAAGATTTTCATGCTTTAAGTAAATTTTTAGTTTAATTTTAATGAATATTTAATTTCAAAGTTATATAAGCTAAAAAGTTCCTTTTGCCCTCACCCAGCTTCACAAAATCAATACGTCAACATGCAAGAAGATGGTGGTTTTCAATTTTTTTTTTTTTCTGCTGATAAGGAAAGCAGAAAAAATTATTTGACAGCTTTGATAAAAGTTCACAGTCTTCCTGTCTTTGATAAAAAATATTTCCTGTTACTAGTTTACTCCTGAGAAACTTGTTTGCATCTTTCTTATTCTCCAGAATAAAACATTGTCTCTCATCACTTAGGTTTCTTTCTATGGACTGATGTTCCATCTACTGAAGCCATTTGAGTAACCAGCACCGCAATTTTTTCATGGAAGGAGTCAACTTTTTTCCTCTTGCTTTTTTTTTTTTGTTCATGGAGGTGTATGTCTTCTGCTACGTTGACATATTCTGCTAAGAGCACTTCAAGCCTATTCTGTAAACTTGCATTTGCCCACTTTTTATTGTAGAATATTTTTAATTTAATATTTTTAATGATTTATTCTTTTTCCCTTATTCCCTCAGGCTACTTTTCAAAGTCGGTCTAATGCATACATAGCACATGTTTGTGTTCTTTTAATTTGGTTTTGGTTTTATGTAGGAATATGCATGTCCTAGAGTGAGTTGCTATTCCCAGTACAATGCTGCAAAATTTCGTAAAATTCCATTCCGGTTTTGGTGGTGTTCTCTTTTTTTGGTTTTTTCTGGGGGTTGGTTTTTTTTCTTTGATATTAATGCTCTTTCTATATCTGGCACTGAACTTTTAAAAATTTATCCTCTCTCCTTGAACAACTGTACCTTAAATATTCTCTCTTCATCTCTCTTGTACCACATTGATTCTTGACGGTTGTTCTTACCATTCGTACCCATTTGCTGTCCAGAGTCAGAAGTAACTGTGTCACCTTGAATCTGGTGCAATCATTCCCCTCACCATTCTAGGCCAAAATGGTTCCTCACATTGCATTTTCCTGCTACGTCTCTGACAACAAAAGGAAACAAAACCTTGTCCCAGAAAAAGGATGACTCTCTACCAATTGCCAAGGGAACACTCTGCAAAGACACAAGCAAGAACACAAAGTTGCATCACCTCTGTGATGTCTGTCATCCAATCACTTCTCCATCCATATTTCTTCATTCTGGAAGCTGAGCTGTTATCGCAATTTTCTCAGAGTTCCCAGAAGATCAAGGCTGTAGCGTTTGCCAGGGTACCTGGTGTTGGTGGTATGTGACATGTAGAAGTTATAGCTTTTTTATCATTGACTGAACCTTTGAATCACAAGAAGTCAATCTCCATGAAATAGAAAGAGCAACTGCTTTTGGTCTCAGGTTATCTACAGACCATTTATAAATAAATCCATTTCTTAAGATCTTGTGAAGGTTTTATTTTCATCATTTGCCTTTTTCCTTCCTCTAATTATGTTTAATTATCATTTGATTAATTTGAAGACTTCTTTTTTCAAATCTAAATAGCTGTATCATTTGGTCTATGAAAGACACTGGATCTGTCTATGAAACCCACACAGGTATAACAGTTTTCAGCTACTCATGTAGCTGAAAAACATTCATAATTAGCTGGTGACAGTTCAAGATTAAAAAATTCACATCCAGAATGGACTTTGTTCTAAATTTAGATGGTTTCAAACAGGATTTATGATCTGATGTGTTTGAGGGAAAGGGTTTCTTATATAGAGGGCTTATCAAATTCAGCAGTTGCACATGATTCTTTTTTTTTCTTCAAAGTAAAGTCTGCCAGCAAACAATTAATCATAATCGATTTGTTTGGAAAAATCACCTTCATTCTCTTCCACAGACAGATTATTTAGATTGTTCCAGAAAGAAATATTTTTGCTAACTGCAACTATTCAACTAACAGGATTGCAAGTACTTTAACAGAAGACTTAACTTAATGTGGAATCTTTTCTAACTCTTCTTCAGAAAAATTGGTTTCATCCAAAACTAGCAGCAATTAATGACTTTCAATTGTGAAGCTCAAGTTGCATTCCTTACCCCTTTTATTCCAATCTCTTTATGTGTAATCCTTGGCTTCAAGAAAATGTGCATCACTTAGGAAACAAAATGCTGTTTAAATACATGAAATGGTCAAAAATTAATGTTAACTTCAATGTTCAAAACAGGACAAATAATTTCATTTCTTCTTTAGACTGTATCTCATATTTGGCATCATATCAGTGCTTTTTAAAAGAATAAATGTTACAGTCAAAATATCTTCTCACTGGAGAAAAATGTTGCCTCGGAAAAATCTCAAAGAGGATAAAAAAGGTCATTTACTGGTGTAAATATCCATAAGAGATAATTTTTGTTCTTTTAGTTGGAGCATTAATACTAGTTTTCAGAAATAAAATACACACTTTTCATGAAGCATGTGCTTCAGTTCACTGAGAGGAGTGTGGTAATGCTGAAACCCCATGTTAGTCCTGAGTGATGGTGTTTGAATAGAGGAAAAGACATCATCTGTCAAAGTCAAGTCTATCATGCCTTTCACTATATTTTATAGCTGGCTTGTATTCAAAAATAATCCAAAACATGCATGAAGTAAAACTAGGAGCCAGCATCTTGAAATATGACCTATTTCCAGGAAATGTTTTAGAATATAATTTTCAGTTATCCCACGTCAATGACTGATTGCTTGCTATTGCCTATGTGACTAATGATAAGCATGATGAGTTGGCACTAGATTTCACACCACTTACAGCTTGTATTGCTTGTTTTGTCACTCAGAAGTATCTCTGCTTATTGTATCACTCACACAATAATTTATTTGCAGCACATAATAGCAGGGTTAAAAGCAGACATTCCAGATAATTATTCTTTTTAGTGATAAGTCAAGGATATTTTACTTGATCCAAAATAAAGAATTTCCAGAAATGATATATATGTGACCTGACCTGGAGCATACCAAGTCAGACAGCTGAATGATGCAAAGCAGACAATGAAGCCTACACATGCATTTGGAAAGAAAAAGCTACACTAAGAAATAATGAAAGGCAAAAATGTTTAAGATTTTGGTTTCCATTCCTTAATTTGCTGCACTGTTCTCCCCAGTTAATGTAAGAGAAAATATATTTAAATGAACTTTTCAAGGGATCGTGCATCACAAGGTCCACTTGACTCTGGGTATAACCATCTATATATTTATATCTTATTTATATATATTCATATCTTGCCTTGATAGTGCTCATATTTAAGGCAATTGTTACTTAAATGCTGTTTAAGTATTAATAGAAGTGTCATATGTAAGGTCTATCACAACTATGGTATAGGGACACCAGTTGGGGCACTATACTTGAACAAAACAAAAACAGGCAAATAAGAAACAGAAGAAAAAAGAATAAGATCTTTAGAAAGCATGACTTTTGTGGGTTGATTAAAAGAACTTTGATTTATTAGTCTAAGACGTAGAGATCTGTGAGGGCCATGAGAACAGTTTTCCGAGAACACAACTGTTCTCTGAGTGCAGAAGGGGCAGGAACAAAACAAATTTGTTTACTTTGCTGTAAAAAAGATAAAAGATGGAGGCAATGAAAACTTTCTAAATTACAAAAGCAGGCAATCATTGCAAAAGAAAAACAAACAGGAGGTGAGGATAACTTCTTTCAGGAGGTTCCTTAAGAGAGAATTTAAAAAGCCACAAGTTATTCAGGGATAAACCCTAAATATCTTGACTCTGTGCAGCTGGCTAGAGTAGGTCATCTCGGTTAATGGTGTTAAAAGCTAACATTGTGTTTGAGTATGGCCAGTGAGGAGAGAAAAGCGAAAAGCACAAGCACTGAGGCAGACAGTGCATTCACTGGAGGTGTCCAGAAGGACCATCACTGTCAGCCTAATTCACATAAACAAGGCAAAGGCAGCTGTACCTGACCAGACCTGAAAACTGCCTTCCACCGTGTCCTTCCTCCAGACACAGCCAGAGACACATAAGAGCTGGACAAGCTGGTTGTTCTGCGGGGCACTGGCAGGCCTGACTTACCCACCCCAGCATCCAGGGGCCCCCCACCCTACCCACTGCCCAGAATGCCCTTTAGCCCCCCCAGGACCACCTTGCCTCAGTGAATCCACTTCAGGGCTGGTCTCCAGCTCCCACAGCCCTGCCCTGCCCAGCCATAAGTCCCCCACCCATGGGAGCCCTGGTCTACACATCCACAAGCACGCAGTGGCGGCGCTACCCCAGACCACTTTTTCATTTTTCAAGGCCTTTTTCTGACCAGTTAGAAAGCCACAGAGCTGGGAACAAAGAACAGAGGTTGTACTTGGAGGGGATGAGACCTCTGGGAGGCAGCGGCTACATATTTGTAAGTTATGATTGATTACAGGCTAAACATGAGGACTCTCTACAGTGCGGCATCCAAAGTACTCTTTGAGCCCTGGATAAAGAATAAAGAAGAGCTGGGAGCAAGGAAAACATTCAGCCTTTGTGGGCAACTCTGGCAAGATCAGTTCTGGAATATCAAGTTCATTTCTGGTATCTACATTAGAAAAGGGGTGTTGAAACTTGGAGATGTTGCAAAGAGAGGCCACAAAAATAACTTGAGACTTAAAACAAATACCTTTCTGAGAATGTTTTAAAGATGGTCATCTCTTCAGCTTGTCAAAAGAAAGATGCAGAAGTTACCTGACACTATTCTTTAAGCACTTACCAGATGTTAATAATGTGCTCCTTAGTCTACCAAAGAAAAATGGATCAAAGACCTATGGTTGGAACAGAACTAGGAAGAGGAAACATATCTTAGAAGCTATGGGAGACTACTCCTTGGAAAAAGTTGCCAAGAAAAATGAAGGATTCTCCATTTCTTGGTGTCTGAGAATCAAAACAGAAAGCCTTTCTATAAAATAAACCCAGGTAAAATAAACCCAAATAAACATACTAAAGTTCTAAATGGGTAAAATTCTCCATCTGAATTATAGAGACTTTCAAAATATGATGTATTTGACCTTCATTTGTGCATTTCTCTTAGGCAAAAATCCACAAATAATATTTTTCAATTCTTTTATTTGCACTTCAACTGCAAAAAAATCTGGATTAGATTTAAAGACATGATAGAAAGAGCAACTAAAGGAACAAAGCAATATGCTAAATCTATGTGTTAAATGTTCCTATACACGGACTGCAACTAGTTAACAAAAGCAAATTTCCTATATCTTTGGTTCACATCAAACAACCAACTTCTTAGCTTATGAAAAAGTGGCAAGTCTTACCATATATAATTTTTAATTCTGAACCCCCTTAATTGGCACCTGTGTAGAAAAGAAATCTCTACAGATATATCAGGCAGACATATCTGATAGTGTCTTCCACTCTGGCCGTGTTTCCCCTAGAGCAGCTATAGCCAGTCCAGATGGAGAGCTGGAGGCTCTTCCCTTTTTCGATTGAGCAACCTTTCTCTCCCTTTGATACAGCTTGTCAAACCACGAGGAATGCAACAGCAGCCTTCTCAGAAATGTGTCACTAGGAGACGCCTAGAGTCAACACAAAAAGCTCAGCCACACGTTCCACTCACTAGCTATAAGAATTCCACTATTTCTACAGGCAGCTGAGAAAAACTGGCAGTTTCTGAATTTAGTTTACCTTCTCATGGTCTTTTGACTACCAAGTGTACAGGATGGTGTAGGTGGTCAGCGAAGTGAATAGTGTAGGGATACTGGGCTAGGTCAGGCAGCCCATATCAGACCCCTCCACAGCATCAGCAGTACTACCCTGCCCTCTGATTTTGACCCAAAGAATATGTGCAGACATTTCTCTGCTCTCACATTGGAGCTCTGTGCAGAAAAAGAGCCACTTTATATGAAGAAAAAAATTCCCTCCTCTTCCCTACGTACTTTTTCCAGACATCCTGCACCCATCCATGAGATTGGCATCTTTCCAACCACATCCTGGCCATAGGATTCCAAACTTTCCAAAATCTCCAATGGAACAGAGGTGTAATAATAAACATTGGCAGCATTTGCAGTAGTTTTTTTCTGAGAAGAATAGAAGATAGCCCTCAGAACCATAAGGGCTTTTTGGTTGTCTTGAAAGCACATGCAAACAAAAATAGAATAATGGCACAGTTACACTGTATATCAGTTTTTCTGCAGGCTTCTTATGAACTGGACATAAATAGCAGCGAAGGGTGCTATTTAATGCATACAAAGCATTGTCATATGAGTGCTCAGGTTAAGAAAATAATGCAATGTTTCTTTTATTAAATTATAACATATTTATCTTATATTCCATTCTGAGGAAAATGTCAATGTTTACATTAATATTGTTTAATTGTAATATAATCCCTATTTGTCAAAAAAATTAATTCATTTTTTGTCTCTGCTGTGTATAGGTACCAAAGTATAAATACCTTTAAAGATGCAGTCGAGAAGTAACAATAACAAGTAACACTTGTAACAGTAACAATAACAATAACACTGTCTACATTTCCAAGATGTTTGTTTGATAAAGGGCATATAAACTGACAGTCTCAAATGCTTTCAGAGAAGAAGTGGACTCATTAGTGCAAAAGCATTGCTGAAAACTTTACCGAGGTGTTTTGTCTTTTTTTCCCCATATTCTTATCCTGAACATTACTTGTTCATTGAATAAAAGCATTTACAATTTAAAAGTTAAGGTTTTAATTATGGCAGGCATTCTTCCAAAATTTAAAAAACATAAACACCTGAGGACCATGGGAAGTCTGGTGATGTCATTACTTTTTAAAAAATATTCATAACAGTGATGCAAACCTAAAATGTGCATGTTTCATGTATGAATGAAGACCAGTTCAGAGGATCCCAATACAGCTATTAATTTCAGGAGTTTTCCCATTACTGTTTCAATCCTGAGGAGTCCCTGGCAACCCTGTTATGTCTAAGCTTCAGTAAGTGCTAATCATGCAGTTATTTTTACCCCCAGCTGGGTTTATTCTTACCAATATTTTTAGTAACATTTTTTAGTCCAACATGACTTTTTTCCCTAAGGTGATTTTACTGAAAAAGAGCATAAAGCAGCAGAACTGTAGCTTTGCACACCAGAGGCCACCTTTCATCCATCCCCTCCCTCCCATACACAAAGAGCAGTATAGACAGGTGTTGAAATTACCCAAACACAAACCTAGTGGATTCTGTGGGCTACAATCATTCTTAAAAACACTGTTTTGCCCTCTTGCCTGGGAAGCCCCGTGACGGTGCTTGAGAGCTCTGGATCATCACATCTTCAAATTAAGAGAGCACCCAAGAAGAGAATAGCAGTAGGAATAAATGTAGCAGTTCCAATTTCTAGCCGAGGGTTAAATTCTTTACTGGTATAACTCCATTAGCTGTTCCTTCATAAAAATCAAGACAGCTACATGAATTGCAGTAAAAGTGATGTCCACTGTGAGATGATAAATAAGTTACCAAATAAATTTTTAATTACCAAATTGTTTGCTGCAAGATTTGTTCTTGCACAGCAGCACAACACCCAGTCAGTACACAACACATATGTTAAAATCCTTAGCAATATTAGAATTCAAAATTGTTTGTGTCAGTTTTGTTTTGGGTGGCAACAAATTATGACTTCACTCAGCGAGAAAACATTTCCTGCTGCTATCTCTTAAAGACTGCCTGTAGTGTTCAACTATCAACTGCTGCATCACACAGACTAAAAGGTGACCAATGGAATGTGCAAAGAGAGATTAGAATGAATTTTTGACTTGTCCTTTCATTTTATAAACTCAAGTCTCTGCAGATGCAAGTTTGTCATTTGTTATGTGGTTTTTTTCAAAGGCAGTTTTGTCTTATCTGATGCTGAAACTCTTCCATGAAGCTTTGAACACTGAGGCATAAGAAAGAGAAATCAGTTGGAAATTTGTTCATGTCTATCCCTGTGCTTGACATTTCTCCACTGATAAGGTACAGCTAAATATTGACTTTTTAGTTAAGTTCAGATTAGCTGTCTGGTCCATGAGCATTGATTGTAAAACCATTATCTTTTCCTCATTTAGGGGCCCCAGTGCTTTAACAGAAGAAAAAAAAAAAGACAGAAAGAGGAAAAAAAAGGAAGACATAAGACAGAAAATGAAATTGAATGAAAAACTGTGTGTAATTGTCTGTGAAGGCGTCATTAAATTCTTCTAGGAAAAAATACAAATGGTCTTGATGTTTACTTTTAAAAAACTCCTTTTTCATTCTAGTAATTTTTGACCCATTTGAGGAAAATGTCAAACCAGGATTGCCACCAGGACACAAAACTGGGAAAGATATAAAAGATTCTTCTACCATTAATTAACTGAATGCAAAACCTGGCATTAATTAAGCACTATTAAAGGTACAGCTCTATAGGGGCACAGTGGTACTGAGAATTCCATTCCATTATCCCAGCACCCTGTCCCAGTCCAGTAGAATACTTTGGGTATGTCAAAAAAAGAGAAGCGAGCAGGATGATGTCACTATTTTAATTTTTTAACAGCCTTTGATCAAATCCCTCCCAGGAGCCTGTAGAGGAAACTGAGATCACGCAGTACAAGGCAAAGTATGCTTATAGATAAGAAATTGTCTAGGAGGAAAAATCAAATTGGATGAACAAGTAGAAAAATTTCAGTTTGGCAAAAGTTGACCAGTGTGGACCTCTGTGATTCTGCTCCAGAGAGGTGGCAGAGAGGGGACACAGCAAAAGAGTTCACTACTTCAGCTGCCAAGGGATATCTCTTTGGATTTTGCAGCCAGCTGGAAGAGATTAGGGTTGCACACACATGGATTTATGCTGAAGAAGCTGTTGCACACTTCACACCATTCAGTTACTCCCATCTAATTTCCAAGTGTAGAGAAATATTTAACTTCACTGGGACTGAAGCTGGAACAACATGGGTCCCTGGCTGCCCTGAGCAGGTGAGATGCCTGCTACCCTCAGGTGCCAGGAGGAGGAGAGGAAAGGGGTGATGGAGACAGGTCTGGATCAGTGAGGCAGTTAGCATTAATGTTGACAAAATCTGTGTCTTTTTCTCCAAGACAATAATCAGACCTGATCTGGGCTAATAGTGTCAGCTAATTAGAATATGCATACTGGCTTTTGTAACTTGAACTCTGATGGGCACTGCAGAGGAGGAGTTAAGTTTAAAATTTCTAGTCAGCATATGGTATCTCTGTGTGACCTTAAACCACCAAAGGAGATTGTGGTAGGGGAAAAGAAGCTGTCCTCAGTAGAGCAGAACCAGCTGACTGCTGGATCAAATGTAAAGGGAAAAAAGCTTATCTGACACTCAGTAGACACAGTAGATTTAACAAGAAGTTTAGGGGTCCATTCTGCTGTGACCTATACCAGCACTGCCCAGTTTGGAATCAGGAATTCCATGTGTTGTCCTATGTTCCCCTTCTTCATTGTGCCTGGGTACACAGTTCACATTTCAAATCCTATGTGTGAGTACATTGTAACAATGACACATTAGTTGTAGGAATACAACGAAATTAAATACTTTACATGGGTTCTTTACAATTTCAATTAGTACCACCTGCTAAAAGAGGACTCATCTAGATGTCTGATTTTCTCTTGGGTATTTTGATTCAGAGCAGTAAAGGGAAGGGAAGCTCAGAATTACAATGTTATAGGCTTCATTGCATCATTTGGTACAGCAGTACCTTCATATTTCCACCTTAAGCATTAGGAAAAGTCTGTCATGGGAATATATAGCTTGGATATGGCACAGCGAGTGTTGTCATAAATATCTCATGTGACAAACAAAATGAAAATACAAAAACCAAGTGTCTGTATTTGCATTTTATTTAAGGACTCTGTTCCTTAGATTTTCTTAATTGCCAGCACATCACATCTTCCACAGAAAGAGCTTGTAATATTTCAGTTTTAATGACTGCCTTTCCTATTCCTGTAGCATGAAGCATGAACATCAGCAAAAATTCCCAAAACTTGAAAAATAACTGATTACCTAAAATCCTTTCTTCTCTTTAAAACCAAATATCACACCTATGCCAAGTTTCATATTGATGCATATGGAAATCTAAATTATAAATCCTCAGAAATATATTCACAACTGCAATGCTGATAGGCTCTTAATTTGCGCCTACAGTCCCAGAAATGAATGCTGTGATCTCAATATATACCACAGGTCCAGCTGGATTTGGGTTAAATCAACCTATGGGTGGGAAACCTCAATGGAGTTTTCGGAAGTAGTATTAACAATTTAGAGTGTATTTACCCTGCAAATTTTGCTAGGGTTGCAGTACAGTTCACTGCTTTCAGAAAGCAGGAGTAACATTTGAGCATTGCTCTTGAAAAAGGATGCAGGACTGTCAGCCTCTAACTACAATCATTCTGGACAACTACAAATATGTAGCATAATTAGAGCAAGCTGGGGACCTCTTGTGACAATAGGAGCCTGTAAAAAGATGTGTTGATGCTGAGAAGTCTTCATTTTTCTCTGAATAGTGACATTATGCAAGGCCTTTTTTAAACACTTGGTCCTCCACAGTGCTGTGTTCATGCTCACATATGGTTGGGAATTCAGGGGCCGTAGCCAGTGACCTAACACTCCAGAAAGCCTCCACAGTTCTCCCCAACTGATGAATTGTGATGGGATTTGTTAAGTCTCCTGAGCATAAAGAAGGAGATTTGTGGAAAAGGATGGCAGAATTATTAGTATGCAAGTGACTCAGTCGGCATCCTGCTTGGAAGACGACAAACTGAATGAATGAGGCATTCTCTTATCACAGTGCCTGGCTGGATCAATAATCCTGAAATTACAGCATCACCAAAGTACGGTGAGCAAATGTTGTGTATAGATAAAACGTAAAAAAGTGGAGTTCAAATCAACTCCACAATGAAGATATGTGGAAGTCAAAAAGCACATATTCTTCTGTGCATGAGAAGAAGAAAGTGCAGAGAGAACATACACTAAAACAAACAAACAAAAAAAGCTGCAAAATACACTTTCTCTTTAATAAAATTGGTCTCCAATATTTTTATGGTTCTAGTTTAAAAAAAAAAAAAAAAAGAAAAAACCAAACACACCTGCTTTCTCATCAGAACCATCTGAAAAACTGCATACTACAACATGATCAGCGGTCCCTTTTGCATTCCTGCTGAATCTTCTGACATCTCAGGTGGAAGTGCACATGCCCATATTCAGCATGTCTGCCATTCATTTGGACATCTTCTTGATTCCTCTAGGTCTCTTCTGCTTCCCTTGCTCCTCTTATTTTCCTTTTATTCTAGAGACAAAAGTTCAGAAAATCTGGCCTGAACTTTGATTGGAACAAAATTGTATTACTTGTTTTTATCTATATTTTAAATGTGTTTTGCACAAATCTGAATGCAATAAACTCTTAGGTGTATTTTTAAAAATCCATCTAACAATCACCATTTTTCAAGCACCCTATTAGTTGACTGATACTTTCAATTACCTTTCCTCTATGACCACTAAAAGCTCAGTAAAGGGCTTGCTGATCCTAACAAACATCTTTCAAGTTGTCACAAAAAGATTTCTCAACCAAACCCTAAAGACACTATTTTTATCAATATTTGTTGAGTTCAGCTCAATATATTAAAATTAAATGAGAGAACTCCAGGTCTTCAAGGCACTAACTTGAATAAATACCAGAAAATTAAACCAAATTCAGTCATGTCTCCAGCAATTCCACTCAAGCCAGTGGCATTTCAAAGGTTTCAGATAACGAGAGAATTTGTCCCAGTCACTGTTTTGCGGGCAATTTACAACCAGAGTTCATTGACTTCAGTGGAAATTCCACCATGATAACCATGACAGAGCTGGGAATGATTACATACAGTTAAGATATAAAGAGCTAATGAAGCATGCACGAATCAGTTCAATGTATTGAATATTCTCTCAGGACAGCTGGATAGATAATAAGTAGATTAAGAGTTATAAACAGGATTCTTCTTTGTCTTTATCTTCTAATTAAATAAGGACTAACCTATACTAGGAAAGTAGTGATCTATAAAGTTATTCAAAAGGCAATTTAAAGAATAAATAAAATTCCAGAAAGTTTTCCCACCAAAAAAGCTTGCCCTTTCGTCCTGCATTTTCCCAGTCTTAACTAGAGCAATCTTGTACAGAAATATGTGGAGCAGCCAACCATATATCCACTGTCACTTCTCATTTATTGATGGTTAATATACTGATGTAGGCATTTCAGATTTGGCAGCAATTATTAGAGATAATTCACATTACACATATACACACAAAATTAATACAGTATTGAGTAAACTTCTGATTTCCATTTTTTTTGAAAGTAAAAGAAATCACTATCTGGTTTTTGGAGCATGAGGAACAGCATGGAAAATACTGTAAGGGACTATTACCCTGTCTCCAGCATGGTCTCCCAACAACTCTCTGGCAGCTAGGGAATTATTTTTAATTATGTCCTGGATACTTCACCCCATTCTACCGTGCAATAACCCTTAAGAACCTGGACCATCATATATAACTGGGTCATTATCAGTTACAGTAGTGGAAATTAGTCACCTCTGGTAGAGCTGCGTTGGTGGAAATTGTTGTAGAATATTATTCAGCATTTAACTACCATCTTTTATCCCTGAAAGGACAAGATGCTGGGACCCATTCAGCAGATGGATGGTAGGTGTTTTTTCATGTTTGCAGGTACTCACAAGGAGCTTGGCAGCTCTTTCATGCATTAATCCTGCAGGCAGGACTAACAGAATTTCCAAAGACTTGCCATCACAGTGAGATGTGGAATGATTATGCAGTTATCTAAACGGAGTGCCATCAAATGCAGGGGTGTTCAGACTATTGCAAAAAAAGCCTCTGCAAGGTGCAAAAAAAAATACTGAAACCAAAGAAGCCACTGAATGCAGAAATAACTCCAATATAATTATACATTATCTAAAAATAGTGAGGCTGATGGTACTAAATACAGTCATAAGAACTGAGGTAACATTCAATCCATCACAGGATTCCAAAAAAACAGTCAGAAAGAAACAAGAATCATAACAGGTAAGGAACAGAACAAACAGAAAAAAATGCTGCTAATCCTTGTTAGGGTAAAAAAAAGTCCAGCCTTTTGTGATCTCACTGCCAGACACTGCTTTCAAGGAAAATTACGTGGTTTATATCTGACTTTTTTTCCATATTTTGTGTGACCAGTATTACAGCCTTCTAATCTCTGTCTTCTCCACTCCCTGCCTTCTGTTTATGTGATGATTAAGGACAACCTAAGGAGCAGAGATTTCCAGTGTGGTAGGCCCAGATGAGGAACTGGAGGATTGTAAAACCAGTCATCCAGAGAATAAAATGGCTCCCTCAGCCTTATTCGCTGTGCTGTAGGCTGTAGACAGCCCATGGCAGAGCTGTGTGCATGGCCTGTGTTGCAAAGATAGTACAGACTGGAGTCAGAATTTACAGTTACCTGGAAATTTTATCCAGGTTGTATACAATCAAAAGAGAAGGACAGGGAATCATGCATGGCATCACCAGTTGAACCTTCCAGGTCTGTGGCCCTTTACTGCATTATCACCATTATGCACACCCACATCATTCCACGTAATTGTTCAAGACTGTGGTTTTTAATCACAATGACATTTCACCCTTCTGTCAGGACAGATGGGTTGCTGATTCCTGCAGCACTCCAATAACTGCTGTAATCCATAAACAGAGACCTAAGAAGTACTGGCTGCGGGCAGAAAGCTCAGCATCAATGTAAGCCACTTGAAAAGCCATTTGAAGGACTACATAGACCAGACCGTTTACCTCTGCTGGTTTTGCGAACAGCTCTGAAAGATGCCCTAATCTGCTTTCAGCTCTAATGCTCCAAAGAATGACAGTGACAGATAGGAATAACAAGAGAACAGGTGCGGTAGTAGGGATGACTGAAATCTCTCATCCATAATGTTGGCTTTAATCAGATTCAAAAAAAAGAGAAAAGTTCAAAGAAAGCAAGTTCTATTTTGCAACAATCCCATGAACTCTCAGAAAACAATCAGTCAGTAAATTTCTTACCAAGCCAGCCTGCTTTTGAAAAGTAAAAGAAAAGGCGTATGTTCATGAGAGTACCAGCTTTGTGAGTGCCTTGCTTTCATACTTGCTCGACGTTATCTTCTTCCTGCCTTTCCACAGACTTCACAATGTGTACACATCCGAATTCGTGTATAAACATTTGCTGTTTCAAACATTTCTAGTGAAATTGAAAATAAGCTTGTGCTACCAAGTAGAGATTTCTGGTTATAACTTGTCATTTTCTACCAATGGCTGCTTTAAAGAAAACCAGGCATGTTTCTGAGCTTAATAATACTACTTTTTCCCTGGAATGAAAATAAAAGCAAAGCTCTAACCCTTGTCACTTAATTGACAGATGACTATCATTTTAGACAAATGCAAAAAACTTCTCTGGAAAGCAGATCTCTACATAGTTATGTTAGTTGTGTTTGCAGGGTCCCTTTGTGCCTGATAGCAGCCTCCCATCTCTCAAAACCAAAACTATGTTGGTCAAAACTTTCAAGATTGAAAGTTTCCCTTTCTTTTTTTCACTTGCAGTCAACTGGATAAACAGTTGTTTTGTAATTGTCACATGAAAGTAAAGCCATTTATGCAACTTTTTCATTACTAATTAGAATTTAAAATATTTTAATAGCTTTTTAGAAAAAAACTTGATGAGGCCACTTGTGAAAGAATGGTCTTTATCTGTTGGTCTTTATCTGAGACAAACTCACTATAAGAGTAAATTCACAGACCAGTCACAGTGGCACTGCACCCAGTGGTAACCTTTGTCCTGTAAGTTCAATTTCTTTTTCTTCATGTACTTCTTTAGAGGTTTGACCTTTCAAATTAAAATAAAATAAAATAAAATTCACTGCAAAGCTTTGTTTAAAGAATTAATTAAACATTGAGTAACTGAGTATTAACAATAAATGCTAACTAAAAGAACCCTTTTTTTTTCCATCTGTGTAGTGCCAGAGAACAGTTACAACAGGATATTTCTGCCCTGGTCTCTTCCTCGCAAATTACTTCAGAGTTGATTTTTCCATGGTTATTCTTTTCCTATTCTTCATTATTATTTTTTTAATATGGGTCTTACTCCATTCTCTGTTTTACAAATCTATGAGGGAAAAACATGTCTTTTCTTTAATAGAAGTTTGTCTCTTTTTTTTAAAGAAAATTACAGCAAAAAAAACCTCCATTATCTGAACTGAAAAAGGTCCAGGATACCATAGGTAATGGAAAAATGGAGGAAACATAAATACTAGTTAACCGGAGATCCAGCATAAGTGTAATTTGGCCAGTGCTGACACAGAGCTCAAAGCTTATCCTGACCAAGCTGTGAGCTCATACAATCCGTATCAAAATTCCCCTGCATTGTGCCTTTCTGGGACCAGATCCTTAAGGTATCTGTATGTTTGGATGGAGAAATAGTTACCAGAAAACACCACCCCAACAACAGGAAAGGCACGTGCTGAGAAGTATAGCATGAAAATCTCCCAAGGACTTGAAGTTTTGCTGAATATCCAACATGGTCCCTGCTCCAAGAGGGGCTGAGGCACACCGCTTGATCTGTGCTGGCTCTGTGTCCTCACTCAGGGCTGCATAGGAAGCCACAATTCCCTCTCAAGGTGTGAGACATGGAAGAAGGTCAGTAATGGCCAGTATGAGGTTTAGAAGGTCTGACACTGAAGGGGAAAGCACTAAATGGCTATGTCTCCACTCAGTGTTTCCAGATCCTTGATTGTCCACAAAGGTACCTCAGATCTATCAGGATGAAAAGTCTGATCTGTGCTAGGTACAGAAGCAAGAGTACTGTCCCAGGACCTAATCTGGGCATGGGAGAGGAACATCATCCTCCATGTAGCTCTGGGCCTGAGCTAAGTTTCAAGGCAAGACACTCTTCAAAAGTCTAGGCAACGGACAAAAGAAAGGTCTTGTATAAACCAGCAGTCTTTTCAAGAATGTGTCAGTGGCATATGCTTTGCTAAGTGTATCAAGGATTGCCATGTATTTTTATTAATTCATTATGGTAGATCTAGTTATATAAACAGGAAATGGCAATAGATTAGCTCCTGGAGAGTGTTTCATATGGGATTACATTTAATGCTGAAATTCCTGTCAAACTCTTAACTTTCAAAATACTGATAACACAGTACATACTGAGCACTTTTTTGAACACTTGAGCAATGCATTCCCTGCAACACACTCGGAGCCCTAATAATCAAGATTGCATTTAGAGAAGCTTAATTTTCATTCCATTAATCTCTCCAGTGGTAAGAGTAATTATTCAGTATTCACTGAGAAGCAATCCCATAACATGCGCAGGGTGCCAGTACGTTAGCATGGTTTGAATGACCGCATAGTGAGAAGAAATGCTTCTCTCTCACCAGCAAATTATTATGCAGGTCCTTAAAAAGATTGTGAATTGCATTTGCAAGATATGAAATTCCCTATGCTACTCCAAATTACCTCCAAAGTGTCCTATCTTGTTTAGGATCATCTTTAAGGTCTCCCTTCCAAGACTACCTTTCCTTTTATAACTACTTCTTTTTTTTTATATCATGCATCTTTGTCCAGCCTATATTCTGCTAAGAACTTTTACCATTATACTCTTTTCTTATTTCTCTTATCTAAAGCCTTTTTAAGCAACTCCTTCTGTGTACTGTGCAGCTCCTTCAGGTGAACAAAGCAGAAAAGCAGTATTTGAACAAGGTAGGAACAACTGAACACTAATTGATGATTTGTCTTTGTGTTAAAGCTATTTCTATTTCCGAGAAGTAAAGATAATTTTTTTACCGTGACTTTTCTTTGAAGAAGGTGTATCTTCTAACCAATTAATATCTTCCATTGTAAAAGACGCAGAACAGTGAAAGACTAAAATGGTCTCTTAGATGATGATGCAAATCTGTAAGTAACTAAACCTACAACCTAAACTTTGTACCTGTCAACGTTATTAATCATGTCTCTCAATATCTCTTGTGTTTATTTTCTTTCTGCAGACTCCTGTCATACATTTTGACTATTCTGAAAATAAAATCTATAGTTTTTATTTATTTAATAACTGCAACAGGAGAACAGTCTATACTGGTTTAGAGAATTTGCCCTGTTCACTTGATAGGCAAATTCCTGGATATTCAGCACTGGATGGTCACAGTTATGGTACCTAAGCTTCAGTGTTAGCTGACTTAAATTTACAGTGGCTGAACAAATGCCCAAAGCAAAGTGCCACAGGGACCATTTCTCTCCTTCTGCCGTGTAACTTCAAAAGGCAGCCCTGGTGCCTGCCTCTGTCTGCAGAGGCTATCTGATTGCTGTTCCTTGTTCACCCACTTAATCCTTCTAAATCTTCTTATTTCTTATTATTATTCAATCATGTATCTTGGTCTACCATTGTAATTTATTTAAGTCTATCTTCGGCTGCTCCACCTCTCTTCATATAAACTTTGTCTACTCCTAATTCTTCTTCCCCATCTGCACTCTCAACTGCTTCTTCACCAGTTCCTGAAATTACAAGTTTATGAGAGTTTTATCAACTCCTCCAGGTCAGGCAAACATATGTTCTCAACAAACAGGAATAAATTCATGCATGCAGTATGTACCTGGACTCTCCTCTTGATATTTTAAGGGGCACAGTGTAATGAATAAGCTTATGAATCACATTTGGAAGATGCCAGATTCCTGCTGTACAAGCATTCTTGAGGGCCTGTGGGTACTATTATGTTTGCTTCAGGGTTTATGAAGATGGTGAGGAGCCAGGTTTTGAGAGAGGAATTATTAGCAGCAACGAGCCTGCCACCTCTAGATGAATGTGAGTGATCCTGTAGGAGTCAGCACCACATGCACATGTTCTGGCTTCCTGGCATCTCCAAAAGGAGCCAGACTCAATGTCTCCCTTCCAGAACAATGCAGTCTAGGATAATAAAAAGTGAAAGGAGGGCTCATGGCATGCTCTGTGGAACTGAACCACCACAGCTGTGAATATTATTTTTGACTCATACAAGCACACATCATACTCAGCGTAGGTGTGTTCTCTGGCGCTGAAGGCTGCACTGTCCTCAGAGAGTGCTCAGAGTTATGTTAATCCCTTGTACTGCAGCTATTATGGGGAAATACTTGTCTGTTTTAAAGAGCTATTGTATGAACTGGAATTATTTATTTTGATCTCCAGGAAAGAAAACTATTGCCATTGTTGCATCTTTATGCTGAGAATTTCTCTTCTCCACTGATGGGAAACACAAGTCTCCCTGGGCGGGTACTGCCCTGGGCTATGTGCTCACCA
The DNA here is from genome assembly GCA_035584735.1 of Pseudotriccus pelzelni. Taxonomy (NCBI): domain Eukaryota; kingdom Metazoa; phylum Chordata; class Aves; order Passeriformes; family Tyrannidae; genus Pseudotriccus; species Pseudotriccus pelzelni. Next base: position 21,388,795 of record JAWMRA010000078.1, read on the forward strand.
GAGGAGATGTCAGAGAAGATGACTGCTGTCAGTAGCTGTCTCCATGCTTTACATGAGCTTGCCCTATAAAAAGATGTTAATCTGCCTCTCAGTGAAGTTAAAAAAAACCTCTTGACACAATTTCCATTTACAGAAGACAACTGCCTCCTCTGTCCCTCAGGCTGGCCTGGCTACCATTCCACTTTCTCCTGAATTCCCCTGAGATTAACTCTTCGTTGTCCAGCACTCCATCATTTATCTCACTTCATCGCCCCTCAGCCTGCCTCTTTCAGCTCTCTCCACATTAATTTTGACTCTTCCCTAGACCTCAAAAGCATTTAGGCTTTTGCAGCGTGTGTGCAGCTGTGTTCACAGTCAGACTCATGGTCTGCCTGAGAGCCAATAAGGCCAGGGTGAACGTTAATGTGTAAGCAATGAGGAAACCATTGAGCGTGACCTTGAATCCTGAACTAACAGGACAGTATAAACACAGTCCCAGTTATTGCTCACATGCTCTCTGGCTGTCTGAACAATCTCTCTCTTTTTCTCTCAGGCTTCCCCATTCACCCTCACCAAACTTTCATTGCTTCCTCTACCATTCCTCACTCTCACTGTGAGATTGGAGACCTTTTAAGCAAGTTGAATAGAGGTATTCAAACAGTACAGAAAGGCTACTAAAAAACACTTGGTCCTGAACGGCTTCACATACGTCTATGCCATAATGAAGTTCAGAGTTTGTGTTCAGATACCCATAGGCCTCTGAAATTTTTAAACTAATTGATCAGTGATTCCTCCAGATTATGTGAGAACTCACCTATGTAAGAGAATTGTGAATTCTTATCCACAGCGTCACGACTTTGCCCAGTTGTCCTTCCATCTGATTAATCAGCACCGGTACACAATACTGTTGACACAAGTGGCCTCATCCATGGCAGAGACAGAATTAGAACCCAGAAGATGCCTCAAATTCTGCTTCACTTACTTATGGAGAGCAGAGGAAAGTTAAATATTAAGGTTTTTGTATCTTGCTTTGCCTTCACAAAGGGTTACCAAATTTCAGCATATTCCCCAGCCACTGCCATCGCTCTTCATTCTGGTAATTGTTTTACAGGCAGGAAATCCCACTATTTATTAAATTACTTTTTAATGAACATATAATAGCAACTAACAATAAATGAAACTGGAAAAGGTAAGAAGGACTCATAATCATAGCCATCAACTCTGTCTAAAAGTGCCAAACGTGATGCTAATTTAATTTATGATTTAAGGAGGTTACAGAAAAGGTACTACATTAATTTCCATTTCCACTGCCTCATCAGTCATGTAGCATTGGACAGATGGCATCACAACCAAAACTTTTTTCTTGCCCCTTATATATGTTTCCTCCAGTTATTTACTTTATCGTGATATGGCATATCTGAAGAAAACAAAAATCGCAATGTCTGTTAGCATTATAGAAGACTGATCTCAATGAGGGATTACATATAAATGTCCTTTTCTATGGTTTTTCAAAGAAATTAGTTTTCAATATCTAGTTCTCAACAAAAACTTTAAGGTTTTCATTGTTTTCCCCCGAAGGTCCTCATAAGTCTGGTTTTCCTGATGGACTACGTGATGGATCAGCAAGGGATGGCATATCGCAGAAGAAACAAACTGAGCAACAGAGAATGACAGACCAACCAGAAAACCAACTAGAAATTGTTTGAAGTTCCTAGCTGCATATTTTTTTTATTTTTAGACAATTTTTGTGTTTAAGTTCAAAACTTCTGGGTTCTCCCTTTTACCTAAAAATGTTTTCCAGATAGGCCTATTTCCATCTTGATAGTCTGCTTCTAGTTACAAATGCCTCATCTAGACTGCATGATTTCTTCTATTTTCAAGTTTTATTAATTATACTAGAGTTTTTTCTCTGTCCTCTGTACTCTAATGTTTCCAGACACTTCTGTTACAGACAGGCAGGGATTATACTAGCTGTTCTTTTAAAAGTTCAATAATTTTAGTATGCTTACAATTCCTTTTCCTCTCCTTTTACAAACCTGACCATCTGTGACAAAGAGGAATTGTAACCAGCCATTCGAAATATAGTAAGTTTTAGCATTTAGTTTAGGATAATGTGCTGCTTTTTTTATAAGCTACTGAATACAGAAAAAAGCATCTTCTAACTGTGCTGTGGTACACCAAGGTAGATGGCCTGCTGGATCAAGCAATGCAAATGAAATTGTTATTGAGAAGGACATAGAGGCAAGAAAATATTATCAATATTCAGGAATGTATCTGGAGAAGTAGCAGGACACTTGGCATTTTAGAGGATGCAATGGAAGGAATAAAATAGTAGGCAGGAAAGTAAACTTGAATGGGGAGATAGGCAGAGATTTATAAAATGGGAGATCTATGAATTTTGTGTAAGACATTCTCGGGTTTCAGTTACTGGAAAACCATGTCTGAAGCAAATATTTCACAAGAGAATGCAATATGAAGCAGTTGGTATGGAAACTGAGATGCATAAGAATATAACTTCAGAACACTACTGAGTGAGAGCAAAGACTCTGTCAGCACAGTATCCTGTATTTGACACTGATTAATAACAGTTCCTTAGAGAAAAGGCGGAAGAAAGACAGCAGGTACAAAGTGACCTCTGCCTACTATGCACTTTCTGCCTGGGAGGAAAGCCTTCTTGAGACAGAGGGAAGTTAACAGTCAGGAACAGACATGTGTCCAAATCCCTTGTTGAACAGACTGTGTTTGGCTATCTATAAAAACAATTTCATATTTTCATTCCGAATCTCTTCAACAAGTCATCCCTGCTATAGAAAGAACTAAAGTGAGTCTAGAATGGAAGCATGCAGAGAGATTAACAATCTGTTATTATTATACTTTTCCTGAGGAAACTGTCAATTTCACTGACGAATCTGTATATACACACTCTACCCTGAACATGGTATACCCGGAATAAGAACGTCCCAGACCGTTTGCTCTTCACCATCACCATCACAAAGTGCTTGGAAAGACATGGCACCTGAATGAGTTCAGGCTCCTTCCGCTGCTGCCAGCAGTGTTGCGCTCAGTGCAACTCTGAAAAGAGTCAGTTTCAACTTTCAGCCACTTTTCTGGGCAAAAAGAAAATTGAAGAGTCAAGTAAATCTGAATCATGGTTTTCTGCTAAGTTACTTCTACAGCTATTCTGCTGCGGGACACCACAGACTTTTGCACATCAGCTGGCCATTCCAAGTCAATAATTGAAGAGCCAGAAAAACTAGAAAGAGCAATATAAAAATAATTTAATAATTCTAAAACCTTTTCTCTCAAATCAAGTGAGTTTTTCTACATTTTCAGCCATCGATTTTAATACGCCAGGAAGTTTGACTCTATGTGAGCAAGCTTTGTCCTTTCCTTCAATCAGTGCTTTTAAAACATCATAGCTCACATCAGATTGTCTAGTGCAATTTCTGGATAGACTGATTTCCAATAGCATCAAAAAATCAACACAAGCAGCATGCTACTCTCTTTACTTTTGTATGAACCTCACTGAAAAATTGTCTTTTTTTTTTTTCTTGCGCTAAGCTTTAGGCTGTTAGGCCGCGGAATGCTACACCAACCAGCATGACTTCCAATACCTCATAGCGAGTCATTTATGTCTGAGTGGTTGTTTCAAAGCAAACCGTGGCGTACGTGAGAGGTGCCCAGGCTCCCCACAAAGGCAGGCCACCGGACCTAACTCAACACCTCTGCAGATGCACATTTGCAGCAGACACAGCAAAGCCTGCCTTGAACACTTCCACGGTTGGGGCATCCACAACTTCTCTGGGCAGCCTGTTCCAGGGTCTTCTTATGCTGGGGGCACCAGAGCTGCGTGCAGCACTCTAGGTGGGATCTCATGAGAGCAGAGTAGAGGGGTATAATCCCTTTCTTTGATCTGCTGGACACGCTCCTTCTGTTACAGACCAGGATTCATTTCATCAACCGTCTCTCCCAAATCCTTCTCCTCTGGGCTGCTCTCATTCACGAGAATTCTCCATCTAGTTCTTCTACAAGATCATGTTGTTGTAGAATTAGCATGGATGCATTCCCCATTTAACTGAGATTTATCATATTCCACCTAGCAAAAGACCTGCAAATCTGAAAGTTGTTTTCCTGTCATGAACAAGAAATTCCATGGGATACAAGAGTAGTCAATACCAACAGCAGCCAGAGCTGACAGAGGTCTTACAGCTTCTGTAATCCTAAGCATCTGCAAGCCACATAGACTAGAAACCTCATTTCTTTTCAAAAGTTTGACTTCACCATATATCTGTACATAATTAAATGCTTCTGATCACAGTATAATAATCACTAGCCCAAGCTAGATTCCATTTATAGTAACCACCTCCAGATTTGGATAGCATTCTGAAAAGCTGTAAGCTAAACATTTCAAGCTATCTTTACAAATGCAGTGAGAGAAAAAATAAAATTACATTTATAAGCAGGAGAGAATTTCCTTTTCAATAATTCCAGGAAAGGCTATTCTTATGGCAGGGATTATACTGCAAATAAGAAATGCTATAGATTTAACCCATTTTCATTAGTCTTAAGACTGTAATTTTGTGGTTGTAATCTAATGTCATGCCTTTGCTATTAGTAGATTTTCTCCAGAGTCCAGACAGAAGTAGATGTGTTCAGAAAGACCTCAGGAATATCCTGTTTTTCTGGCACCAATTTAAAATACAATTCTCATTAGATTGGTGTCTCTCTTTTTTTTATTTTTTTTTCTAGAATTATATATATTTTGCCTTCAAAAGAAACCCTGGTACCTTTGTTTGAAGTGACACAGAAATGCTCTTCAGATCCTATTGCCAGAATCAACATTCTGTCATTTCTACCTCAGTTTACTTTGTGATATGATGATCGTTTAACTGGAAGTTTGATATTCACATTTACCAGAGAGAAAGGAGTGCACTTACATGCCCTCTCTATTTTTCATATCCAAAGTCAGCAGCAAGGGTAGTTTCCCTATGATTTCAATGAGAGAAAGACTGGAACATCAGAACATCAGGTTTTGGGCACAGGGATCAGGTCTCTCTCTGTAGTCTGAATGATGCCGAACACAACAGTTGTGCCAAGCAGACACTAAACACTAATAGCAATGAGGAAATCACAACAAATGTTGTGGGGTTTCTTTGGTGTATTCAATAAAACAACGCATTATCGTGGGTTTAAGACTGTCTCCAAAACAACCCAATGTCAGAAGGAGCGCTGTAAGGTGACCCTGGTCATTTCAGAATGCATCCACTTCCCCCCCATACCCCTGCTGCATGGAACTGAAGGGATGTCCCCTTCTCTTTCCTCCTCTGCCTTCTTATTTTGTCCCAAATGGGACAATGGAAAAGGAGCAAAACTGGAACAAAACCTGCACTTCGTGCATATGGAGCCCAATCTTCCTCAAACTACCAAGCAGATTTTCAGATGAGGTAGGAGAGCAGGGTGTCTTTTCAGTGCCAGGCAGAATTCTGCCCCTCGTTGATGTATTTCTGGGTAGGATGTTTTGTTGGGTTTAATTTTTTTTCTTTTCAAGCCAGTAGCAGATGGCTCACCAGTCTGATTTCATCTGGCAATTCCCCTGCTCCTGCATTGCCTTCATGGACCACTCCACAGCCACAGTATGAGGCAGTTTCAGAGCTTTCTGGTGCATAATTGCCACGTCTATTCAGAATTACAAAGGGAGATACTGACAACAGGAAGTTATTTTAAGTTCTGGGCTTATTTCTATCCAAGGTTTCCTTCTGCATTCAATTTCTTCCTAAGCTGTGAACCATTCAAACTACACTTTTCATATAGCTGAAAGCAGATTTGATTAATATGATTTCTTTGTGAAAATCTGAGAAGATTAAGGAGCAGTGATGTAGAGAACATATGCCCTTTCTCAACATGACATTCTCTAACATTATACAGGGGTCTGCAGATCCTTCCAGTCATTGTATTGTTCCCACTAGTGGTATCTAAATAGAGAAAAACCTATCATCAGGGAAGAATTTCATTTTTTTCATATTATAGTTCCAATCTTATGTGCAGGTCAACAAATCTGCAGCTGTATCGATTTCATTCTGTAACTAGGCAGGAAAGGCCACATTTCAAGGGAGCATTTGCAGACTGTTTTTCCTTTGTATTACAGGATCTTCTTGTGATGGTCCCTTAGAAAAAAATTAAGATTGGCCAGGTGACTTCTGTGCTCAGTGAAGCAAAATGCCAAATAAATATGTTTACAGGCACATCAGTTTACTGTTCTTTCTCTGTGTATCCCAGAGTGTTACTAAACATGAAACACTTTCCAAATTCAGTGGGGAGAAAAATCAGTCTGGTATTGATTGAATATGGTTTCTCATCTGTCTCATGACCTTTTCCATCATATATAATTAGAAATGGAAAGGTCTCAGCTGCATGCTTGCAGTACCCTCCACAGTACAGATAGAAGGTTTGGTTCAGTGTTGAGATGCAATGAAAGCACGCTGCCCACAGAGTCTAGGATTTGGCAATGTCCGTATTTGTTTCTCAAAATAAGAAACACAGACCATGCCAGCGCTTCCAAGCTGATGCAGTATACTATCAGTAGTTCTCAACTGTATTACTGTAATATCTTGGATTGGATTGCACACTGTAGAGGATAAAGATAGTTTGCAACCCTCTGCAGCACAGGAAAACATCAAACCTGATGATTGCATGATATGATTTTTGTTACTTGCTGCTGCAGGGATATTTCTATGTCAGTCAACATGATTTGCATTTGCTAACCAGTGGTTAAGGAGATGATTATGATGCCTGTTTCCAAAAGCATTTATATGAGTTCCTGGTGGTGAGTCAGGCTGCTGCTTCTGAAAGTCTGAAATCTTAAGCAGCCATATTGACCATAGGCCCTTGCAAGGTTAGGGCAATAGCATTTCTGAATTTGACACCTATACTTCCTGGATTTGGCTGTATTTAAAGGTTTGTATGAATGACATTATGAACTGACCCGGACCCCATATACACAAGGAACCAAACCACGGAATCATATGCCTTTCCCAGTGTGAAAAGCACAGATGTTGGTTATGGGACCATAGAAAAATTAAATACCTTTCACTTTCAGATACAGCTCTATTTCTATTTTGATGTGGAAATATTCTAGCAAAGTACCAGGGAAGTTGTTATCGAAAATCAGTACTTTAAGAAGGATGCTTTCTTCCTGTGTGGGGCCTGCAGCTCAGCAGGATGTATTTGTTGGCTCACTGTTTGCAACTCCTGTACAAAATTGTTTGAGAGACTGATTAACAACAGGTAAAATAGCTTTTCAGTATGAAGGATGATAAATTAGTTCAGATGATAAGCAACTGACAACCTCCTGTAATCAGTTGCTGTGTGGTTTCAAAAGAACCATTACTCATACTGCTCAGGACACAACTAAAATTATCACAGACTCAGAGGAGAAGCCATTGCACATGATGGGTGGCTGAAGAGACTGATCCAGTTTTTGAGACTGTTATCCCCTTTAGAAACCTTTCCCCATAATCTGCGTGAGTCCACAGCCTACAGGGGGCATGACATCTGACTGACAGTATCTGACAATCCCATGTCTTTCAAAAATCCCGCACATACACAAACACATTTTTTTTAAACAGCTGACATTCCTTCCTGATTTCAGATACCTGCTCAAACCTCTGAGGACTCTGATTAAGCAGTGTGTAAAATGTAAAAAATTCAGACCATTTCAACTCCCTGCTTTGGTTTCTGACCCTTACAAAGGTGTTGTATCTGTTCTGGGAGAACAGCTTTATCGAGTCACCATAAATAAGAGATCTGTAATTCAGTGATATGCAATTGTCCTGGTTGTGAATTAATGCAATGTAATTTCTATTGGCACCCCTACACATTTTTTGAAACACAGACATGAACAGAAATAACATTTCACAACACAGTATATACAGGTAGTACTCTAGATAAAATTCTTCAATTTGTTTTTACCAGAAATATAACTGGATAGTAAAACAATAACATACCAGACTGCCAGCTAAGAGCACATTTTCAGTGAGAATGAAACATGTATGAGTGATGATTCATCACATCTGTAAAAACAAATACCCCCCCCCCAAAAACAGCAAAACAGCAAAACACTAGTTAGTGTTGTTTATAAAGTCCCAATCTTCTTGTAAAGGAAAAATAAAAATAAAACAATGATGGTTTTCTTGCAAAAGACGTGATACAATGCCACCTCCTGGTTAAAATATGAAATAAAATATACCAGCTTTGTATTGAACACTTTTATCTACTTTCACATGTGCATAAGTAAATTATTTTGTGTATGATTTCACAACAGCCATACACTCTATTGCTTGGACTGACAGACCACAATATAACCACCACTGAACTCTCTGGAGCCCAGACTAAAGGCAGAGTCTTGCTACTCAACAGTTAAAGTTCAGTACAGGTTTTACATCTGAAGACATGAATCTCTCTATTTCAGATGCTATCAATGGGGTTTGGCCTCCAATTTTAACACACTCATTTTTCATAGAGTATCAGATTTTTTCATAATGTTTCCTTGTTCAAAGATTTATCAATTTTGGCATCACAAATGTTTTAAAATTAGGCCTTTGTGAATTATCTCTTGAGGGCCTTATGTATTATTAGAGTCATATAGCCACAAACTCTTAACTCTGTAACATGCAGAGACATTTTCATAACAATTTGGAGATATGGAACACTTAAATGCTTCCCAGTTTAACCAAAATAAGAATCATTTGCCACTAGGGAAGCCAGCAGCTCTTTTAAGATACTTTAAATACCTCACTCCTCTAATCCTTTTGAACTGCCAAGCACTTTAAAATAGTGACAGGATCAAGGTAAAGATAATGCTACTGCTTATTAAACTGAATAGCTGGAAGAGTTAATAATTGGTACTGGACACACATACACACAAACACATCAAATTTCTCCTATACCTTTCAGTCCGGGGGCAGGGTTTATGCACTGCCTTTCACTTTTGAAGAAACTCCAGGACTTAATTTAAGATACTGAAGTTTTCCCTAAAACCTCCATCTATTCCAGGATCCTTTAGAAGGAGGGCATACCCTGTGTGTATTAGTTCAGTGTCCTATCCCTTCATTTCTAGGCTGCATAGTCCAACAGCACACTGTGGTCTGCAGAAATCCTCGCAACAGAGACCAGCAAAGGAAGAAACGCAAAGAGGACTTGAGCACGATAAGTAGAATTGGTGGTGTTTGGTGTTTCCCACTTCTGATTCACCGCCTTATTTCAGAATCCCACTTTGCCTTGTCTGTATTTTCTGCATGCACCTGGTGAAGAGGAATATGGGAGAGGTGTGCACGGAGAGGAAACTGTCAGCACTCCAGAGGAGTAGCACAGGGAAGCTCCATGAATGCACCAGTATAACCACAGTTTTTGCAGCATATTTTTACATCTTTAGACTTTGTAATATCAGAATTGTTCCTGATGAGTGATAAATTCCTTAACAAGAACTTGATCTCTACGTATGATAAGAGAATAAAGCTGATCAATGGAGAGCATTATTATATTGTAAAACTACAGCGGTGAGGGCACTGTGACAATTACTGGATATTTATTCAACTGATTTTCCTTGAGGAATTTTAATGAGGATTTCACACTCCATAACCACACGCTTTAGATTCTGTCAGTAAAAATGTTAAGTGCTTCTGTTAAAGTAATGTGACACTGCTTTTACTGCACTCACTGATATTTTAGCAAGACGAAAGTATGACCACTTTTTTTTTTTTTAGATGTCCTGGGAATGTTTTCAATTATTTATGTTGTGCTGAATCCCTCAGTATGTCACTAAACCCAGACAAAAATGACAATGCCAGCCCTATAGAGGAATAGTTGCAGAAATTCCTTCAGCTTCCCATGTGTAAGTTTCCCTGTGCTCTCCATGTAGCTGGCAGCAGCATTGTGTGTAATGCACAAGAAATGCTTATGGTAGGATTAGAAGTGGCAAAATCCATTAATTTATATTGAGAAAGTTCCAAAGTTAAACTGATTTATTTGCAGTTATGGCCATCACATGTTATTGATTTGTATGATTACAGAAAAACTAAGCCCTTGGTTCCCAATGCTTAGATTTAATCTCATGAATATGGCAGTAGGATTTGAATAAAGAAAAGGATCAGTTAAGGGTTTAGACACTCAGTTTATATTCTTGGGGAGCCCCTGGTGGCCTAGTGGTTAGATCGCAGGACCTTCACCACCAAGGCCTGGGTTCGATCCCAGCCAGGGATACTCCCTGGGCAGGTGGAGCTCGTTAGCCCTGTAAGGCAATCCACCTACGTTCTA
>JAWMRA010000078.1:21399184-21446465 GCA_035584735.1 Pseudotriccus pelzelni
CCTAAAAAATCCAATGCGCAGGCTGGAAGGTGTAAAGACCTTCCCCGGTTCTTCGTTCGCGAAGACTGGCCATTATCTTTATATCTTATATTCTTGACTCAGCCCCTGACCTACACCATGATCTTCACAGGTTTCATTTTTCTGTGCTTCTCTTTCACTCTTGTCTTGCAGGTTTTAAGTAACTCTTTCAGAAAAGATTGTCTCTCATTACGTGATTCTACTATGCCTTGTTTAATGGGGTGCCAAATTCATTGAAGCCTCTAAGCTCTACAGTACTGTATATAATAACATAATAACCAATAATGCCCCAAAATCATGCTTCACAAACTGAAAATAATCATTTGTTATTCCAGATTGCCATTACTTTCCTGTGCTTCTGACAGGAGTTGCTCTGCACTGGTTCATAGATGTGTCCCAGAATTTTCAGACAATATGGCAGCATTTAAAGTGCAAAATGTGGAAATATCTTTCAGATAATCTGCACTAAGTCATTCATAGCTGTGGTCATTTAAGTATTTCCATGTATATGGCATGGTCTCCTTTTTTCTTCTTGGGTGTTCCATGTAAATAATCACAAAAAAAGTAAGTAGAGTTGTATGACCTCCTTGTACACAACATACATTTAGGTTTAAGCAATTAGTATTTCCACTGATGCTTATGCCAGACCACTGCAATGTAGCTCTGTGAAGCAGAACTGAAATTTCAAGTTGGGGGTCTAAATTCCTCCTTGGTGTAATTCTACAACATTTTATAAGATTACACCAGAAACTAATACAACTCTCCAACACAAAATTACTATCTGACACTTTGGGTTTGGAAATGTGTTGTGAAAGGAAAATGTCTTTCTTATTGCAGACTTTCATGTCTCTTGGTCAAGGTAACTAAAGACTTGATCACACAGACATTTTGTGTGAATGGCTCTTCCTTATTCGGTCATGCCAGTGATACCACACAGATAACTGGATAAAAACAAGGGAAAAAACCCTGCAATATTGTTCCACATCAACAACAGGCCATACTTTCAAAAAATGTTATCAGAAAATCATCACAAAGTAAAAATGTGTGTGTGTTTGGTTGAAGAGAATCTTCACCACTGAAAAGAGGAGAAAAGTGAAAATTCTAAACTTCTCTAAGGGCTGAAAGTGAAATTGCAATGACCAACAGTGAAGCAAATAAAAATGCAAAGACTTTAAAGAGCAAGAAGTGTTGAAGTAGGTGAAGATTAAATATGCCAATATGTATTTTGGAGCAGTTATGAATGAATCCAAAAATAAGAGTAAACTTTCTTCTGTCAACTATAATCACGGTTCTGAGGCTTTACATGTGTCCAAGCCTTCCAAATCTCCCAGCTGTGCTGTTTTTAGAAACCATCACCCTGAAAAAGATTGATAAACTCTAGAAGTAAATCTGGATGAACACCTAATGCAAATACAGACTATATTCATCACAAAAAGCAGCATAGGATCAGGGCCATAAAATTATAAATTGCTTAGGACAGATAGAGATTGTGTCTGCTTTCCTTTGGGAGGCAGCTCTCAGCTGACACAATAAAACTGCAAATAGCAATAGCAATGGCTTCGGGTATTGTTCATCTGGGCAAATACCTCCAGCTTTTACAAAAGGAAAATACCTTCTGCTACATTCCCATGTATGGCATAGCAGAGGCCAAAGGACCAGCCCTCTCTGTAGGTCTAGTCACAATGACCACATTCATACATGTAAATGAACAGACTACAGGGGGAAAAACTGCCCTGACCACAGAGGGGGTGCAAAACACTCCCCTGGCCTGGGCATTGTCCAAGGGCTAAGGAACTGGAGACAGGATGGCAAGAGTGAAGCCACCCTCCCTTGCCAAGGGGTTTCCTCTGAGTGAAAACCATCTCTGATTAGCAACAGAGATGTAAACGGTAGTAAACTAGCTCAGTATCCAGCCAAGAGCAGTGACTGACATCTGCTGCTCCAAGGAGAGGTGGAAAAAGGAACTTGGCTCAGCCAGAAGTGCCATGCACTGCATGTGGGAGAGAGTCCTTGCTAATAATGTCTGTGGGGACTAATATGTTCTCTAGGCGTACGCCACCTCACATACCTCCCAGGTAGCTAGGAGAAAAGCGCTAGCAGGTCTGGCTCACAGGGATTCACAGTCTCACAGGGAAGCTTCCTTCCCTCACAGCTTTCCCTCAAATCAACTTGCAAATAAGCATGTGGGGAGCTCACTCCTCTGCATGGCCAAGGGAGATTAGAGACAGCATTTCATTTGTGCAGGCCTTTTGGCAAGCTCGTGCTGAACTGAAGGATTACACAAAAAGTCAGTTATTTTTCTGTTAAAGTAAACTCCCTTTTTTAAAAGGAATCAACAAAGCAAATTTTTCCGTGAAGTCATTAAACAAATTTTAGTTTAAAAGAATTTATCATCCCTGAAGGATTCAAAGAAAGAGAAGAATTAGGGGAGCCATAGCCAGTCAAAAAAGAAGAAAAGAGAAGAGAGGGGGGAGAAAAGGGAAAATCATTTCTTCTCAATGTTTTCCTTAAGCTGAGGAAGTCAAAACGATCATGAAGAAGAAAGGGAAAATGTGGCATCTGCATTAATCGGCATTAAGCACTTAAAACAAGAAGCTTCAATAACTGCAAATTTAAATTTTTGAACTTCTCCTTTCTCCCCTTTCTCATTGATATTCATGGGGCAGTAACCATTATTTGCAAACAAAGATAAAAAGCAGTATTTACTCTTGCTGGAAAATGCAGCTATAATTTGTTATGAATGCATTCAATTTAGTGTGAATCACTCTGCAAAACTTTCAGAATACAACCCAAAAAAGAGCTAGACAAACAAGTATTCTTTTTTGGTTCAGTCACTAAAGAAAAAAGAAAACAAAATGCAATCAGTTGAGTTTGAATCAAAACGCACATTTTATGGTTTTTTAAAAAAATTTTGGGAAACCAAGCTAATCTGCAATGATCTTCATTTTCATTTTAAAACCTTTCCGTTTAAGTGTGCTATTATCAAACACTAAAAAGTTTATTTTTAAAATATCAAAAGTAAACATTCTAGCATTTCTAAAATAAAAGGTTTTTTCTTCAGAAAATTCAGGATTACATTTTTCTTTTTTAATCTAATATCTGTTTTACACTTCATTCAGTTTAATTTATCTGCAGATGATCGTATTTGCAAGCAATTTCAGTCCTCTAAAATATTCTAGTTTGTACTATTAACCCAAAACATTTCACGCAATTTCAGTAAAAAATAGCAGCTACTTCCTATTTGTCTGGAGTCCAATTCTGCACCTGAAGACTCGGGACATATTTTGAAAATGACTATTTATTTGATTGTCTTGGCCTGACTTTGCTTGGTTAAGTAAAACCAGGCCAAATTCCACTAGATCCTAAAGTGACTTCTATGTTTGGCTGGAAACTCCTGACTGTCTTTCCAAGGGGTTTCATGCTGGGTGCTAAAATTTCTCAGCAGGTGATAACGACTGTACTGTTCAGGTCTATTGGCTCTGAAAGGCCCCAAACACAGGACAAGTTCATGCAGAGCTTCTTGTAATACATATAAAATGGAAATTTATCACCTCAAATGTCAGGATTCGGAGCTGTGCTGTACCTACCAGAGGTGGCCTGATGAGCAGTCAGCCCTGAAGGCTGTTATTAGAGTGGGAAAAACAAGGAAAAGAATGCTGCTGGGAATGTACATCTTCCCCCTGTCCCCAACACTAACAACTACTCCAGACACGTCAGCAGAAGCAAACATGAGTTTCCAAGTTATGGCAGAGGGGAAGCAGGCACAGACATATAAAGATGACTGTAAGTCCAACCAAAGGACCACTTGGTTCAGCATCCTGCCCGTAGCAGTGGCCAAGAGCGGCTGGGGAAGCATGGAAATGAGGACAAACATGCAGCAATGTCCCCTTGGCTTTAAGCACTCAATGTCCTCCAATATTTTCTGAGCCAAAAATGGCATCTTTGTGTTTTACAGCATTTAATGGATTCTTCTTCTGTGGATTTATGTAATTCTTTTTGAAGCCTTGTAAACTTCTGTCATCCTCAGAATCCTATGCTAATGCCATCAACAATATGACTACACTTTCCGTAAAAAAAAACCTTACTTTTTTTTGTCAAACCTGCTACTCCATGGCCCTATTTGTGCTACCTTCCTTGTGCTAGTCATGATTTATAGATTTCTATTCCCTCCTTCCTCAGGCAACTCTTTTCCTACTCAGTATACCAAGTTTATGTAGTCAATCCTCATCTGGAAGCTATTTTATAGCTTTGAGCATGCTGTCACCCTTTTCTAGTTCTGCTCTATCCTTTTTGAGATGCAGGAGACAAGACCACATGCAGACTTCAAGATATGTCCAACTCACAAACTTAATGCAGTTCTTTCCATCCTTCTCTTAAGAATTCCAGCTGTCAATTCGAGAATTAACCCCAAACGCATCAATTTACATCTTCCAACACTGCATTATATATAAACACAGTGAAACATATCAATAGGATTTTTCCATCCAATACTAATTGACTCCTTCAATGAAATCCAGTTTTTAGGAATAATTCTCTACATAAACACAAGGCTTGTGTCCTACTCAGTAAACCACATGTAAGTATGTTCACTGGTTCTGTTCTTTATTATAACAATCATATTTATATATGTTCATTGTTTCTAATCTTTATTATAACTACCACCAATTTGCTAAATGCACATGTTAGATGTACTAAGATTTATATATCCTCAAATCCAGCATCAAGCCTTTTTTTCCAATTATATAATCGTATTTTCGTAAACAAGGGCAAAATTTTAGAAAACTTTATGCCAAAATAAAGAGTTCACTCATTTCATAGCTAACTTCCTACATAACTCTTAAGTAAGCACCACATGCTGCAGCTCATCTGTTACTCTTTCTAGTTAAAGAAACCCCTCAAAATATTTCTAACTATTGTTACCCATTTTCTTCAAAAACCTCTTTTTTGCTAACACACCATTATTTAACAGATCATCTGAGATGTCCCATTAAAACATATTCTGGAGCAAGAATCCATCTAGACTTCTACAGTGAATACGGCTTTAAACAGGTTTTGTTGTGGATTTTTTCACTTTTATAGTTGGATCACAGTGTTTAAAAAAGCATTTTTAAACCCTTTAGTAAAAAGTGCAAGGATGGTCACCCCATTAACCAAGTCAGCTATGGTACTATCCTGTATGTATTACTGTTTTAAAGAAACACAGGGGGGAAAAAGGGAATATGTAAGATATTATTCAAAAATTATTATTTATTTCTTACTGTCTAATGATGAGTGGAATGATGCTAGTCTTGATTTCACGGTATTTCTTTCTACCACATCACAGCTATTTAGATACAGCCACTACAGAGCGTGTGATGACAGGCCAATCAGTACTGAAATATCCACGGAGGATTTGTGGAGTGCACACCCAGTGCACTCTCCTCAATAACCTTCCCCTCTTCCTTCTTTGGAGTGAGTACTGAAAATTAATCTTTGCTAGTCAAGCAAAACTCTTTTTTTTTTTTTTTAATCTTCTTTACCGTCCCTAAAGCATCTGTGAACTCTGAACCATAATATGGGCCCATTTGTTTTATTTGCAAAATTTGACAGTTCAGTATAAACTCAAGCAAGCTCAGTTTAAGAGATAAAATGGGGTAAAAGTATAGATTAGATGCTGCTGAACCTAACTTCGAAGTTGTTGTGTTTAAGCTAAACATTAGTGAAATCAGAATCCTTCATTTAAAGCAGAGCTTGATAAATAAAACAAAAAGGAATAACGAAAAGTAGATTCAAATACATGACATCTATGCTTATTTGCTCAGGCGAGAGTGCTTCCTGCCACACAGAGCCAAAGGCATTTCCCTCCTCATCAAGGTTTTCACAGGAAAGAACCCTGGCTGTGTGAGCTGGAATGATGCACTTCCCTATTTAAACATTTTGGGCAGTGAGTCTAAGGTGGTCAGAGCCCACTTGCCATACAGAGGTGAGACAGTGACACGTACTGGCCTTATGCCTGACAGCTACAGCTTTTATGTAGCTTAGTCATAGAAATGACTCCTCATCCCTTCCATCAAAAGCAAGACTGCCACATAGTGGTGTAGGAACAAGGTAATTCTCAATGTGTAGCACATATGTCTGTGCAATTTACCTCCCACTCATACCCAAATGAGTAGCTCTTCTGTAAGAGGATAACAGCTTGACAGTGGAGGATGGTGTTTTCTATTGTTGGTCAAAGTCAATCCCAAATTCTGTCATTTATTTTAAGGTCTAAGTTTTGAATAAAAGTCAAGAGCCACTTGAAGTGTATTTCAGCAATCTGGTATCTAACTTGACTTAAATTTAGGAGCCAAAACATGACCTTGGTGAAATGGAGGGAAATTTTGCTAGAAGGTTAGGTGGGACCTTCACCTGGCCTCAAATTTCTGCATAAAAGTAACACTGATATGAGGGTTTGCATCAGCAACGCATGTTTTATCAAAGCATCCCACTTCACTTTCATCCCACTGCTGCTGCCCCTGCTGTTACCATGCTGACCCCTCGTTCATGCCACAATATTGGCTCCCTCTGAAACTGAGATTTGAGTTCGAGATTTTACCGATAACTTTCAAGGTTCTTCAAGCCCTGACCCCTCTGTTCTTGCATAACCTGGTCCACATTTCTGTTTCCTTTCGTAACCTACTTTCTGTTTCTCATTTATCTCCGCTCCCGCATCACTTTTTAAGTTGACTGTGTCAAAATACAGTGCTTTTGCACAGTTGACCCCAATGTGGTGGGACTCTGTTCCTCTTGATATCTACAGATATGGGAGATAAAATCCCTCCCTCTACCTCTCCAAGATTTTGACAGCCTATCTCATAGGGTACAAAGTGTGGCCAGGCCATGTGATACAGCTTTCATTCCCCCCAGACCTCCTCCCTCTTCAATTTTTTAAAGTTAAGGTCAGGCTGTGTAAAAGAATCAGAGCTCACAGCTGAATAATTGGAGTCATCTGAGGCTCACACAAAGGTCACATAGGTTAGTGCTTTTGAGGAATCTGTGATAAGGCAGTGCCTGAGAGGGATCTGTGATCCGAGCCAATATTTCTGCTTCGTGTAATTTATGAGAGAATTTTAAACAAATTGTAACAGGGACAATCCCCCTTTTGCCTTGCTTCTTATCATGAAGTTTATGAGTGTTGTGTGCAATATTGGACATGTGAATTTGATGTCCCCTTGTTTTCCTGAAAAGTGTTTGTAGCTGTTGTTAAGTCAAACTCTGCTACTGAGAACTTTCTTCCCAAATAAATAACTTGAAGACATCTCAAGTATGTTTAAGATTCATTCCTCCTTTAACACCTTGCCTTTTAAAGAGTATGCTTTGGTTTTGAAAGAAATATGAATTAACTGGGAAAATTATAATTTCAACACTTAATTTAGCTTAGAAAAATGCCTTTGTTTATTTATATAATTTTGTATTTCAGAAAACCCTGGAAACAGTTGCACTGCTCACAGGTTTCTCAAACTACAAGAGGAAAAAATGTCCTTTCATATTTTTCCTATATAATGGCGGTTTTTTCATTACTATTCCAGGTTAGTTTCATTTTGATTATGAATTTTTTGAGCATAAGAAGTAGTCACAGTCAAGAATGTTTCTTTACAAAGTTGTTTCTTCACAAAGTTGTTTCTTCCTTGAAATCATTGTTTGCATTACAGCAGACTCTGGAACAAGGTCTCCAGTACAGTTAGCACTGAAGAGGGACTGAACAAGACTCTTCAACAGGATTCTTTTGTAAATAGCTTGATTATTTATTTTTGTTAAGGAAGACTCAAAAATTCATCAGAACCAATTCTAAGAGTATCTTGAGTGTGCTGCTGCTGCCATTACTAAAGTGTGCAGTTTCCTGTATTTTTGACCAAGCTCCATAGAGAGAAGACTTTAATATAGGTCAGGAATGAAACATGTACCTTATGGGGCCGAATTTTCTCTGGGCAGGAAACAGAGACCCTGGTGTGGATGAAGAACTTGACCTGATTAGCTTGAGAGTTTGCAAAAACATATTAAACAAACAAACAAACAAACAAACAGAGAGAGAATATATTTGTGATCTGACCATAACTTCTCTTAGCAATAACAGTGTGTTTCTCTTTCTGTCAGTGAACACTTCTCACCCGATGCCAGCTTGTCGTCATATAAATCGACCTGAGAAGTCAAACAGTAGACAGAGAAAACTGTCTGTTGCATTTAGACGTTTGTTAACTCTGAAAAAATATTAAAAATAATAAAATAACTAAGAGTAATCCCTATTTTGCAAAAACAGAATTCAAACCTCTGTTTCAGCATTTCCTGGAACTCAAGCAAAACAGCTCTTTCAAAGGTATATTTGGAAAATCAGCACAGTTTTTTTCTACTTGCAGTTCACCTTCCCAGCTGTGCAGTGCCCTGACTTGTGTGTGCCATTTCAGTGCAGCCAAGCATCCACAGTGATACAACAAAGCTCAAACTTGCATTGAACTTTATCAATTTGTGAAGTCTCATAGGCTTGGGTGATTTGGGCCTTTCAAAGAACAGTTTAGTTAAGCCCTGCCTTGGCAAGAACAAAGACTCGATAAATGTTTATCTCTTCATACCACACTTCACTCCTAAACCAACTGCCATGGCATCAAAAATTCCACCCAAAAATGGGTGGAATTCAGAATAATGACTATATCTTAAACATGTGGGTTTTGCTAAAGAAAATTATTCTTCACCAGTCGCTCATAGTAGGCCTTTACTTTACAAGCACAATTAAGCACTGCTTCCAAAATTTGTTTTCTGCATATTTTACAGACCTTTTCAGTGATGCAGGATTATTGGGTTGGCTAACCAACAAATATATGAGTTGTAAACATTCCTCAGGAGTGCAGCATCCCACAGCATAAAGAACAGCTCCAGGAATTCTTTTTCCCCACTCTTGTCCAGACCTTCTGAAGTGTAACAGATGGTTGTTATTATTTCTCTTTTTGGTTTCTGTTCCTTTTATCTTTACCCAAAGTATTTCACCACCACATTTTTGTACTGTCAAATTGCACCATGGTGGAATTATGCACACTTCTGGAATGTGGGATGATCTCTTCAGTTCTTCAGCCTTCCTACCACTTCCAGATAAATCCTCATTTTTGCTGACATTCTACTTCTGAGAATCATCTTATAAACTATATATTTTTTCATTCTCCCTAAATCACAGTCTCTGCATTTTAGAGTAACTTTCAGTTCTACTGTTGCTTTTCTTTCCTTACTTTTCATTTACAGTAAAACATATGAATATTAAAATACTTTTAATACACAATGTCCTTTACCATAAATTTGGTACCAAAAAACATCTCATCTGGACAACAGGCATGATCCCACAAGATTTCCAGTGCTCATGCCACCATCAGGCCTGTCATTGGTTAGATACCTTGCTTTCTTCCTCCAGACATAATCCTGCAGTGATGAAAATTTTTCAGACATATCATTCAGACTTTCATTTTACTCATTATGGGATCATGACTCTCTTGTGTTGGGAAACTATCCCTACATATGGGCTCTTCAAACAGTAAAAGATACCTTTCAGTTGTTATCATGTCATCTGATACATATTTATAAATTAACAGCATTATGGCAAAAAAATAACATAATTTGTGGTCTGTTCATAACTCCTGTAACAAAAGTATCAGCTGGCACCTAATTAGTTAGACAGTTGGCCTCCACTTATACTACTCTGTTGTTGCACAATTTATTGTTGGACTCATTTGTTCAGGATGGCTACGATTAATTCATAAATTTCATCATTATTCAGACAGATTTTCGGCTGTAGCCATGCTTTATATTGCACTCTTATCATACCTCTTGAATAACCTAATGCATTTCAGCTCAAATATTCTCTAGCACTTGCGTTTACACTACAAGACTATTGACTCTGAGCAATAAAGCGAGACACATTTTATTCACATCTTACATTCTTCTGAAGAGAAACATATTTATCAAAATTCTTGTTACAGTTTGAGTTTATGAGATGAGGTTAAAGAAATGACAAATTCACTTTAGAAAAAATACTTCTTCAGAATGCTTTACCCCAGTTCTGGTCCCAAGAGCTGTGCCTTCGACGTGCTTGAAAAGATTTCTGTATTGGCAACAGGAACGTGGGTTTTAATTTGAACAAAACAGGTATTACAGAAGAAGCTGCATATGAAAGCAGCAAGAAGCCTTTGAGGTTCAAGAGGCCTTTATTATCTTCCTAAGGGGCCTGTTTAGCTCTGGCACAAAAAGTAATTTATATACGTCTAGTCTTCTTTATTTTCATAGGAATAATTATTTCTTCCTGTTACAGTTTTCCTTCTGTTGCTACTTTATCCCTAGCGCAGTTTAACCTCTTTGTACCATATAGTTACAAAACATTGCTTGCAACATTAATTTCAAAGCGGTGTCTCAACCTCCTTTGAAGGTGTCTCCAGTTCGGTAAATGCAGCATTTCTCCTGCATTACGATTTTTTTCCCAAATTTAGTTCGCTATTTTTATCAAAGATGAGCAGAACTGCTGACAGAACAAAAACCAGAAAAAACAGGGTCTCACAAATGTGAAAAGAAACAGATCAGAGATGACAGCCTGAGTTGTGGGTTATTATAAGTTGTATACACCCCTACTAGAAGTTATCTCTCTGTCTAATATGTGTAGGGACATCCTTGCTCCTCTACCTTTACTTACACAGTTCAGATGTCAATCTGGCTAGCACAATAAAGCATCAAGGTGGCAGGTAAAAAAAGGCATCTTGAAATAACCTCATATCAAAAAATTGATGTGAAATTTAGATTTAAAAATTAGATAATCTAGAGATGCGATTAACCTCTGCTTGAAGCTGGGAAGCTGGAAGCAGAATGCAGTGGCTTGAAATCCTAAACTGAATGACCTCCTGAGCAATTCACAGAGGGCCACATAATTATAGGAAAGGAGAATTTTTTTTTCCCCAAAGTTGTCAGCCTTCTGTTCTCAGCTCAGGTTCGCAAAAAAAAGCTTGGTACTTTCTCTTTCCTACGCTTTCTTCAATACACACTATGCTTCTGTAATTCAAAATGCTCTCATTACTTTGATACTAATTGAAGCAGAATATGATCTACCTCCCTTTTCCTCTGCTGCACAGAAAACAAACCATAAAATGTGGGTTTGTCAGTTTTATGCAAGCAGACAGGCCTTAAAGACATATGGGGTTAAAGGTTGAAACATTTTCAATTCATCATCCAGCTCTAGTTCTCAAATATTTGGCTGTTCAATTTTGCAAGCACAAGACAGCAATTATATGTGGAAATTGAGAAATTAGAACTCTTATCAAGCCCACATATTTGTATAAGGGCACAATTTAAAAAGAAAAAAAAAAAATCCCAAAGGTGTGTAAGGGCACATACAAGGACTGCAATGTGGTTTGAAAGTGTACTAAAAAAAAGATAGAATCTGTTAAATGTTTACTGAGCAGAGCCCATATATGCGTATGTGGGAGACAGTGGTTCTAAAAAATGCCCTTAAAGGCGATAAGCATTTCTCCATATCTTTATGGATAGCTGACTTCATTTTTTTAGATATGCAGTGCCTTTAAGCATTTCCAAGCATTATTATTATCCTGCTCCATTGTGAGATAAAATGAGTGAAAAGCACTGAGTTGAACATTCCACAAACATATATAATGAGAATTTAAACTCTGAAAATTGTGTTCACTGCAAACAACTACTAGGTTTTGCTACATTTAAAATCATAATCTTGTTATGGGGCTTGGTTTTCAGAAGAACAGTCTCATTTTATACTTATAATAAACTGCTGTCATTTTCCAAGTAAAAATTTTCACAATTCCATGGCTGATCCTCCTTCCAAAAACCAAAAGCAAAAGAGGGGCTCACCTGTTAATCAGAAAATTGAAACTATTCTTTTTCAGTTTCATTTCTTGTTCTTTCAGTGTCAGCTTTCCTACTCTCCCCTTGATCCATAGGTGAAACCAACTTGTGAAGTTTTCCCCCTACTCAGATATGTGTTACCATCACCACAAACAAATGATCTACAGGATACAGCTCATATAGATTGAAATTCAATAGCCCTGCTAACCAGGGTGTCTCTGCATCCACAGTTCATCAAAGCCTCAATTCTGCTCAGAAAAAAATGCAGTAAATTTGGGACAAGACCTAACAAGTTCATCCAGCAATGCTTGTGATGTGCTGCTTCTGAGGACAAATAGACAGGCAGATATTTATAAACTACTTGTTTCTCTACTAATATTCAGAACACATCCCATGTCCACATGGAACATAGAACTATGGCAATCCTTTTAATGGGAGCTGCAAACTCCTTTTGATTAATTTTGAGTGAATCAAACTCCATTTGATTCACTCAAAGCCTTTTGATTCATTTTACCCAAAATGCATTACACAAATTATACCTACAAAACCTTTTTCCATTTCCTTGACTCCTGTAAAATGTCAGAGGAAGGATTCCTCTAGAAAGGAAAATGAGCCAAGTATTTGTCTAGTATCCAACCATGCTACAGTGAAGAATGGGAAATTTTTCTGTCTTCAGAGGAGGTACAGATTAGGCTGCTTTTAGCTTCTTATCAAAGTTTCTGCTGACTGTTTGGCTACAGAGCATGTGCCCAGTCACATATACCCCAAAATGTAAATTCAGGGGCAGAAACAGTATTCTACAAAAGGAAACAAATTTCCACTGGAATTTTGAATTATTCAAGTAGCAGTACTACTCAGTTTGAATATTAGTAACTGGAACATAAGTGAAATCTTGGGAACAGTTTAGGCACTCATCCTCCTAGACTCCTTTGAAGTAACTTGTTGAGAGAGTAGCATTATGCTCTAAAAGTAAGTATGTCGGCAAAAGGAAGGTGAAAAACGCTTCAGCTTCTTGCCATGTTTTTTCAGCATCATATTTCATTTTGGATATCTGAGGTACAGTGAAAGCAAAGACAAGGAGACGGTGAAAAAACTTTAGTTACTGAAAGAATATTTATTTTAGTCATCCTGATTAGCCTTAGTTGTTATCATGTCAAACAGTTATTATTCTGTTTGTGGAATGTAACCCTTCTATAGGCCAGATGGTCAAAATATGCCTCAGCTCAGTGTTTAGTTATGTGAAGTAAAATCTCTTGCATGTGCCCTTTTTCCTGTTACCAGTTGAGAGCCTTAACACCAATCAAGTTATCAAAAAAAAACAACAACAACAAAAAAAGACACAACTGGTGCACAGGAGCTCTGGGTTTAAAATTTGTTATTTGTTAACAAAAATTGACCGAAGAGCACGTACATGTGACTTAGGCATATATGAATGGAGATCACACTAGATCTCTAAAAATTTGACCTTCAAGAAATTTGTAACAAGCTAAATTTAATGTTAACTGTGCCTGGCAGTTTAGATATTTTTATCTTTCAGAGCTCTACATTTAGGCAAATTCAATGCCATGGATCCTTCAGCTGTGCTGGAAATCGCCACTGAATATTCTCCCCTCATTACACACAGTGAAATTTCATTAATATCAGTACTGGTTTGGTGCATAGAATACACAATACAGATCTATACTGAAGATAAAGAATCACAATTTTGTTTTCTGTATTAAACTTCAGCTAAACTTCAATAAAAGTATTGATTCTTTTGCTACCTACTCTCCTCAAGGATAACACTAAATTGCTTGCAGATTTCATTCTAAAATTACAAATTGAAGGCAAAAGAAAAAATCAATGATGGAGACCTGTAGTGATTAATATGCCACTAACAAACAAATTTTCCCAGTTTCCCGATGTCTTGCTCGTTTTGTAGGAGACACTGAAAAACAGCTTTAAAAACGTAAAGTGAAATATAGTCATTTCTTTCTGGGGAATAGAATCCACAAGTTTAAATCATTAAACTATAATTAAACTCTGAACATTGGAAGGATTTACAGTAAAAATATCAGGTTGAGATTAAGTCAATAAAATTAATCACTCGTTACCCTGAAGGAGCAAAAGGGTTGAAAAATGCTACAAAATTGAAAGCTACCATGACCAAAGGGACTCAGGGAATTCATTTTAATTCACCACAGCCAAGTTCAAATACAAGCTGTTCTTTGTTATTCAACCTGAGGTATTATTTTTCATACAGACACTCACATCTGACCAAGCCATAATCACATACTGTAGAGCTTTCTTTATCTGATTGTAGAAGTTTCCTGTTTTAGCTATATATTAACAATGGACTGCATATGGATTGGGTGGTGCCACAGAGTGGACTATATTCTGCTCACATAACCACATCTATCAGTGTATTAAGTGCCTCAAAGCTGGGGCTTGAGCAATGGGTAGTAAATCTGGCCTTCGGTCACTACCCTCTCTCCCTTACATGGCCCAAACAGACATTGCGTATAGTGAATTTTTTGCTTTTCCAGCAGCACAGACAGCTCTCCTGCAGTGGTCTTAGAGAAGATCATGAATTGCAATAACCTTTTCTCTCTCATCTGGATTTAATGATTGGCCACAGTATCTAAGACAGTACTTCTCAATCCCCATGGAGTGTTCTACCCATGAGAAACTGCAAACAGCAAATGTAGCCATCTCCTCTCCAAGAACCCACGTGCCGTGATGATGGGCAGAGACTTCTCAGTGGAAATTATGTAAGAAATGAGATGTGAATTTAAGGGGTTGAGAAGGACCTAGAAAAGGTTGCGCAAAGGAAATGTGATCAACCCTCTAAGAAGTAATTTGTAATTCAAATGCAACAGGCTTGTGCTTTTGGATCTGAAGTGACCTGATCCACCTGCTCTGAAAATCACGATGTGTCTGTGAACTGTGGGGCTGTGCACTATGGTTGAATTTTAATTTGGCTGCAGAGATTTAGGTTCTTCTTTTAGCCCTGAGAAAATCAAAACCAATTAATAAGATCTCTTTTTGCTCCAGTGTGGTATATTAACCATCTGATTTTACAGCTACAAAAGTAGGGACAGCTGTGTTTGAAGACTTGGAAGTAATGGAGAGAATTGCTTAATGCATGATGTAAAATAACACTTCCAAGAGAAATCAACCAAAGTTCAAAGATTTTTTTTCAATGAATGCTTTGAACAACTACCAGCTCATGAACTATTTATGTTACCAGAAATAGTGAAGTAGAGGGTGCATGAAAAAGCATATATGCCATTGCCCATTCATAAGCAAAGTCAAACATCATAACCACTATTTGCAGTGAAATAATTTCAGTGAGAACATAACCTATTATTGGCCTGACATGGCATTCTTTCCAGAAAATTCACATGAATTGGCTGAAAACTTTGTTTATTTACAAGATTTCCACTGAAGGTAGTTTAAATAGACAGATATTTTTTAAAAAGTTTTCCAGCAGCCATCTGCAGGCAAGTTTATTTCTGAAGAGGCATTTATGAATTTACATCCAACATAAATAAAGAGCTGTTAGGCAATTAAGCTGGAAAATGTGCATTTTTCAGACAGAAAATAAACATTTGTTTCCAGCCAGTTGATGTACAAGTACCACAATTAAAATTTGAAAGCATAACTTTCTGCACCCAATGTTGAGACTGAATTTCTGCTTGAAAAACAGAATGTGTAAGTGTTCTTGACTATATGGATTTCTGTTATTCTTCTCAATGTGGAAGATGCTAATCTTCCACATGATTTCAAAGTAATCTTCATTCACATCTCCCTTTTATTCTTACCCGATACATGAGACGTTCTTCATGAGCTGTACCCTGAGAAACTTTTCCAGGCATATGGCTACTTCAAGTCAAAGGGAATTTTGCTTTACAGTCCTTGAGGAAGGACTTTGGGATAAATGTAATTCCTGGAATTATTTTCTTATCACCTAGGGATACGGGTGAAAACTGAACTTTATGTTAGGCTGCCAATACTTAGGTGGAGACAACTGAAGAATACTATAGCTTCGCTTGAGTCACTCTGTGGAAAAGATAGTTTTCCTTCCAAGTCCCTGTTTTCTTCCTTTCCCTCAGCTATTACCTTTGGCCTGAAATATTTTGTCATTGTTTCTACCCCTAACAATGTTTCATATCTTTTATACTCTTCATGTTTGAAGAACATCCAGCTCTTCCTTCAGTTATGCAAGACGTAAACTAATGTAGCAATATTTATTGGGCAGAAGATCTGTTAAGATATCTTTGGAATAGGTTAAGCAGAAACTATTTGGCTTTAAACTATCACATGTAGCATCTGTGTAGCTCCCTGTGAGGAAACTGGTAACATTTGGTGATAGAAAAGTTGTGAAAGAAAAGAATGAGACAGTTACAAGCCATACTATTTTCTGAGGTGTATACAAGGTCTTCATGCAGCAGCAAATCAGAAGATGGCTTTTCACATCTATATGAAACCCTACTAGCATTATTAGTAACACATTGCATTGATGCATTTCTTACAGTTAGTCTTAGAATTACACAGGCTCAGGTGCACTTCTGAGAATACAAAATGAGTGACCAATGAGGAACGTGACTCAAGGTTATTAATTCAGTTGTCCACTTGGACTAAAACCGCATTCCTTATGCACAGGACAAACGAGATCTGACAGATATGCTGGGCTTGCTAAAGAAACAGAAAGGTAATATAGGTCTTTTCAAGATGATTATATGTTAAATAATACCTATAGACTGCTGCAGTTTTCAAAGCCATTAAAGCTGAAAATAATAAAACCATTACAATTTTTTTAACGGTAGAATTTAGGTGTGGTTCCCCAACCTGCTCATGAAATACAAAAGCATTTGGAAGGAGTGAGCTGATGGGTTCTGAGCTGTGCTGTACCACTCCCTAAAATCTCTAAAAGCACTAGCAGCTAGTTCACATTATTCCAATCCCTACAATATTAACTTTCACACACACTAATATTTATATAATCTGTGGTATTTGCTTTACCTTACACTTTGTTTTAGAGAAACAAATGGATGCGGAGGGCAGGTTGATTAATGTCTGTTGCACATGCTCTGGCTGCAGAAGTTTGTATACAGCTGCTGAGTGCCAGAACAGGGAACGTAAATAAGTATAAACATCTTGTTACTGTTGCCCTGTATCTTATGTATGTACCGTAAGCATCAAAATTGTTCACCATCAGAAAGAAGTCTGTGCTAGCTGGGTTTGGTTTTATGAGGTACATTTTTATATTCTTGTTTTCATTTTCACACTACTCATCACGCTAAGGGCCAGGATGCCCTGTGCTAGATACAGTACAGTACACAGAAGAAAGTTCCTGTCCAAAAGAACTGCACCATGGAAACCATAAACTATATATGTCTGTTTGGAAAGAATGGCAATTGCTGCAATAATAGGTGGAATCCAAATCCCTGTCCTAAACCACATGCTCTGCAACACAAAAGCTTCCTGCAACAGAAACACGCCTAGAGACAGCTGAGATCATTTGGGTAGTGGGACACAGAGCCCTACCACCTGAGAGATCTGCAAATAAAGATTGTGGAGGCACCACTCCAACCCAGGAACGTTGTTCTACCTGTGGGTGATGGTAGTACATCTCAACCTTCAATCCCCACTTCATTCTCCTCAAAAAAGAGTTTGCTCCCTCTTTGTGCATGCATTAAACTCTTACACATAGCTCTTCTTTCAAATAATGTTCCTTATGGCAAGCAGGGTGAATTTTAACCTGTAGGGGAGCTCAGAAACACAATAATGTATAAGTGCACAACAGCCATGTAAGGTCTTGAATATCCAGCCCTCAAGTATCTAAATGCTCACTGTAAGCAAAGTCAAGCTGAGAATAGTGCCCTGATGCTCCAGTATTCCTCATCACTGATTTTCCATATAGATTGCAGTAAAAGGTTTCCCAGAGTCAGCTCGTAAAAAAGGGCTGGAGTTTCCATGGATTACTTCCTTGTTAAATTAGATTTAAAGTATTACTGCGTCCTGAATATATGCAAAATGCAACAAAACCTTTCATGTCTTGAAGAGTGATTTTAAAACAAATATGAGGACAGTTGCCTATGAACTAAGAAAAAGTAAAGGAAAAAGAGGGGGGAAAGGAAAATGAAAACAGAAGATGGAAAAAGTATAAAAAGTTTAAAAAGTGTAGAAGTAGAAAAGAGAAAGGAAAAGGGGGGGGAAAGGAAAAGGGGGGGAAAGGAAAAGGAAGGGAAAAAAATAAAAAAGAGAAAAAAACAAGAAAAAGAAAAAGAAAAGAGAAAAGAAAGGAACCCATATTTAAGCTTTAAATTTTGCATTCCTTAAGAATCCTGCTTATTTAAACCAGACTTTGGAAACCTTACTGTAGTTTCAAACTGTAAAGCAACAATTTGCAATGCTGAAGATATTTCCTTTTAGAATACTAATCCAGAATCTCCATTTTTTTTCTTGATTTAAGAATATTTTAATTGGAAAGATTTATTTTTTTTTTTTAGTTTGCTTAAGCTAGCGGTTTTCTTCTAAAATATCTAGATTTCTGTTAGCACTGTTAACTGCTTCATCTTCCTTCCTATGCACATACACGTCATGTCTGGAGCAAAGCAAAACATGAACCACATGTTTCATATAAACAGTTAATGTTTTGCATATAGATGGTGCTTAGCTGGAACAACTATAAAGGAATAAACCAGAAGGAAACAGTAGGTGAAAGACTCAGCATTTTCATAAGACAGCAGGAACATAAGTAATTAATCATTAATATGGAAAACAGTGGACAGCAATAGGAGAAGGAAAGTAGTTACTACAAGAGAGGAAAAGATTTGATTAAGCTTCCATTTGAGGTGAGCCTCACCCAACCACAGTTTGAGTCTTGTTTAAAATACACATCCAGGGCCACACTCTGCCTTGACAGAACCAGTGTCAAATCCTAAACATTCATTTTCCATAGATATGAGTAAGAAGAGAATTTGTCCTTTCATCATTCCATAAATTTGCTGAATGTGTTGTTTATATTTCAAGTGTTCAGAATTAAAGACAACAATATAACTCAGACAGAATTTTGATCCTAATTGCAATCTGGTAAAACGCAGAGCAACTCTACTAAAATAAACTCAGATACTTAATTTTGTTAAGTAAACTTCAGTAGAGTGACATAGATTTATCATTGTGTAACTCAGATCAAAAGCTAATTCAGTCAAAAGCAGTATCAAAGTGAGTAGCGCCAGACTTGTCAAGCCTCATACTTCACACACAAGACATTCCTCTGGCTCCATCTTGCTCTCTTCAGTGTGGTGTTTCAGTCTCAGGCGACCACACAAGCTCCTCAGTTTCCCTCCAGATCCAGGATCCAACATCAGATACATATGTTTAGACTGCTGACAAATTAAGTTTGGCAGATGGGGTCCTGGGTGGGTAGGGAGGGATGTTGGAGCATGATCCACAGCCAGGAGCTGTTGAGGGAGATCCCACCCTCCGAGTCCTGCAGGTTGGCAGCAGATCCCCAGCTGCAGCTTCACGACACTGCCTCTTCCCCACGTGGTCTTAAGCCCCACATTCCCTCTAGAAGCAGAACAGTCCTGTAAAACCAAAACTGAGCTCTTAACCTTGATGATAAAAATATGTAAAGGAAATTGCTTCAGTGATTCTCATTACAATGAAAAGTTTGCTAAACAGAACCTCAGGTTGACAGGTAAGGTGTCACCACAGTAAGAAATTTTGCATTTTCTTAACGTTTTGTGGAACATGATAGTTCATAACTATTGATCCAGTGATCACCATGGCAATGCACTATCAATCCATTGGACAGCCTCTGTGAAATGTGTTTTTCTTCTAAAAAGACAAGAAAAGAAAACTAAACACTGAACATTGCTAAAGAATGCTGAATGCGTATTCTTTTTATTTTCTAGGCTGGCAGTCATGTTCAGGCCGAAAAATAAGAGGTAAATGAAAACCAAAAGGTTTTGAGAAGGGCAATCCCAGTACATTACATAAACATATATTGCAACTTTTTCAGTTCTTCTTATAATGGTGCATAAAAAATAAGTGCTGCTTTCTGAAAAGCTTTTGGAATATCTGCCTGATCAGTAGATATCTTGTTGCTGATTAAATTGCTAAACAAAATATTCACAGCAATAGGCCTGCTACTTTATTTCCTACAAATAGGGGAAAAAAAAAAAGGACAATGAGATTCAGCATTTGACTTGCTCCAGGCTACAGAAAGGTTAAGAGCTAGATTCTGTCTCCTTTTTGCCAGGCCTGGGAAGAGAGGGGGCTGGGAGACAGGGTAGGGGGTCAAAGCACAGTGAACTTTAGTTACTCTTTTATCTCCCTCTTTCATCCATTATCTTCATCACCCAAGTGAAATTGTCTTTTAAGGATAATTAGGAATCAGTTTAGTTTAGAGCAGCCCTGTGGCTGTCCTAAAACAAATGGTTAGAAGAAGAAGAATAGAAAATACTCTTGATTTTTTCTAACATGGAAGCACATGGGACTTAATGAAAAATATACAGAATTAAAACCAGAGAATGCTCATGATTTTCTGACTCCTGGTTCTGTCTGAAACCCCTTATTGCTCATCCAGGCATAAAGGTACTTCAGAGCTTCATTTAAACTAAAAGCTCTAATGGGATTCTCTACCAGACACGGGTATAGGTCCTTGGACTACAAATTAGGAGACAAAAATTACTGAAATTCAGCAATGATCAACTTTCCAATTCACTGTCAATACCATGACATAGATTGAAAAAACTGTTTGAAGCTAAATCATATCAAGCCTTTTTTGAATTTTCCTCAAAAAGATAAATATCATTTTTGAGGGAAAAGTACTTTGTTCAACTTTTTTAATTTGAGTGTTCTTCTGACTCTTAAAGAAAAAAAAAACCTTCAAGATGATGAAAAGATACATGTCAGGCAGTCTGCATCTTACTGATGCTAACCTAATCTATCAACAGTCTGGGAAGTATGTGCAGTGACAAAAGGAAGCAGATGTGCTCTTAATCCTCCTAAAGTGAACTGTGGGATGGGTATCCTCAATCATCCAGAATGGTTTCTCTGGTGCCCTTATGTCTCTTGGTAAAGGCTGAACAGAGTACTTGTCATGGAATCAGGCCTTCACTTGGGATTTGTGTACTTTTTAGTCCTTTGATCATATGTCTCATATTTTACCTTAAC
This sequence comes from Pseudotriccus pelzelni, assembly GCA_035584735.1. Lineage (NCBI taxonomy): Eukaryota > Metazoa > Chordata > Aves > Passeriformes > Tyrannidae > Pseudotriccus > Pseudotriccus pelzelni. The sequence continues at coordinate 21,420,227 of JAWMRA010000078.1, forward strand.
TGAACCTTCATGGACTTTTGAAGATAATCATTGCTTTCCATTTTTCATCAGAAAGAGCTACTGGCATGAGCAATCATCCCTCTCTGTAAGCACTCCTCTTGAAATGCAGGAAATCATTTGCCCAGCCTACTGACCGGCAAATAGGATACAGGAGGTACCAGATCCAGGCTATTTTCAAGGAACAGTTGTGAAATCTTTGGTTCTTGTTGATTGCAGGCTTGTTTAATCTTTCACTGGTCAGATAAAAGAGAAGTGAGAAAACACCTTTAATGCCAAAAAGGGAGTAGTGTTCATTACACCTTGTTCATGACCAAGATGCCATGGCCTGTGTAACATGGTGAGCAGAGGGCAGTCACTGAGCTCTGCCTGGCACTCTCTCCAACACTATGTATATGAGAGCTTAAGGCAATCTTAGCCTATTTTTGAGACAGGAGAGATGCCTTTACCAGTTTTCAGTGAAACTAGTTTTCTCCTTCATCAGCATATAGAGGAGAAAGAGCCATGCTTTGCTAGAGAAGTCAGATGTCCCACTCAAATATCTGAAAGCAGCAACAAAAATACACCTTGTATTTAAACACAATATGCATCGTGGATCCAATGCCCTTGGAAACACAGGCCTTTGGCTCTTGTAGGAAGCACAAGACTGGAAAGCAGGTCAATGCAGTCATCAGTGAACTTTCTTCTTATTGTGAAGAAAGTATGAGCTAGGGTGAAATCAACAGTTCCAGCTCTTCTATCAGCAATTTTCTCTTAGAGTGAGCCCTTTATCATTGTCTGTTCTTTCGATTCATCAAAACAGGAAGAGAATACAGAGTCAGGATATTCTGCACTGCAACAAACCCAGACTGACATTGAACTAGTGCTCTAAACCCCACCAGAGCCGAGACTCAGTTATTCAAAAATTTGGAGGTCTATAAATGGTTGATTTCCTCTTTACCATAGTGCCTTGGCAAAATAGTATGTGTAGTGCAGTATAGCAACCCTCTTGCCTTGACTGAGAAAGGAGTGTAGCTTTTGTTTGAACATAACCTTCTTTGCAAGGTATTTACAAGTGAGGTATATTAGATAGATCGCAAGACAAAGCATTATGCACCATCACACAAAAGGCTGTAAGTCTTTTGCTCGTAGGAATAAAACAACACAGGGCAAGTGATTGCTTATTGATATCACATAATGAGACAGACAGAGCTCTGGCTGAAATTCAGGTCTCTTGCCACCCAGATCCATATGTAAATCACTAGGCTGCTGTTCCTACAATCAAATTACTTAACCTCTGCATGCCTCATTCTCCCCCAAAGTAAAACAATAAGCTGTAATACTCTTTCGTCTTTCATTGACATAACAGGAGTGCTAAACATTCACAGCACACTTTGAAAATGTAAGGTACTCTGTAAGAAAGCAAAAAACTGTTAATGGTTTAGTGCTTGTTTATCTGCAGGAAAAACCAAAAACATGCAGTAAAACTACATGAATTAATTCATTCTGTGGCACTTTCCAGCTCTGGAACTGGACCCAAATGAACTAATATAGATGACTACCGTGATTGGACAATCTTCTTTATGCAGCAAAAATGTTCACTGACAGAAGTCAGTGTTTTATTGTGCTAGCTAGAGAAAATGGGTTGTTTCATATAAAATTGACCTGTGATTCAGGAGTTCCGAATTCAGCTACCATCTCTACTACGTATTCCTGTCGGACCTTGAGCTAGTCATGTTCTTTCCATTCCTCAGCTCCCCATGTGCAGCTATTTCACCAGCAAAGCTGCTGGGATTGACAAAGGAATTGCTGGAAAAAAAATCTACAGTATGCATTGTAAATTGTATATGACTGTCAGGGCATAAGTGATATAAAATCTATGGCTCTATATCTTCTGGATAGAAGGTCTATGCAACTGTTCAATTTTGCAAAGTTAAAAAATTCAGCTGGTTCTATTTAACATTTTCCTAAGCATCCAATTTCTTCTTTCCCTTAGCTGCCAAAGTTTTGTAATTAGAAAACATTTTGTTCTTGAAGTCTTGCCATGCTTTCATTGCCATGTTTTTACGAGCTAAGTGACAGAGGAGATAAATGAAGGCTCAGCCCTCCATGGTTTAAAATAAAAAAACAAACCAGCAGTTAAAAACTTCTTAACGATTGGGCATAAAAGCAGCAAGATAGATGATTATCTAGTGGTTACTTCCATGAAGTGTTCCTGAAGGATAAACACTTGAGGAAAAATTAAAAAATATTATATTATCCCTCAATTGTTAAATTTTTTTTTATTAAATAAAAACACTCCCTTTTCTCCCTTCCCTTTAATTTACGTATATAACCCTCCAAGTCAACTACATAGGTATAGACAATGTCAAGGAAATATAACCTGATAGTATACCTGATAGGTATAAGCCATGATAAATACAAAGACTTCAGTGAAGCTGTAAAATCATTAACTAGTAATAAAAACAAAATTTAAATTATATCTTGTTTATTGAAATGCCAGAAATTAAAAAGCATGTTTTCACCTAAACAAATTTTCTGTGTAGGTATATATTAAATATACTCTTGGACTTTCAAATTAACTACTCACTGTATTTTGCAATTCAGTGCTGATGTTTAGACTGAATTTTAGTGTTGCACTCACCCCATCTAGCTGTAAGCAGCAGGAAGGCCAGCTAGACAAAGACAGAAGTATCCTTATGAAAAGGAGTGCAAATCTGATTTAAATAAAACACAGAATCTTATTTTTTACAGAAATAAAGTTTAAGACATTTTGAGTTGTGATCTCTCAGTATTGGTTAACAACCCACTGAGAATATATTCTATTGCGTTTTGCTAACACAGTTGTGGCACTTCTGCACTTACAGAAAATTCATGTCAGAAAAACATTCTTAAAGGTGCACAGTCAAACAGTGAGAAGTTTAGAAATGTGGAAACTATAATTATTTTAGGAACTTCAGTAATTTCTTTAGTTTGCATGTACTCTGTTTCAAACTTCTATCAGTACAATCATACTCTACCTTCCCCTATGGAAAAACAACCCAAATGTTGATCACCAACCTGTTGATCTCAATTCTCATCTGCTTACACAGCAGCACTCCCCATATCCTCTATCTCAGTCTCCTTGAGAACCACATAGTCCTTGCCCCTGGGCACATGGAAGAAGGTTCCTCTGCCCATTTTATAGAATCATAGATCACAGAATATTCTGAGCTGGAAGGGACCCACTAGGATCATCAAAGTCCAACTCCCAGCTGAGTAAGTTTTAGCAAGACTTTTATTTCCAGACAATGCTTCTTGTTAAGAAAGAATTCAACAGAGTTGCCCTTTCCTTTCCCTTGTCCCATTTGTTCTCACTGCCACACAAAGGGAATGAATTAACACAGAGCAGGGGAGAAAGGAACGGAGAGCATGGCAGAAGACTCAAGAATGAGCATGGCTAGGATACCTGCAGGAATAAGTCTTGACGTGTAAAAGGAGCTCAGGAGTAATGGGCACACTGGCAGTAAGCCAGGGTATAAAACAACTGTGTTTGTACAAACTAGCTATATATTTACTTCTGCCTAGTAAAAGGTTATAAGAGTTTCCTGTGCTTTTGTAGCATATTATTGGTCATTTGTAGACGGTATAAGGAAGAAATCATTTACAGTGAAACAAAATACTGGCAGGAGGGGATGGGAGAAGTGGAGAGGGATAGAATTTCAGTTAATAAACTGTAAATATATATCTACAAATAAAAATTTAGTAAATAGCAATCAATACTAAAAGCATTTTTTTTTTGTGCTTAAAAGTTTCCTTTTGTGAAAGAACAGGAGTAACTTAATGGGTTGCCGCAATTAGAAATCACTGCAAATTTTTTAAAGTTTTTCTTGTACATCAAAGAGAGGCCTAAAAGATGGACACAGCAGTTAGCCAGGACCTAGCATGCCATCATATTTTCAAGAAAACAAGCAATAAAGAAGGAAGCTGAGTTTAGGCAATCCATTCATAAACTTGATAGCAGAAAAAGAGCTTGCTGACACTGAGAAAAAGCAGACACAGACTGTAAAAACACATGTCCAGAAATTCCCTTAAATGTGATAGTGCATGCAGTCTGGTGGTCTTACAAATGAGAGAGAACAGAGAAGCAGGAAATCAGGGACAAAGATAAGACTGTAAACCAGCAAACTGCAATGAGTTCCACATAGAGCCTAGAGAGTGGATAAAATGCTCACTGCTGTTCTCATACTTTTGGGATAGTTTCACCTATAAGGAGACTAAAGAACTGATAATTTTAGTATTCATTATAATTTTTTTAAAATCTGCAGTCAGTTTCTTTGTTACTAATGGTAGTTGCAATACTAGAGTCTCATCAGCTTACTTAAGCCTGCTGGGCCATGAGAGTCAGCTGAGACGCTCCAGCCTGGATCAGGAATGAATTTGTACTGTTGCAAACGAGCAGGGGTCCGTGACCGCCTCATTTCGCCCAGTGTGTGAAGATCTCACAAAAGCCTACTCTCTCAACACTGGTGATTTCTGCTTCAAATCAGCCCTGAAAATTCCTTCTCCTACAAGCCCTGTGCTAAACGAATCAATAGTGCACTCTGTACTTTCTCTTTTAAATGCACATTTCAGAAGCTTAGCAGGAAAATAGAATTCAACAGGAACTACATCTTTTATCATTAATAATTGCATTAGTTCCTCTTCCCATTCTCCCCCTATTGCTTGTTTCCATATCATAAGGAGTCCTATCAAGTCAACCCTGATTGCAAAGTCTGTGGGGCAGCCTTCCCATTTTTGTTAAATACCTGCCATGTTTTGGGAAGCTATACTAAAAATTAGGACCAGCATGAGTCTATCTAACAAAGTGCACACCCAATTCTCTTAGTCAAAGATGCCATCCTTCCTTGGGATGTCATGCAGACCCACACAACTTGACTAAATTTGTCAGCAGTGAGCTCTGATAAGGTAAAATAACAGTTTGTAGCTTCTTGTACAGCTATAACAGAATTCCAGCTGATGGCAATTCCTCTTCCAGGTTTCCTCCAAGTTAAATAACATTTTTAAAACAAATAATTTTAAGGGAGCATATGGCATATAAAAAATAATAAATGTCTAGGGCATCAAAAGCTCAAAGCAATTTTTATTTTGACTGCCAAAGAAAGATTTTAAATTACTTTTTGGCGTTGCACAGAAAGGGACCATTGTGAGGCTTTTAGCAGCACTTTCTCTGTCCCCCCTTCATCTCAGAAATCTAGCATTAATAATTAAAAATCCTTTAAAAATACCATAAACATAGGATTTGCATGCCAATGTTTTAGGTCCATTAACATGAAACACTTGGAATTCCTTTTGCCCTCAGACTTTAAGTCATCTGTGGCAGGAGCCACTGAACAGACGGTTTTGCTTGTTTTGCCCTGGCTGCCAGTACCTCAGCTAGTCTAAACCTTTTTAACCTGTTCCTTTGGACAGCAGTTTGCAAGCAGGCTCCTCAAGGGAATGAGAGCTGGCTTTCTCCTTCTCTTGCAACTACTTTTTCAAGGACCTCTCTCAGATAGGAGAGTTCTATCGCATCTTTAACTAATCACTTCTTCTCTTCTGAGGCAGATTTACAACTAGCAAGTTTTCAGCTGACATGCTATATTGGGGTCTCTGCTTAAATTTTCTTTTTCTTATTTCAAACTGTGTCAGGGAGAAGCTAACTGTGCATTTGTTTGACTGGAAGTCAGGATATTGTTTTCTACAAGGACTCTATTTTCAACATCTTACAGCAATATTTATGTGCCATTTGCATGTATCATTCCCAATAATAGCAAATTTATTATTTGGCAAAATTGAAATGTATTTTTTTTTACAAACTATCATGTTGGTTTCTATTTATCTTATTATTACTCTTTCTAATGTGGGGAGAGGAAAGTAAAATAAAATCATGTCCCTTCTGAGGGCATCTTTCAAGTACCACTCATGTCTCTCTCTACAGTAAATTGGATATTCCTGAATAGCTAAACATGTCTCAGATGATCTGGTAGCAGAGAGGATTTGCACTGCTATAGCTCATATCTGCACACTTCCTACATTTGAAAACGACCTCTCACCATGCAATGTAATGAAGTCAAGTCGTTGACATTATTGTCTTTTTAATTACCTCTGTTACTGGGCTTACAGAGCTTCAGGAATGTAAGAAGCTTAGCAAACACTGAAACGTCTACAAATAGGAACAAGTCTCAAGATAAGTCCAGGTCAATGTCTAAAGCATACTGAAAACAAGGACACCTGCTTAACAGAAGCAACCAAATTAAAACAAGTATTTCTGTCACCAGCAGCTTCCCATAAAATGCATAGAACTCTGGTAGGATATTGAAAACAGCCTCACCTCCAAATTTATCAACATTCTCATCAAGTCTCTATTCTACCACTGAAGAAAGAGCAGGATTCTCATCTCTGTTGAGAAAAAATTTTTTTGTAAAGAGATTTCTAAAAGTTCACACAGATAGCAAATTCTAATGCAATTACCACTTTGGGAGCTCTGCACTAACTCATCTTTCTCTCATTTTCAGCTCCAAAAATATTTTATGTGAAAGACACAATGGCTGATCTAGACCAAATGGATACATTACGTGTTAAGTCGTTTCCCAGAAACTATGTATTTCCTCATATTTGTCCTGGTTTTGACTGGGATAGAGTTAATTTTCTTCTGTGTTGCTGGTACAGTGCTGTGTTTTGGATTTAGTATGACAGTAATGCTGGTAACACTGATGTTTTCATTGTTGCTAAGCAGTGCTTACTCTAAGTGAAGGACTTTGCAGTCTTCCGTCAGAGAGCAGGTGCACAAGAAGCTGGGAAGGAGCATGGCCAGGACAGCTTACCTGAATTGACTGAAGGGATATTCCATTTCCATAGAATGCCATGCCCAGTATATAAGCTGCAGGGAGTCAGCAAGGAGCTGCTCAGTGATGGGCTGGGCATTGGTAAGAGAGTGGTGAGAAATTGCATTATGCATCACTTGGTTTTCCTGGGTATCACTTGTTTCTTCTGGGTTTTATTCCAGCTTTTCAAGCTGTTATGTATAAGAAAGGAATTATTTGTAAAACTATATAATGTGTAGACAAAACATAGCACTTTCCTATATATAGCACATTTGCAGACTTTTGCTCTGAACTATCCCAGAGTCCAGATGTTTTCTTCAAAGCCCTTTACTTCAGAAACCACGGTAGAAAATTATTTCCCTCATGAAATTTATTCTCAGTAGAAAAGGAGCACTGCCATTTACCAGCTCTGGCTGGCCAGTTTTGGCCTTCTTGACTGTAATTTAGTCAAAGCATTCTGCTATAAAAGAAGAGGATTTTTATTGGTTTTTTAATCCTTTTCCATGATGCTGAGACAAAGTGGGTTTAACCATTTAGGTCCATATAGAACCTTCTCGTGATTTATGTTGTGGCTTCTTTAACAGCCATACAATTTCTATTTCACCATTCCTCCCCTATCACAGCAATTTTTCCTTGGCCGTGCCAGTAACATACTGCCATTTTTTGTTTCAGCTTTTACAGTAGCTATCATCCTATTAATATTGAATAGTTTATGTCTGTGCTGTCTATAGTCACATAAGGTAGAGAGGAAAGTAAGGAAAGGTGTTCACTTTTCAGAATAATTTTTATTCTTCAAAGGTGTTTTTTACCACTGAGAAAACTCTACGATGTTAAAATACATGAAGAGAAATCACCTTGGAGCTAGCACCCACCATTTGCAATCTCTGATAGAAACTAAGAAAACTTTACTACAAAAAAGCACCAAAAAGCTTTAGCAGTAAGATTCTTACCAATTTTCCAGGAAAAGCTAAGAATCAAGAACTGGAACACCAAAAACATAATTCTGCTTTTCTGAAGATACTGCAAGTTAAGAAACATACCTTATCCAGAAATTATTTTTCTAAAAAGCCTCACAGTGACAAAACAACCAATCTTGCTTATGTACATTTCATATACAATTGCAAAGATTTTTTACATTCCTTATTAAGCTAACATTGATGATCACACCTGCAAGATATGGATTTTTCTGTATCTGACAAAGTTCAGGTAAAAGACACCAGGGTAAAAAAATAATTCTGTTTGGAAGGGATTTTTAGAGATCACCTTATTCAACATGCAGCTTACAGCATGCTAATTTCAAAATTAGATCAGGTTGCACAGGCCCTGCTGAATCAGATAATGAAAATTCCTAAGGGTGATAATATCACAGATTTTCTAGACAGTCTGTTGCAATGCACAGCCATTCTCATTCTTCATATCTAACCAGAAATCCTCTTGTTGGCTTGTGTTCTTTCACTGTGTACCTCAGAGGAAGAATCTGGCTCCATCTTCCCTGTGACTGTTGTTTAGAGAGCAGAAGACTTTGTGTTCCCCACCATTCTGCCTTTCCTTGTCCAGGCTAGACAAATGCAGTTCCTTTAGTATGTCCTCATTTGTCAGGTGGTCCATTTCTCTAAATGTGTCTCAGTGGTCCTATGATGATCTATTCACTTTATCAAGGTCTCAACTTCCTTCACCTACAGTCTCAAAGCACAGTCCTTTTACCGGGATGGCTTGAACAGCATTCAGAGGACAAAATGAGGCAGGATATCTGAGCATCTACAGAGACATGTATTTGACATCATAATCAAAAGCACTGAATGGGTGATCCTCTGTTACCTAGAAAGGCCATAACCACATTGAAACATACTGTGAACTTCATATTTCATATGTACAGCAAATAGCTGGAATAGAACACCACGTTAATTATTTCCCAGTTCCATACTCTGATATACTGCTGTCAAATACAATGAGCTTTCAATAAGCAGTGATCACTCATTTTTTCCATTTGAGAGCTACTAATGCTGTATTTTGCCTTCAAAAATTTCTGCTTTCACAAACACAATAATAAAAATGAAGTTAGGGGGTTTTGTTTTATCCTCTTCATTACTTAAAGAGGAAGAAAATAAATATTCCTTAAAAAAAATTTGGGGTTGGAGTGAATGATACACAAATGTATAATTATTTGTAATTTATCATTAAATTAAATTATAATTTCTAATAATTAACTCATCTTTTAAACATCTCTGTAATTATTGTTCTAATGATTAATTATATTAATTGTCTTCCAGTGCTAAAAAGGAAACAGTTGCTGTTTTACTCTGGAATGCTTAATTCCAGTTTTTATTCCCTATGAATATGTTACAGTTCTTCTGTTGGCAGTTGCAAAAACTCTCTATAAAGGCAGCATTTACTGCAGTTTCTCTCAGAGCCAAGGAATACAAATGGAGCTTGACATTTTTGAGTTTTCAAGCATTGATCTACAGTAGTTATTAGAACTATTGCTCTTACTATTTTACACTGTCTTAAAAGCACAGCCTACAGCAATTTTTATGTGTCCACAATAAAGGAAAAAAAATGGCATTGCATAAAAATGAATGTTGAAATGGACAAAAAATCTACACACAGTCACTGTAGGTCTCTAGGATCGTTACTTTTCCAGTTACTGGGAAAACAACACTGAAAGAAATAAAACCAATCTCTTTAAACCACTGGAGAGCCTTCTCAACCTCAGAGCCTCTCTGAATTATGTGCCAACTGCAGATATAGAAAACCTTATATTTTAAAAAGAGGCAATTCTATCTATTCATTCCTAAGGAATCTGTGTCCATTTTCTCTTATATCACCTGTGCCTTTGAACAGCAACAGCCAGGCAATTAAAAATCCTATTTTTGCACTCTGATTTCCTGCTGTAAAGAAGGGTCAACTTTCTAATCACAACACCTTTTGAATCATAGTTAAAACAAAAATGAAACTAAAGTTCTCACTTAAAGACAATCTGTCTTAACATTTCTCTTTTACAGGAGTCAGGATCAAGCCTTCCCGGCACCCATCCCCTGCCCAGGCATTTCTAACAAGATGAAAAGGTAAGAAAAACACATCTGTGGAAGAAAACTAACAAAGAACAATATCTAGAGAAACTCTGCACAGTTAGTTACTTTCTGGTCCTTATAACTAAAGCATTTCTAGAAACAGGATCTAAAAAGCGCTTGGTTTTCACTGCATACAGGTGACCTCATGCATCAGATACATCATCAACCAGTTCTAGTCTGCTCCAAAATATTTGTGGTCCTCTGTTCAACTAATCACAAAGGTGTTTAGATGACAAGCCAAGAAAGTAAAAACCAGTATTCTTTTTCTCCACGTTGCTGTTACTACAGGAATGAAGAAAGGACTCTAGGAAATTTTTCAGAATATTTTTAATTTTCACACCACCCATGGTAATATTTTTCCCAGTGTTTTTCAAGAAACTCACAAGATGACCCACAGCTAATGTTACATGATGATGGGAATGAGCAGATTGGTCTTCAGGAACTGCTTCAGGCCCTGCTTGCGATCAATCAATCTCCTTAGAACACCCAATGGCTGTTGTCTTACTATTTTGATATCCATTCTGACACAGGCCAACTTGTTCTTCACATGATTCTGCAGCCCCACTATTACCTTATTTCTGGAGTCAGAGAAGGCACCAGTCTGAATACAGCCCCCACTGAAAATCTAATAGCCAGAAATCATTCATGTTAGAGAAATAAAGTGTTCTTCATGTGTATTAATCAGCTGACTGCCATGGGGATTAGAAACTGAATATACCCTCATATGACTTTTCTTGCATAGTTCCTCATCTGGAGGTAAGGAAATAAAAACCTTTCAGTGTGAAGGAAAACCTTTCAAAGTGAAGGAAAAAGAAAAATGTACTGAGGCTTCATTCTTTCACATTAGCTGCAGATTAAAAAGAAAAAAAAAACCAACCAAAACAGGAAAAGGAAAACAATTATTTTAAAAATGACTAAAAATTATCCTACAAGTTAGTAGTAACTCAAACTGTTAAAAAGTTAATTTGTACTTCTAAGCCAAATGTACAACACAGGGCTGTTTGATCTTATGGAGCCAAATTAAATTACATTAAAGTTTCAGAGCATCATTTGTAAGAAATGTAAAACAGAATCGCCAACCCTCAGAGAAGGAATAGCTAATATGAATTGAATCTTCTGCTAAACTTTTGCAGTTCTGTATGACCTAAGTCTTATAGTACTCAGCTTCATGCACTCTGCCCTGAAAACCACTATAAAATATTGCCTCTAAAATGTCATCCAGAATTTTCCATTAATGTTTTCCCCCCAATACTCTGCAGCTATGAGTTGTATACACCTGCTAAGTAAGAGTTCAAGAAGTCCTGTCAGGAGAGCATCTAGCTGTTTTTCCACAGCAAGCTCATTTCAAAGGAGGTTTTGTCAATAAAAATGGGATATCTCAATGCCTGATTCTGGTTCACAACACCTTTTCTTCATGGTTACAAAGAAATGATATATTTTATGTTGTAAAGATTAACTATTTTGCAAAGTCTTACTATAGGAATAAGTTCAAAAATTTCGTAACAGTAACAGAGTTCGTCTTCACTGTTTTGAAGTGAAATTTTCAATGTCGTTTCAACTGAGTTTCAGAATAATATGTCCTTTCTTGGGCTTTTAAGTGAAGTTAGTTGTTAAAAAAAACCATTTTTCTTCTAATTTTCCAGCATGATCACACAGCTCAGGAAATGGCATCACTCTCCTACTACCAAAAATCTGGTTGGAAGTCCTAAATCTCAGCACACTTTCTCAGCCAGTGACAAGAGCAGCCTGCTGAAGTGAATGAAGTCTTTGTCCTATTCAGTGAAACCGAGATTTTGCTTGCCTTTTTGAAGAACTCTACAAAACTTACCTGTGGAATATGTTTAGAAAGTAGGTTTCAAAAAATTAAAATCTCAAAAGAGACAACATGAGTTTCAGAATGGGATTCAGACCTCTCAGGATTAATTGTTGGCAATGTTCCTGAGTTTTAAATAACAACTTCTTGAATCTTAAAAAAACAACAACAAAAAAAAACAAAACAAAAAAAAACAACAACAAAAAAACACAAAAAAACCCACAAACACAAAGCAAACCAAACAAACAAAACCCCACTATTCAAAATATGATCCCTTATTTTGTAATAATTAACAACAAACACTCAGATTTCGAACAGAAAATAGTCACTGCAGTAACACCAACAGGAATACTGAAAGGCCACTTCTTTCCCCAAGTGTCATGTCAACAATTTAGGACAAACTTTAGCTGAAGATCAACATACTCAAGTACAGTAAACTGAATGTTGCTATCTATATATGATGATGTTAATGGAGATCAAAATTACAGTCCAATCCTAGTGACTGTCCAGTATACACCTGCTTTAGGGGAAACTCTTTCACTCTCCAGTCTCAGTACTTTGCAAGTAGGTCTTGTAGCATCAGATGGGGATAGGCCACAAACTATGCTCACAACAAAGCAATACCTGAGGCTATCTGTAAAAAAGAAAAACTGAGATTGCTTCCATTCCTTCCCCAAGTTTTGTATGTTGGGGGTTTTTTTCCAAATGGTATCAAGCTGGGTTCAATTCAAACAGTTATAAATCATGTTCATGACATTGCATTTTCACATTGTTAAACCAAGTCAGTGAATTCAGACTAAAAGGCCTCAAAAAGCCAATTGATAACCCTTCAAGTACATGGAAACAACATCTTCATTTTCTTCAAGTAGCAGACACATACATCCATCAATCCTTGTCTATGCCCTACTGGAGATAAAAAAAGTTAATTCACAACACCCAGAGCACATCACATAGATCACTGATAAAAGTCACCACAACTTTTTAATCAACAAGTGTCGTGAGGTCTGCTCTTGTCTGAAAGCACTCAGAATGTTTTAGTGACATTCCACAGCAATATGATGTCGGTCTTTACAGACCTAACCTTGGGATATTACAGGAACATGAAGTACCACACATCATTTTGAGCTCCACACAACTGAAGAGTCTGTGGGGAACCACTTCAGACCTTACGCATTGCCATTTCCTGCAACATACAGCAAACACAACAAGGTCATGCAACATCCTGGAGCAATATGACTGAGGCAACTCCTTTAGCAAATATAAATTAAGTACTGGCACTGTTTTGTTCCTTCCTTCACCCTGAAGTCCTGCACACAAGTTTACTAGTTAAACAATATTGCTAATTTCTTACATCAGAATCCTTTTTTATATATTTTGGCGTCAGAGGTACAACCCCTCTTCATAACAACCCACCACATCAGCCACACTTCTACAGAACTGTTGCAACTTATGCCTCCAAACAATGAGTAACGTGAGTGGAAAATCACCCGTGGTCATTTCACTGGGGCCAGTGAAAGAAGCAGTTTCCCAAATGACTGAGTTTTTCCTCCCCCAAAGCAAGCTTCCCAGGCTGTGACTTTATCTGTGTCAGTGGTCCAGTAAGTGCGGTTTTTTGTTTACACTGAGCTATACCCCCAACACAGGGAAAAAGAATACAGATCGGCCCTGGATAATCATGGATCTGCCATTTCCAGTGCCACTCAGACACATATGGGCACAGCAGCTCTCCTCACCTCTGTCTTAAAATTGCACAACTGGCCCCTGTTAATGGAGGAGAGAAGCTAGGACACAAAGTACAGAATTACAAGGGTAAAAATTTATTTATGCACATCAGCCAAAATGGGGCACCACAAAAGTGGTTTTACCCAGTTCTTTTGGCCTTCAAACATTCAGGTACTACACAATCTGGCTAATCACTGACACCCACACTGCTGATTAACAATCATAGTAAGACTTTGTAAAGCAGCTATATTTTTGCAGCATTCTTGCTGCTTGTCTACTGATCCAGGTGTCCCTGGAGTCAGTCTTGCTAGTTATCTATGACATGAGACAACACTAAGAGGGTTTCAAAGACATGTCAGGGAGGCTGGGATGCTGGTGTTATCTTGGTTCTCCAGGCATACTCTTTACCCTTGCTAGACAGTTCTAAGCTTCCAAGAAGTAAAGGCTCTTACTTCCAGGCTTAGGTGGTCCTTTGGTTTGTTTTATTTAAACATGAACAGTAATAAAGTGTCCAGTAAAATTTCACTACCTTATGACATTACAGTATCTAACATGAACCAACATATGTGTTAACTAAGACAATACACTCTCACAGAAGAAAGAGTTTCTGATACAATAGTTAGGGAAGGTAATTTTTGTAACAATTCCCCAATGTGCTGCAGCTGCAGGCAGGCAGTGGGAAGGCATTTGGGCTTGCTGACGTCCCTTTTAAATAGGCAACTGAGAATTCTCTGATTTCTCCTTTTCCCTTGTGCCAGCACAGAAGACAGATCCCGTCTGTCGCTGCCTTTCCCGGTTAAACTGCCCTGCAGAAGCAGCCCACACTTTTACACCACCCCATCAAACCACATCGAGGACCTCTTTTCACCTTACTAGACTGTGAGCTACACGCACTGACCAGAAATCATGAGGCTCTTTACAGCGCCTGAATTTAAAATACAATGTGGATCCCTGATACCTCTGGAGCTCAGGGAAGGCGTCAGGAAACACTTTCAGGAAGAACCCGTTGGGAGGCACGGTCGGCTTTGTTCCCAGCGCTTTCCAGAGCCTTTTTATTCACCATTTGTAACAGAGCCAGTTGCCAGAAGATGGCACTAGAAGATAAAATATCTCTGAATTTTGGTCCCAGCTGTTACCCAAGAAGCGCTATGCCCCGAAAGCCTTTCACAGCAAGGTTTCAATTTACTGCAGCAAGCGGTGTGCTACAAACCTCTTGTACTCCACTGATTTAGTTCTTAAACGGTCGGATTTATAGCAGCAGGTAGAAAACAATTTGTTTAAAGAATGTTCAGGTTTGGTGACAACAAAAGCTGGAGCCATGTTGAGGAAGCAGGAGCCAGTACCAGGAGCCAGCCAGGATGAGGGCCTGGTGCTTTGAATTATAGAATCATAGAATGGTTTGGGATGGAAGGGACCTCTTAGAGGTCATGTAGATCAAACCTTCCCACCATGGGCAGGCACACCTTCCACTAGACCAGGTTGTTCAGAGCTCCATCCAACCTAGACTTGAACACTTCCAGGGATGGGGCACCCACAACTTCCCTGGACAACCTATTTGAATGCCTCACCACCCTCACAGTAAAGAATTTCTTCCTAATATCTATTCTAAACCTACTATCTTTTGAAACAATTCTCCTCTGTCCTATCACTACATGCTGTTGTAAAAAGTCCATCTGTCTTGTAGGCTCCCTTCAGGTACTGCAAGGCTGCAATAAGGTCAAATGTATTAGTAATAATAGTTAGCCAATTAAAACTCTGTTTACTTGCTTGCTGCTTGCTTGCTGCTTGCTTGCTGCTTAGAAAAGATATATAAAGGAGCTGAGAATAATAAAAAGAAGAAACTTTTTATGTCGCCCTGAATAAGCCTTCTGATGTTTTATTGAGCATCGCGACATAACAGCGACAATTACCTGACATGCCATCTCTTATTTCCCCATAAATAATACTAAAAAAGGCATGGCTCCCAGCATGATACAATGTTTTAGGACATTGCTCATTAAGTAATTATGTTTTTAATGTACTTTGAGAACTTGCTAAAATATGAATAACACAAGTCTTCTCAATTGACCACATAAAATACTAGAATAGTAGGAAAATAACTAGCTTTTATACTTTCATCTATAACAAGCATAAGAGAATCATATTCTGAACCTTTATGTAAACTTGGACAATTGTGACCAATTATAAAGAAATGTGTATTATAACAGCTCTACATATATCAGATACAAATAATTGATACATGGTAGAACTTCATCTTTTGTTGTTATCTCAAATATCAAATGCCAATTTGAAGCTTCTGGGTCACTTAATTAATTAGCTGTATTAGTTGCAAGCTTACTTAAATTACCTTCGGCAAGATATATTATGCCTGAAGGATAAATTATTAATTTCACAAAACTTGTATAGCTAAAGAGTCTTACCTCTTCCTAGCCACAGTATTTACATCAAAGCAGAAAAAAAATACCAGAGTATTTATCTTAAGTAATGAAATTATAAGGAATAGACTCAACTATGCCCCCAAAAACATATGCGAAGCTTACAATTTCTAAAACTATAATCTGTACAACCGCAGGATTGAGAAAACAAAGACACACATCTCCAGGAGGTATGTGTTACTCTAATACCACAAGAGATCCATGCTTTACAACTTTTGTTGAAGTTATTTTACTGTTTGGTCTTAGAAACAAGAAATATGCTTGGTCTTAAAAACAAGAAAAAAAAATTCCATGTGTTGGATTTGACTGTGTCTGACTGAAGCCTGTTAGCAAGCCCACATTTATTCATGTATTAGTGAATGCCTGGAACATATGGAAGGCTTCATATCCAATTTCTTCTGTCACCTCCTATAACAAAACTCTATAAAATTTACTTTAATTTAGAAAAAATACACATGGTAAACAGACACTTGGTGGTACACTGGTTTTGATGGTTAATATAGATTTGCCTAACTTCACAGTTGCAAATAAGGGTTAAAAATTGCACTTTTGGAAAACTGTTTCTCCTTATGTGGGAATATTTTATTTTCATCTTCAGTGCCCATGTTTTTTATAGGCTTTGGTACTTTCTTTCATTAAAAAATACATATAAGACAATAGAAATTTTAGCTGTTACATTGGACCTCGATTCTATAATATTCATAGTTTCCTGATTTAGTAATTTTTCATCCTTCTCCAGTGATTTTCAAAAGAAAAAAAAACAAACAAAACCAGAAAGAACAACACCAAAATCCCCCCCACAAAATTCTTTAAAGCATAAGATTTTTCCTTTCATCTCTAGCTCACCTGCTTGTTAACCACCAAGTCTCACTATTTATTCTGTAATGGTATTTGTTGTGCCCTGCTTTGAAAGAGAGAACATTTGCCTCTTTTTAAAACACAGTTCAAGGTAGTCCTGACATAAATAACACAGTTCAAGATAGTCTTAACATAAGTAACAACCTCAAACATCCCTAAGGGGAAAAATTTTACAACATGTAGTCAAACTACCTAAATACAATAGGTAAAGTTCTACCTGAAATTTGACTTGCACTTGCTAACAGACAATTAACATAATTTGGTAATCCTCCCTCAGTAGTACCTACAATGGGTCTCTGAAATTTGGAGCTTTACATATTTTACCTGAATCACCTGCCTGCTGCAAACATGCCAACTAAGCAGCACTCTGGTACAGCTGCAGAGTGGATGGTAGGGGACAGAGCTGGCACAACAGACTGTAGCAAAAGCAGAGGTAAGCTTGTCATTAAGTCAACCTCATGTTCTTTGTGCAAGCTCACACTGTACTGGAGGCAAACCTGTTTGGTTTACCAGCACTATGACAGGTATGCACTGAGGCCCTGCTTTACCAATACTGTGTGATTATAGAACAACCACTATGTTCAGTGGAAGCAGGTGCATTTCCTGATCAAATAAAACCTTCAGCATGGTCATCTCTCAGATGGTTTCTCTTCTGTTCACACTTGATCCCTTTAATGTTCTCTGTAACTGAAGGTGTTATCCTGCCAGGTAGGTTGTGTACAGGAGACCTAATGCCACTGCAGAACTATTGGGCATACTGCAATAGTGAGGAAATAGTCAGGCCTTAGCATGTGTCCTCCCCACATACACACACACCATTCCCATTGTCTCTGGCGGGCATTATGAGTTGTCCTAAGATAAGAACACCAGGTGGGAATTGCAGGAGGAACTCTGGATGCTGATATAATATAAGAGATGGGGGAGCTGTGATGATTGGGATTGACTTTTGGTACACATTGTCCTACAAGAACATAAAATGCTGCGAAGAGTGGGCTAAACTGGCCTCTTGAAGTTGCAGGCAGCTTCCTGGTCCTTGTCCCCAGCCTGTTCCCATCACACCCCTCCAGGAATGCCTCCAGGGTATGTCCAGCCCCAACAATGGGAACACTCACTTTAGGATGGATGGGTAGAAGTGCTAAGATCTGGTAAAACACAAAGATAACATTCTAAAGTAGCTACATAGATGCTTTGTAATTGATTTGTAATTCTGAATTTTGGAAGGCCAGAGACTGTAAACCTGTGTTTCTAGCCAAACCTGCTTATATTATAAACCTTTACATCTGCTTATATTATATAGTGCATTGACAACATTTAGATGCTGTATTAGCAACAAATTTAATCATATAATCCACATAATCAGTGTCACATTTCTTGTGCCTGACTAACAGTCTTCTCTCTACCCCTCTGCTACACATACGTATCAGAAGGTGCCTATCCATTAGCAGGAAAACAACTCCTTTACCATATTATATTGACGAAATACAGACATTTAAAATTTAAATTTAAAATTAAAAAAACATGAAGTGGTGCGGTCATTGCATTGGCGCCAGGAAAACATCCTACTGGTGTCAGATAATATTTTGTTCTTACAAGATGGATCAGGGAGTCTTACATGGTCCATGGTCTTCCATTCTAATATGAATTTTTTGTTGAAGAAAAATAAGAGTTGGATAGTCTTGTTATAAAGTGGTACTTTTGAAGCTGTGACACCTGACAATACACAATATCTGAGCAGTTTAGCAGTTGGAAGAGGTCGTATCATCAGTTTAGGCCTGTGATATTTTGTAATTTTTGCATGCTATTTATACCTGTCATTTACCAGCAGCGTGTTGTTCTGATCTGACAGCCATCTGATTCTGGCTTCAGTGGACTATGACAGAATTTGAATTTCCTAGCTAGAAGTTTGTGACTATCATGTGTGGTCTTGAGGCTTCATCTTTTGGCTTCACAGTCTGCGAAAGGGCAGCAACGACAGTCATCAGACATAATTTCACTGAACAGCGAATAAGGAAATAGAAAAGGTAAGAAGAATGTTGAGTCTCGTTAGAGAAAATGCTGTAGATGATGAGTCCTTTGTCCTTCTTCAGACAAACACAACTAAAAATCAAGTCTGATACTCAAAAGTGTTGCTTTGTATGAACATTTTCACTAATCCATTTATTTCTATATAAAAATAAGCATATAAAAATAACACCAGTTGTTCCTATTTTGAAGAATGTCTGATCTGAATTTCTTACCTTGTTAATCTGGCTCACTTCACATATACTGTTGAAAGCAGTTTACACGTTTAACTTATGTGAATTCAATGAGTGTTAGAAAATTAATCAATGTTTAAAGCAGTTATTAGCTGGACTCTTGGGCACTATCTTACGTTCCTAGGTAAGTGAATATTTTCGGTCAATTCTGAGAATTAAGCAAACAAGATTAATGCCTTTCTGTAACTGAGAGTTTAATTGGCTAGCCTAGTTGTGAATTCCAGTCAGCTTGCCCTGCATGAATGATAAAACAGGAATTAAAATAGCTGAAGTAGAAAACCACACTGTATAGATATTTTTTCTTCCTAAGAGAGAAGGACCTGATTTTCTAATGCTAAGAGAATATGGAAATATTATTCCCTGGGATATTTTATCTAGTAGTAATTTTCACAGTACTCTATTATAGTTTGTTGGTCTGGTTTTCATGACTTTCATAGTCATGGATTAGGTGTTAAACTAAAATCCACTAAAATCCAGAATTACATGGATATGTCTATAAGTAAGAGGAAAACTAGACCCATTTATTTATAAGTTTTGGGAACTTTGTAATTATCTTCTAAATGGGATATTTACCGATAAAGAAATTACTATCAAAGTGTTGTGTGTGTGAAATTTTACTGACACCTGATAGCTATTTCTGCAACAGTGTCCTCTAACAGACAAAAGGAATGTCATTGACACAGAAAAGGTGATTTATTTTTCCCTCACGGGTCTCTAGGCCTTTGTAGTGGCTGGGAAAAACTTCTATTTGTAAAAGCTTTGTGGGAGTTCCTTTATTTTACTGACCTGAGAACGTATTTCTAAGGAATGAACTCAATTATGTGTTTCTATAAAAATATTTCCTCTTTAATTAATTCATCTCCACTTGCTTCTTTTCTATATAACATGATTTTCATCTAGTGTAATGGCAAAGTCTGAGAACTTTAACTGAAACATATGCTTACTTCAAATATGAAACAACATATAATGCAGACATTTGTTATTCCCTATGATGGATGGTGTTTCCTTTTGATATAAATGGTATTCATTAGAGGACATTGTTTTGTAAACACAGGAATGCATATTACCTGTACTGATCAACAAATGATTTCACACTTTTCCATGAAATGTAATTTGTTTTAAGACAAATGGAAATATCCTTTAAAATGTCAGATTGTAGCTTTAGTTTACTTTGGCAGTAATATGGGTGTGGAATTCTGCTGCTAGGACACCTAATATTTTTTTTTTGCCTTGTTCCTGGTCACTAATACTGTGCAAATAATGTTTTCCTTTGTATTTTTTCTTTCTGTTTTGGGCGTGTCTGGTCTTTGCTGGAAAATTCAAGCAAGAAAAGAATGTATACTAAATGAACTGTGTTCAAAAAATCAGCAAGCCTGAGATCTATGTTAATTTAGAAAGATTTCGGGGTTTGCATTTAATAAAGGAGAGTGATTCCAAATGCAGAATAAGGAATCTGTTCACACTGCAGGTGGTACACGTTCCAGCCGAGTCTTTTTTTTCCTTTGTGTGTAAGCCTGTACAATCCATCACACCATCAAGAACGGAACAGACTTCAGGAATAACTGAAAGAAAAAGCACAATAGGACCACGTGATATAAATTGCTATTAGTCTTGCAAGGCACACATTTAGTAGACTATTAAATAATCCCAGAATATTGCTTTGTAGTTGGTGGGGTATGGAAGTTGTATTAGCATTTAATTGCCACGTGCCATATTCCCCATTGTGATTTTAACACACTTCTCACAGCCCCTCCGGCACGAGAAGAGCATGCCAAGTAACTTAAACGGGGGCTACACATCCTTTGTTGCCATTCTTACACAGACTGCGGCACACGCTCGAGGAGCTTTGTTGCCGTATCGCCAAGCTTTAGATCGAGCTTTAGGAGCCCTGCAATCTAGCGAGACTCGCGAAGGAGCAAGAAAATCAGAACTGTCAGCATCAGCCTCGTAGCTGGATTCGCGGGGCAGCAGAACTCGGGCACTGCCTGTTCACACCTCCGTACCGCAGCCACCGGCAGCGAGAGGCGCCCCGCGGGTGCGGTTCTTTTGTGTGCAGCGGGACCCCCCGCCCCTCTGCCCGCCGGGCGCGGAGGGGTGTGCAGGGGGTGTGCAGGGGGGTGTGCCCGCCGGTCCCCCGGCTCCCTTCGCTGTCCTGCAGGGACGCAGACCCGCTCCTCCGGGGGCGGCTCCGGCGGGACCCGCCGACAGCCGGGCGGGCGGGCGGGCGTCGGCGGCGGGCGAGGGCGCTGGGAGCGGCCGGGGCGCGGGGAGGAGGGACCGGCGGCGGGAGGAGGAGCGGCGGCCACACGTCACTTTCCCCGGCCGCGTGTTTACGTGGAGCCGAAGATGGCGGCGCCGGTGGCCCCGCCACGGCAGCTGTCGTCGTTGTGAGGTGGGACGGGACGGGACGAGATCGGACAGCGAGCGTGTGCGCCCCGGCTGAGGGGAGGGCGCGGGGCGAGCCCCTTCTGCTGCCGCTAACACCTTGCTCTCCCGCACAGACGCCATGGAGGACGAGGAGCGGCTGAAGAAGCTGGAGGCTGGGAAAGCCAAGGTAGGAGGAGGCGGCGGTGGCGGTGGCAGGGCGGCGGGGAGGCAGGAGCAGGGTGAGGACGGGGGCGGGTTGTCAGCGGGGCCGGCCGCGGTGCGGCGGCGGAGCGGGGCTGCGGCAGGGGCTTGGCGCGGGGCCCCGCCGCGAACAAAGCCGCGGGCGGAGCAGGCGCTTTGTGCCGCCCGCCCCGCGCTCCGCCGCCCTCCCGCCGGCGGTGGGTGCGAGTGCCGGCACAGCGGCCCCGGACAGCGGGCACGCCACAGGTGCCCTCGCAGGGCCGGGCAGTGACAGCCCGCACGGCCCCCGCTGCGGCGCCGGGCGGAGGAAGAGCCGAGGCGGTGGGTTAACCTCCTTATCCTTGGCGCCCGAGGCGCGAATCCCGCTTGCCTCGCAAACCTGGGAAACCCCGTGAACCTTTAAGGAAATTGCATAAAACCGACAGCTGTTCCCCGGTGTGGAGCTAATGCCGTGAGAGAGCCTTAGGAGGCAGAGGATTAGCGGTGCCTCCGGTGGTGCGGCGGGCTGGGAACGCCGGGCGGTGCGTGAGTCACCTGCCGGCCCCGCCGCAGCCGCGGTGCCCGCACACACCTGGCGCGGCCGTCACCGCCTCGGCGCTGTCAGGCGGCTCAGACGGTGCCCTGCGGGCTTACCCAAGTGGTAATCGGGGAGCTTATCCCTCTGCTTTTTGTGCACGGCTCAGTACACATCGGCTGAACAGCGTTTCGCCTTCTAGGCAGCAGACCAGTTACTATGCTTTAGGAGGACCTGTTTTTTTTACTTCAAAGAAAGCTTTGGTGTGGTCAGTGAGATAAGATAATTAATGGCATCGTAGGAAAATAAGATAAAATTAGTGTTTGGGCGTCAGGTATCATCCGTTTCCTTCCTGCAATCATTGCTAAATGATAAGAGTTCAGAAGTTGGCCGGTCATTCATGCTGAAGATATGCATGTAACTTGGCAGGAGCTAATAATACAGCAACAAAAAGACAAGCTAAAGATGAAACTATGAAACAACATCATTGTCTTATTTATGTGGATTATGGAAAAGATCATATAGTTCATTTGCCAAATATGAATAGGTCAATTGCTGTATTTAGTAAAAAACTTCATAACTTAGTGTGTTTCTGTTTGGGTTCAAAACATCTGTTGGGAAATTCTCCTAGACGGAGCTGTGTGTTTGTATAGGGAAACCTGTTCTTTAAATGCTTAGTGCAAGAATGGTGTTTGCACAACATTATGCAGTACTCCTAAAAAGGCACTGGGAAAATTAGATGCTGGTGACAGTACATTCTGTCACACACAGATTGGCTAATTCTTCTGCAGAAAATTAGGCTATAGTTCACAAAGAAAATGGTTGGAGTAGATTTGGCATTATTATAAACCACAAAGAAGAATTTATCAAGAGAATTTAGATTCTTCTGTCCATGTTGGTCTGACGCAGAAAACTAGTGAAAATTACTGAAAATTGAACCAAAAGCTGGGACTCTAGCAGGAGTTCAGTGGCCTCCTTCATACTTTGAGAAAAGACATGTACACACTTTACTAATTTGGTTTGCATTTTAAGAGTACTGTCGTAACTCTCACTATTGTTGTACTCTTTCCTGCCTAAAACCTAATGATGTTTTTGAAACTAAGTATTTGGCTGAAGACTTTAGTATTCTATATTTTAAACATCTCCTGTGGTTTAAGTCATTATCACTCTTTAACACTGTATGTGATTTACGTGGGAAAAGACTATAAAAGCAGTGTTAGTTTTTCAGATTTTTCTTTCCTGTTCTATGTACCATTTACCTTTTTTTTTTCTGTGTGAATGATGTAACTAAACATGCTGTAGAGTAGAGAATAGGTCACAATCTTCAAGTGGCAAATCACTGACAAAGGCAGAAAAGAAGAAATTGTGTCAGCAGAGAATGGAAACAGGAGTTGCTCCTGCAGCTGCTTTTCTCTTTTTCAAACACTTTCACAAGTAGCATAATCAGTGCATCTCCTAAAATGCTTGGCTACAGTGAATATTTTCTGAAAACCGTGACAACAAACATCCAGAAAACTTTTGAGCCTAACCATTTGAGAGTTGTTTAAATAAAATAATT
Organism: Pseudotriccus pelzelni; assembly: GCA_035584735.1. Lineage (NCBI taxonomy): Eukaryota > Metazoa > Chordata > Aves > Passeriformes > Tyrannidae > Pseudotriccus > Pseudotriccus pelzelni. The sequence goes on from JAWMRA010000078.1 coordinate 21,443,842, forward strand.
GGGAAAATGTATTTAAGTATGTGTTGTTGCTGTGCTAAGAATGCAGGTATTGCTATACTTCGAATACCTTAAACCATCCTCCTGAAATTACAAATGTTAAATGTAAATAAGATGTTTCATAAAGTGTGGGATGAATGTAGGTAATAGGGATTATGATAAATGAGCCTATTAGGCGCCATGAAGGTGGCTGGTACATTGCTAGTGGTGTCATCATTGTTCGAAATGGGACTTGCACTGTTCTTTGGTTTGACTTTGGTTTGGTTTTCTTCTTGAAAAGTAGGTACTGCCGAATCTCAGTATGTGCATATCAAACAATATGAACTTTCTGTAAAGCAACCATTTGGTTGTTTTCTCATCATAATGTCAAGTAGGCAAACAGTGGAGTTTGGTTTTGTGTGATTTGATCTGCTTCTGAACTTTTTCTTGATGTCTTCCTAAGGCAGTGTCTCCCCTCATAACTCTTTAACAGAGAATGCATTAAAAATGGATTTTCTGCAGTTGGTTTCTTCTGAGTCCTCCTTTATTGTTACTGGAAATAAGAAGCTGCATTGTGAACTTTACCTTCATTGAATGGTGCTGAGTGTACTCAAGCCTGGCAGAATGTGTCTCAGTGTGAGCACTCACAGCCTTTGCCAGTACATCATTTGAAAATGGCATAAAAAGCTCTTGATGGAGGCTCACCAACATTCGTGTTTACCTGCTGATTTTTGGAGACTACACCAAGTCTGTATTATGAAGCAGTTGCACCACATGTTGTTCTGTCTGTTACAAGCCCGAAAAGGCAAGGGAGGCGCAAAGTTAAATGCAGTAAATTACATGCTCCTTTTTCCAGACTTGTAGTCATTCATTTTGTTTTGCTGCAAGGTAAATGTGGTGGATATTAACCCAGCCTCTATAAATGTCTGTCTCCCTCCCATTAAAATGATATCTATGTTTGTTTATAGAACTCTCTTCTTCCCAAACAGGCAATTTCTTCATCTTATATCATGATGTGATTATGGTGGAGCAAGGAAAGTGTTTGTTAGAGAGGCCAGTTAAGGGAAACAGGGTTAATGGAAGGTGGATGGGAGAGGATGTGTGCCAGCAGTAGAAATCCAGGTGCATGCTATTAGGTTGATTAGAGCCCTAAAACACAGAGACATTAGAAATCAGTCAGATATGTTTTGTGCCTTGCTAAGGAAATTCTGGAATGTTGTTGATGGTCTCAGATAGTGTAGATGTATCTGGGCTTAAAAAAGACTACAGAAGACGGTGGTTGAAGAACTTGATATGATATTTATGTGGACACATACTACGTGTGCATGCCTGCATGCATCAGTTTCTGTGGAAATCTCATCTTACATTACAGAGGATACTATTTATGGTAGTTGGCTTGGGTATTTTAATTTCATGTATTTATTTAGCAGCTTAGGAGGTGGCTTTTCTTATCAGGATGTGGCACTATTTTGATCAACTTTCAAAACTATACAGAGTAGTTTGCTAGCTTCAGAATAAAATCATCAGTGATTGGACTCCCTTGTATGAAAATGGCTGAGGGTATTTTGATGTAAAGCTTTTGAAACTTATAAAAATATTTTTATTTAATTTATCTGCACACAGACACACATGAAAGACACAGCTATTGTAACTGGTAAAATTGAGATGAAGCTATCAATAGCAAGTTTTATGGAATGATCCATTTTAAGTACTGAAATTTGGTTTGCAAAGTATTTAAATATATGTTTTAATTTCTGTTGAGCAAAGGGCACACTCAACTGTGTGGAAGGAGTGAACAAGGGAAAGACAGTAACACGCTTTGTAAATTCTCCCAGCTTGGTTTAGGATTTCTGTTCTGATGTTAGGAAGGCAAAATTTAATGTCTTTTCAAAGCTTCTGTGCATGTTTGCAATACATGGTTGCAGTGTTCAAAGAAACTAGGTAATTGTTGGAGAAGCTTAAGAAATTAAGGAGTTGGTTTAGTTAAACATTTGAGCGTAGAATAAGCAGTGTTATTGCTTTTCATCTCTACCAGAGAATTGCTGAGCAGACAGAACAGTGGAGCTGGTTTGGGGAGCTCTAATGATGTTCAATGGACAAGTACTACAAGTTGTATAACTAATTGGACAAGTTATCTTGACTAATTGAATAGTAGAAAAAAATAATTGCATATTTTGTCATCTGGTCATGTAAATATTTCAGGTGGCTGAAGATGAAAATGATATGTTTTATTAAAAGAGCATTGTCTAAGAATCTGGGAATGTTTGCTCTTTACATGTTACTCTTTTGAGGGTAGAAAAAGACTTTACCTGCTCATCACAAATCTATGGGACTAGATGGGATCCATCTTAGGGTGATGAGGGAGCTGGTGGAAGAGCTCACCAAGGTGCTCTCCATCATTTACAAACAGTCCTGGTTCTCTGGGGAGGTCCCAGATGATTGGAAGTTAGCAAATGTCACACCGATCTACAAAAAGGGCCAGGAGGAGGACCTGGGAAACTACAGACCTGTCAGCCTGACCTCAGTGCCTGGCAAGGTTATGGAGCAGATCATCCTGTGTGCAATCACACGGCAGTTACAGGATGGACAAGGGATCAGACCCAGCCAGCACGGGTTTAGGAGGGGCAGGTCCTGTCTGACCAACCTGA